>CM032125.1:33562768-34169108 GCA_018894105.1 Jacaranda mimosifolia | reverse complement strand
GTCGAGAGGTGGCGCTAAGAGACTCACACATTTAATTTATATGTGGGAGAGGCTACAGCTACGTTGTAGGACATAGCAGCTATTTGGGTACCAATAAATGGTATTGTTGTCACAGGTAAAGACCATGTTCACAACCTCACGTAGTGGCAGGATTATTGTCATAGTTATCTCATATTCATTCTAAAGGAGCGAGACCTTAGGGGGTCACAACTTCATGTTACTACTCTTACGAACTATGTTCATAATAATAGAATTACGGATCTGTGCGTTGATACTTTTTGGAAGTTTTATGTGCCCAAGCTCATCAGGTTCTGCAGTATCACTAGTTTACTTACAACATATGGAGCAAATATATGAAATCCGTGACTTTAGTTGGGTTAGTGTAGTTTTATCATTCATGTATCGTGAGTTTTGCACTGCATCATGTAGAGGAAGATCAAATATTGGTGGAACAATGTAGTTATTATAGGTGAAGTAGTATTATTTTGCTTTTATATTAATTTTTTCAATTAAGTATAACGCCTAAAAAATTGTTAATTGTAAATTTGAGCATGGTCACCTATAACAATATTGACGCCTATAAGATTAACTTCTCATGTCGATCACAATGGAGCTCCAATAGTAGTAGATGGACTTTCAATTCCTCCGTATGGTGCTCGGTAAGATAATATATGTTATAGTTTATTAACATTTTTATGCAACTATTTTCCGCATATATGGATAATATAAATTGTTATATTAATATCAATTGAATGGATTTTTAGGTAGTGGCATTATAATTCTTTCATGCAAACAGCAAGTTACTCTGTACGAATCATAAGAGATATGTTTGATAGAATGTCGACAAATGAGGTCGAAAATTCTATAATAATAATAATAGGTTTTACATCAAATATTCTTATAAGCCATTTATCTATATAAACATGTCTCAATACGTTTATATGCAGTTTATATGGCAATCATATGACTCAATCCAAGACATTCAAACCTTGCCAGTCCAGTGTGCCTTAAGACTTTGGACAACAGTGTATCCATTAATCAACTTTTCCATAATTGAGATGCATTATCCAGAACGAGTCCTAAGAAAATTTGGGATGCGACAATATTTTCCTCCACCACTGGCTGAGAGAGATTCAATATTACTGACGTATCAAGTAGAGGTCATCCTAGACAAGATTGGTTCATTTATCACATGGATTATATTGCTCAATGGGCTAAAATATAGCATCTTGTTGTGCATAGACCTCCTATTGTCAGATCAACCACTATGGAAAATGGATATATGTTATGGTATGATGGAATTACACATTGAATCATAGGTCCATCAAATGAGAACACACCAATGGGGTACCATTTAGAGGATCTACGCGATTGGCAACATGTGGTATGTATATAAAGCATGCAATACATCCTTCTGTGATTTAAATAATATTTAACATTATGTTCCCTGTCTTATTTTTTGTAGACAGATCAAATGCACAATTTAATGATCAGTTGTGATTCTATTGCCGATGATACCGAGGTTATGGACTATATTCAGATGAGGCATGATCATAGATTAATTGTTGAGAATGTTCATCACTTAACATCTAGACAACACTTTCCAAGCCAAGTCCCTCAATAATAAGAAGTCAGTAGTAGTACATATACGATAAGGAGGAGATGCATCATTAGATCCAACAACACGACTAATGATGATAGCATTCATGGGACCATTGAGGGTGATTCATTAGCTCAAGATACTCATTCTTTTAGGTCAGGTGGTGTTAGTGATATGGGAGGTCCTGTTAATATACTGCATAACTTGTATGCCGACAATTACGAACGTTAAGCACCAAGAATTCCAGAGTTAACACTTATACCACCATATATGTTGGCTAGTAGACAATTAGTATCCAGAGTAGTAGATACTGATCTTAGTCTAGGATGGAGATCAACGGAGTATGATTATTTAGCATCAGCACGCTACTCATTTCATTTTTCACTACTATCTTTTCTAGGTAGTATGGAGTATCGTGATCACCATGAGGCTGGTCCAAATCATTACCAGTCACATGATGCTGCAGATGATGAAAGGGCACGACGACTACGAAGACAATGACAACGACGAGGTTGTGGCACTGGAGGACATTATTAGAGCTACATTTTAGAATATTATATATCAATATCATTAGTTCATATTAAATTTGTATTTCGATGCTTTGAATTGGGATCATGATAACGTCTACAAATATTGATTCCACATAACAAGTAACAAAGAAGACAAAAAAAAATTACAATGAATGCGTACAATAATAAGTAATAAAGAAGACACAGAAATTACAAAGCCAGCATACAAAAATCATACATATTTTGCTTACAACTTACTAAATATAAAAGAGTTAGGGATTCAATCTTTCAGGACCTTGTTGTGTATTTTGAACATCATCAAAGCGGCGTGCTTGTCGTCTTGCTTTTACTTGAGGCCAATCCATTTTATTTTGAATTCGAGTGGCATGGTCTCTACCTAAAATACGTCGCTCTCGACGTGAGGGTTGTGGACTAGCTTAAATTTAGGATCATCCCAATAATTCTCTTACCACAATGGTTCAAATCTCCCTTTATAAGTTGCAATGTAATGTTTCACTTTATAATATTTCTTCACAAGTGATGCACAGTTGACCACAAATGTTCAACATACTTGCATTATATGTGAGCAAGGAATTCCATATTCAGCCTATTTTCCACATGAGCACTCTCGTGTCTGAAGCATCACAACGTGAGTATGATTCCCACAAGATGTGTCCATTCTAGTAATGACTAAAGCTGATTGTTGAGCATAATTAACTTTTTGCACGAAGTAATTAACAGAATGATGCTGCCATTTTTTGTATATGTTAAAAGAATAATCAGCCCATAATTGATCATTTTGTTTCATCCTGCGGGCATTAGTGATCTGACAAAGAAAATATTTTACGCAACAATCAAATGATGTTCGAACAATAGTTGTAATTGGCAGTCGGCGGACACCTTTTAACACCCCATTTATATATTGGGACATGTTTGTCATTAAAATGCCAAACCGCCATCCTCCATCATGAGATAATGTCCATTGGCTCTTATCTATCCGCTCCAAGCAGGAGTAAGCACCCTCATTAATACTCTTTATGTCCTCCATCTTTTTTTCAAATTTTTGAATTTGAACTACAACGCCAGCTCTCCAACACATGTACTTCAATTGAACATTCTTAAAATGTTTATTGAAATTTGAATACATGTGCTTCAAACAAAATCGATGTATTCCACGAGAGGGTGAAAAATTAGGTATGCTCTCTACAGCAGCCAAAATACCACGATGACGATGAGAAAGTAAACAATAGCCATCGACCCTTTTGATAATGTGTTTCGCCTACATCTGAAGGAACCATCTCCTAGACATCAAAGTTTCCTTATCTACTATGGCAAAAGCTACAGGCATAACATTTTGATTTGCATCTATGACTATGGCAACAAGCATTTTATGTTTATACTTTGTGTATAAATGAGTTCCATCTACACTGCTAAGTTTGCAGCAATGTTGGAACCCTTCTATCAATGGTCGAGATGCCCAAAAGACATATTTTAACATCTTTTGTCCCGGTATGCCTGTTTCAAGATGACTTCATTCAACAATTATTCTTGAATTTCATTTCTTGAGAGCTCCCATATATTTGGGTAATTTTCTTACTAAGATCTCCCAAGTCCCATAAAGTTTTTCCCTTGCATATTTTATGTTATTCTATACCTTAGCAAAAGAAATTTCATAACCATACTTATCTTTTGCCATCATTTGCACACTTACAACCCCATATCTGGATTACCTCGAACAATGTCCAATACATCAAAAGCAATCATATTTCTGCTTAAATTTCAATGATCCATTGAAACTTCATCCATAAGGCATGTGTGAGGACCTCCATACTTGGTAATTTTTCCCAATCCATTTTTCTCTTTAAATACTCCCCTGACACTGCACGGGCAAGAAGGTTGTTCTCTATTATTATTTTTGCACACCACTTTTTATAACTTTGGTGTGCTCGCAAGAACCCGATATTCTCATCTCACCACTCGCACGGAATAATATATAAGTGATAAGGTGCTCCTTACTCTTAAATACCATTCCCACGTGGAGTGCTCCTTTAATTGAGTCGTAAAACTCAATTCAACAATGGGTTGGAATATCCATAGAATCTACCTATATAAATATATCATTATTTTCTATTGCAGAGAAGAATGGATATACGGGATACATACTTGGTTGCATAATTGTGGATGTATTTCTTCTCATCTTGGTAGTTGCTAGGAAGATGTTCCCTCGCTGTGTGAAGGCAATAGCTCTTCCATTGTATCAATATCTAACTCATCATCATCATTAACATTAAAATCATCACTATTATTTTCAGCTGGTTTTGAATCCCTCAATTCTTCATCACGAAAACTACCTACATGTGGCTCTAGTTCACCATCATGAATGAAATGCATTGGGTTATCTTGCTCTCCTTTAAAAACTTGATAAGAGGTAGAAGGGCTTTCACCCAAATCATGAATCCCAATATTTGCAAACCTTTGCGTAGCCACAGGAACATTTATTTCTGATTGAGTTGGGTATTGTTGATCCCATCCAAAATCTTGTTAAGAGACAAATTGACCTTCGAGTTGCATTAAAAGCCCTATGTAAGATCCCACTCCAAAAGTATTATCAACACCAGTTTGACATACTGCTTTTGCCTTAACATATAATTCCACACTATCAAGTTGGCAATGTGAACCAAATAACATAGATAAATCATTATCATTCTGTATTTTCACAAGTGTCGATATCCCGTACTCTTTATCCAAATAGAATTTTGCTTGAATTTTTAGTTTATAGTTGCTGCTATCAATAGCTATCGCTCCATAAACTTTGTAGCACATATCAAAATATTTTATTTTACAAAATACTCTAATGATACTTCATACTGGACGATCATAATCCATTGAGCGAGAATCTCTAGTAATTTTTTCGCCAAAGTATATTAGAACAACAATGGTACTCGAAGTCGACATACCTTCCACAAATACATGCATAATTTATATTAATTAATCAGTCTAATAAATAACTATTATAAAATTTAATAAAATACTAAGATTTGCATTGTTCAATATTTCTACAGTACAAAAAATAAATTAACACTCACAAAAATTAATTAACTCAATCAAAATTCTAATAGAATTTTTCATTCACATAAAAACACAAATCTAACATTATATAACAACATTTAATACATAAATCAAATTTAAACTAATATGATTTAATCTAATACATAAATTAAATTTAAACTAACATAATAAATTATAATTTAAACTAGTATTTATAATTAATAATATTAGTAAACAGATAATAACACATAAATACTCCCCCTTATGTCCATCATCATCATGCAATCAATTAAAAACCAATCAGCAACAAATAAGAAGGCTCCACCTGTTCTTCCAACATCCCATCCTCCTTCTTAAATTCACCAATTCTAATGTATTGTACTATAAAAATATTACAAATAAAACAAAATATCCAAACTTACCTTTAAATGTTCTACTAAAATTAACACTCACAAAATATTTACACTAAGTCAAGATAGCCTACATCATTAGGCACATATTACAAGCGCACATATTTATTAATAAATCATAATTACACAAACTAAATGAAAACTTAAATATTTAATACAATCTAATATGTAGTACCAGAAAATTTAACTCAATCATAATTCTAATAAAATTTTTAATTCAAATAAAAATATAACTCTAACAAATATAATAACATATAAAACCAACATAAAATGTAATTCAAATTTCAACTAATACATAAATCATTATTTCTGTTAAATTAAATTATTATACCAAAAATAATAAATTATTATTTGAGTTTAACCAACACATAAATCAAATTTCAACTACATGATCAAATTTTAGCTAATGGAGACAATTAAGTAGCACATAATGGAGATAACTAAAACATAATTAAATTTTAAATAATTGAGACAAATTATATAAAACATAATTCATAAAACTAAAATATAAATAAAATTTTAACTAAAATATAATTAAATTTTAACTAATTGAGACAAATTATATAAAATATATTTCATATAACTAAACAAAAATTATTTAACTAAAACATAATTAAATTTTAACTAATGGAGATAATTACTTAAAACATAATAGAGATAACTAAAACATAAATCAAATTTTAATTAATGAAGATAATTAACTAAAACATTATTAAATTTTAGCATAATTAAAAAAATTACCTTAATCAAGGAAAATAATAGATAAGTATACACCCTTCAAACCTGAAACAATAAACCAAACAACCATTTTAGTTTTTTTTTATAAATTATAACTAATTTTTAAAAAAAAATTAAAAAAAATCTAGATCTAGCTGGCTGCTAGTGCGTCCAGCACACCAAGCTGGTGCGGCCAATAGGCTGTTGGCTGCACCAACAATGGCTAGCGAACCGGAGAAAGTGCCCAGCCGGCAGGCCAAACTAAAAGAGAAAAAAAGAAAAAGAAAAAGAAGAAGAAGAAGAAGAAGAAGAAGAAGAGGGAAGTGAGAGATATGAAATGAAAAGAAAATGTCTTAGGGAAAGCCAAATTAAGTCTTTAAAATTAAATTTTCAAAAAAAAAAAAATCCCCCTCTTAAAAAATCCCACTCTTGCGATGAAAAAATCCATTGCATCCTTGGCAAGTAAAGGCTAAGTCTTTAAAATTGAAATTTCAAAAAAAAAAAAAAAAATCCCCTCTTGTGATGAAAAAATTCATTGCATCCTTAACAAATAAAGGTTTTTATTACTACTAAACTAACATTTCTTTTGAAAGAATTTTTTAAATAATTTTTTATTTAAAAATTAATAAGGTATTTAATATTTTTAACTAATTAATACATTAAATATTTTTAGGTAAACATAAGTTTTATAATTTTTTAAGTAGCAAAATTTTAATATTTTCATATATGTAATATATATGTGTGTATATATACGTATATGTAACTGAAGTAATGAATGATTGATGTAAAAGATGGAGTGAGAAAATAAAATGATAGGTGTGTTTTTTATGCTGTAGAATTTTTTTGGGTGAATTATGAGGAAGTTTTTTGAGTAAAAAATTATAGTATTTTGGGAGAAAGATTGAAAAATGTGTATGCATTTTGAAATTTTTTGGGGGGTTGAAAAATATTTTTCCAAAATATAGGATAAAAAGCCCTAAAAGAATTTATACACAAAGAAAAAAAATAAATAAAAAATTATGGGTACTGTTGAAAGTTGCACGCACTAGTATCTATAATTTTTTATGCCCATCAAAAATGGCGGCTGTGGAGATAAAATTTTGTTACTGTTGAAAATTGCATTAGTGAGTACAACTTTTAGCAGTAATAAATAAAAATTGCACTATAAATAGAAATTGCATTGATCGAGTGTTACTTACTATAATTTTATAATTTCCCCAAGAAAGGCAATATTTTTGTGATTTTTTTTTTTCACAATTTTTTTATAAAAAACGCCATGGGTATGGTTTTTCCGGACGAAGTCAGAAGAAAACCGGTTTTGGGATTTCTTTTTTTTCGCATAATCAGAAGAAACTATCTTCTCTAAATTTCTCTTTGCTTCCTTTGGTTTTGTATGGTTGCTACAATATCAATTCACAGATCAGCGATTCACCTTTCCCGATCTCTTATCGCAGTTTTCCTGCAACGGTTCTCTTCAATACTTTCTACGTCCAAAAGAGATGAAGAAATAGACGGCGTTGCAGTTGTATGTTTTGCAGTACTAATGTTAGTTACTCCGGCAATCCCTCAGTCCCAAGAATACCACGATTTTGCTGATAAACGTGAATTCTTCGGTAGTTTGTTGTTTTCCTTTCTCAGCAGTCAAGTTCTTTTTAAATGAATAGCCTCTTGCAGATGCAATATATTACAAAAACAACGATGTGATTAAACTCTTGGGGGAACATGGCACAAAACTTCCAGTTAAGTGTTCCATGGCTGTCATGCAAGATAGCTGCCTGATGCCCCACCTTATTTTCTCTTTTCTTTCATTATCTTTTTCTTTTGTACTTTCTTTAAATTTTTTAATTGTCATGAATTCTTACACATATATCTGCCATTGCAGCTTGTAAGCATTGTGTCTTTCTGTATGCTTCGTGCTAGATGGCTCCAATGCATGTGCAAAATGCTCGTGAAGTTCCTGAGTATGAAATTGATCCAACAGAGCTAGATTGTACTAACAGTGTGGAAATAACAAAGGCAACATCTCTGCTTTCAGTTTACAAACAGCATGGACGCAATATGAGCTTTGCTTTAGATCTTCAAATCTTTTTTTAAATTGTTGAAGAGGCCTAATAGGTACCCGCAATGGCATCTTGTTTTCATAATTATAAAATGGAATAATATTTTAGTATAAACAGGTCCGGTACACTAAAATGCTGATAGGAATGTAGGATCAAAGTGGAAAGATGGCGCTGCGCTAACTTAACTATAATTTATTTACTTCTTTATTCTATCCTTTTTTACACTGTGCTAAAGGGGACATTTTGCATTGCCTCGTGGCTTGGGATTCAGGTTGCTGTTAAGAAACTTGATGAGAAATTTTTCATCTTCGAAGAGAAAGTGTGAGTTGTTTATATGTAGCAGATAAATTTTCTTCTTCTGATTCCATGTCTTCTTCTTTATACATCTAACGATTGATTATGTTTATTTATTGGGCGGGTTGTTTATTTTCAGAAAGTGGTTTAGGGAGGAGCTCGCTCTGCTTCAGATGATACGCCACCCAAATGTTGTCCAATTTCTCGGTGCTGTGACACGAAGTACTCCAATGAATACCTACCAAAGGTGTCTCTAAGTTTTGTTTTAAACTTTCAATGTCAAATATTTTATTTTTCTGGTTATGATTTTATATAGTTGATCCAATTTTGTTTAAGCTGCATCAAAAGCCATTAAACATCTTGTTCTCATCCTATCAAAAGAAAATTTAGTTCTAGAACCTGTTTTTGTATGGCAAACTCTTTTGAGGACGTTAAGCTTTGGAATGTCATTAATTTCCTTCAAGTAGCCAGTTCTTATTACATAAATTATAATAGATTTAATTCTCTGTGGAGGGAGACTTTGGTGCATGCTTGATAACGCAAAGTGCTTTAAAGCTGCCAATAGCCATAAAGTTTGCTGTGGATATTGCAAGGTTAGATTTTAGAAAGTTTTTCTAACTTTGATGGAATTAGCTGCAATGTTTAGCATCATGTTCTTTGATTGGCATGCAATGCATCACCCCCTTCAAAACCAACATACATCTTGTGTTTTGCTACTCATAGTTCTTTGGAGGTTCTAAATTCTTTTCGTTTGTAATAAGAGTTCATTTGACCCTGTTTGGTTTCAACCTATTGGAGATACCTGAGAATACCTTATTCTTTAATGCAGTTATATATGCTTGTTCAAGGGCAGAGGATTTAATGGAGATGGAAAGAGCTTTCAAGAGAATGAAAGATAAGCTATGCCAACCAGATTCCACGGCTTATTCTATAATGATGGATGCATATAGAAAGGAAGGTATGAGTGATAAGGTCTATGATCTGGAACAAGAACAGCAGATGATGAACTCTAAGATTTTAAATGGATATGATGATGCTGAAGCAGAGGCTACCTCTGATGTCAACAACAAAGTGTTGTTGATCTGAGTATCTGTGGTCCAATTAATTTGTGGGATCAGCCAAGTGGTTACAGCAATTGACTCTCAGTTAGAAGCTCTTTTCAGAAGTTCATCACAAGGCATAGCCCAATTGGATAAATTAACTAAAACCCCTTGCTCCTGGTCTCAAGTTTAATGATTCTCAACTGGTTGTCTGCTGTAGTGTCCACGGGTTGATTCTTGCATTGCACTATTACTTTTGTGTATGTCCCATCTAACCAAGAATATGTTGGATTTTTAGATCATCTCAGCAGTCTTTGGTTGGTATCTCTATGAACAACGCTAATCTAATAAAATGGCTCTTCCGATTTATACCAAGTTTGTTGTGCTAGCTGCCTTATTACTCCTACTCTTCTTCACCCAGAAGCAATTGCTTGTGCCCTTTTCTCTCTTCGAGACGCTATTTTATTAGCGCTTGATTAGATGGTCATTGTATAGTTTGCTTTCCTTGTTCTGCGGTTTATTTTGGAGGAAAAGAGACTGGATAAATGCAACTTCTTCATTAGCAAAAAATTGTATACTCTAGCAAGCATGAAGTCATTAGTATTTTCTTTTATTGAGAAAAATGAATTAGTATAACCAAATTGTCTGCTATACATAGATAATCATATATGGATTGCATGATAATTAATTTACACCTTATTTACACATTTCTGAAGCACATTCATTTGTACTTAGGAAAACATAATTGGCTCATCATTTTTTTTTCTTTTACAATAGAGGCTGCTGCTTCCTTTTCTTTTTTGGCTGAAAATTATTGATAGAAATTTCTTTGATGTTAGTGTAATTTAATGTGTTATCTCTTTTTCTTTTTGTGGGAGATTAGATTGGTGTATTTTGTAAAATATTTCATATAATTTCCAAAACATTACTACCGGATATAGCTCTTTTGGATGATTAATATACAAATCTGTTCCCGGCTTAAGAAAAAATTGAAAATAGAGTTGGTTTATTTGATTTTTGGTATTTGATAACCGTCTCACAATTCTTTCATTTTTATTATGTAATATTCTATCTTCTATTTTTCGTATTTACTTTATACTTCATTTCATAAAGTCTTCTACATTGCCCACTTTTCTAGAGTTTATTTACAACACGACTCATTTATTAGTAGCCTTACATTATTATAATTTTATTATAATTACACCTGTAACACCTAAATGGGTGTAAATTATTCTTTTTTTAATATGAACCAAATTCAATTCAAAAAAAAAGTTTTTAACTTCGAACAATTAGGGACGTGCAAAGAATTAGATTGTTGGCAAGCATAACTATTTCTTTTTTAGGTTTTTATGACTATAGGTATGATTACAATGTAGGACAAATATGACATGTGTGGTTTAAATAAGTTACTAATGTATAATTTTGAGCTACAATGCTATAATATTTATATAGATAGTTTGTTTTCTTTTAATGATAATTTTATATATCTCTCATTCTTAATTCTTTTTATCTCATAAAAAGTTATTAAAATAAATTTTAAAAACTTTTTTGTGAAATAATTTGACAGAATTGCACGTCCAGGAACAAATTCTACATAAAAATATTATCGTATTATATATATATATATTGCATGTCAACATTTCAAAAAATACCACTAATAAAAATAAATTTAGTCATTTAGTAAAACGGGCACCGCGCGTTGTGCAGTGGCCTTCTCTCTAGTGTGCGCGCGCGCGTGTGTATGACTTACAAGGAAAAAAGTTAGCATTTTTAGCGAACAACTTTCACTTTATTATTTTTATTATTTTAGTTTTTTTTTTTTTGGCCCCTTTGATGTTAGCGGTACTTGTAGAGAAAATTATAATTTTAATCCCTGAATATAATGTGATTTGCAAGTTTAGTACAAACCTTAAACTCCATATTACCTTAATAAGTACTTAAAGAAAAAATATAACTTTTTAATTCCAAAATACAGTGTGAATTATAAATTTGATATCGAACTTTCCAAAATTGTTAATTCTATCCTCATGTAACACCTAACCTTTGCAATGTGACCATTAACTGTTATTTGGATGTTCTGCAAATTTGGTATCAGAATTTTAGTAATATAGAATTTTAATCCCATATATAATGATACAATAGCAAATTTTGAATATCATGCAATTAATTAGAGTTTGGTCAATATTTTATTTTGGGGTGTACATACACACACATATGTATTGATGATGACAAGATCTATTTGTCGGTAATATAGAGGTCCACTCATATTAAGATATTGTTCCATCAATGTGTATTTGATGAAAAGCATTTTTATATCTGTTTTTAGCTCAAATATTTACTATGAGATTTAACAAAATGAATTCTCTCAGTAAATTCATTTTCTGATGTAAATATTTACTTTCACTGTAGTGATTTTTGAAGAAATTTTCAAATTTTAATTCGAACCTCATCATGTATGCATATGGATATTATATAATTCAAAGGAGAGAAAGAATAGCATTTTTAGCCTTCAACTTTCACTTTATTAATTCATTTTGCCCCTTTTATGTAAACAGGCATCGCATGTTAAACCAGGAATTTGCATATTGGCATACAGCTCATCAGATCAAAGCTTTTGGTCCTCAATAATTGAATAAGGGTCATTCGTTTTTTGGCCTCACGATTATTACATTGTCTGACCAAATCAGCTGGACGTTTTTTTAATCTGGGTCTCGATTTATTATTATTATTATTATTATTATTATTATTTCTAATTAAGAAAAAAAATAATAAATAAAATTATTACTATTAAGAGACTACGAGTGTAAAATGAGTCGAGTTGACTCATGAATCTCGTGAGCAGACTCGATTATTGCTCGACTCAAACTCGAGCTTCAATATGAGCTAAGCTCGAATTTTACTTTAGCTGTTCAAAAGCTCATGAGCCGGCTCATGAACTTTTTTCTATTTTTAAATATTTTTATATTAATTAAATAATTAATATATATTAATAATTTATTTTTCTAATTTTAAATATTTATTATATATATCAAATAATTATAATGTGTTAATAATTTAATATATATTTTATTAATAATTATAATTTAAATTACTTATTAACTATTATTAAATAATTATGATATATTAATAATTTAATATTTTTATTTGATTTAAAATTTTCTGGTGAATCGAGCTCGATACCGTAAAAAATAGGTTCATTGAGTTCAAGTTCGAGCCTGTAATATTTGTCGAGTTCGAATGCGACTCATTTATACCCCTATCAGAGATAATAAATTAATTAATGTTGTAGACTAATTAACTTTATCATTGTGGTTAATTTAATTGACCTCTTTCAACCTAAGTGTAAACATATTGATAAAAATAATATTTTAGTAATATTTAATTTTTTATAAACTATTATGATGAGTTAATTAAAGTTTAAATATTTTGGTTTGCATTATTGCTAATGGAATACTATTATTAAAATGCGTAGATGACAAAATTAACTTGATTGCAAAACCGACAATAATGATAATCTTAATTAATGGTTTCATTAATTGATGACTATAAATTTTGATGTGACGATAATGTATAATTATTTTATTTTGAGAAAGCAACTTATAGTATTTATAAATATCACGTGATAAGTTCCATGAAAAAGATTGTACTATTAATTAGTTTCCAAATAATTTATATTAGTTTGGACGGAAGGATTTAAGGTTGATAGTTATAAATAATTGCATTGCTAGATGGATTTGAAATCCACAACAATTATTGAATAATAGCTCTAGATAAGGATTGAAAGTTTTGAAATTTTAACATAGAAATGGGAAATGAATATTTGTCCAAGTTGATGATTTGAAAATATTTTTAAGTTTATTGTATTATTAAAAAAAATTCATAATCATTAAATTATGACCACTCGAAACAAGAGCTGAGTATGAAACTATTCAATTTTACACTCCCAATTAGAAATAATAAATTAATTAATGATGTAGATTAATAAACTTTGTCATTGTGCTTAATTTAAGTGGTCTCTTTCAACCTAAGTATAAACATATTGATAAAAATAATATTTTAGTAATATTGAATTTTTCATAAACTATTACGATGAGTTAGTTAAAGTTCAAATATTTCGGTTTGTGATTATTTTAAATGGAATACTATTATTAAAATGCATAGATGACAAAATTAACTTGATTGCAAAATCGACCATAATGATAATCTTAATTTGTGGTCTCACTGATTGATGAGTATAAATTTTGATGTAACGGTAATGTATAGTTATTTTATTTTGGGAAAGCAACTTATTGTGTTTATAAATATCACGTGATAAGTTCCACGAAAAAGATTGTACTATTAATTAGTTTCCAAATAATTTATATTAGTTTAGACCGAAGGATTTAAGGTTGATAATTATAAATAATTGCATTGCTAGATGGATTTGAAATACACAACAATTATTGAATAATAGTTCTAAATAAATATTAAAAGTTTTAAAAGTTAATGTACAAATTGAAAATGACTATTTGTCCAAGTCGATGATTTGAGATTTCTTTTAAGTTTATTGTATAGTTAAAAAAAATTCATAATCATTCAATTACGATCAATCTAAACAAGAGTTAAGTATGAAACTATTCAATTTGAAAATTTAAAAATATTTAGTTTCGTCCCAAGTAATTCAATGTTAAAAAAAAAAAAAAATACAATCTGATTACTGTCAATAAGAATAGGGACCGAACCAAAAAAATTAAAAATAAAAATAAGAACTAAAAAAATCCACATACTAAATGATCAACAAGCATTGAGCTATCAATGATAAAAAAATTTAAATTATGTAATAACTATTTTAATCATTTTTAATAAAATTAAATATTGTAAGTGCTTCAAGTAATATGCTAAATCTATAAGTAAATAAAATTTAATACGATATTTCTTATATGATACGCTACTAATATAAGTGATATAGGTCTAATATAATATACATACATATAATTATTAATAACTCCTAGTTAATAATATTAATTATTAATTTATAAATTAAATCTTTAAGTAACTGAATTAGTACTCACGAGTTAATTGAATTACATAATATATAAATGCAATATCATATGTTAACTTAAATAAAAATTAAAATCATATACTTTATAAACTTATTATCATGAGTTTTATTATTAAAACAATTATAAGTTATTTAGGTTTAGTATGAAATATAAATATTAGTTAAGTAAAGTTCGATTAAGTTATTGAAGTATATGTATATATTTAGTTGTTTTTTATTTGAATTTAATTAATCAAAACGTATATAATTTTATTCATTCGTAATTTTATTTTTTAGATATAGTGGATTTTTAGTTCGATTCGAAGATCCCACATCCTACGCTGAGTCTTAATTTAAACTAGCCAATATGTATATGACTTAATCATGAAAACTACTAAATAATTTGTTAGAAATATGAGAATTTGTAATCGATTTATTTGTTGTAAAGAATAGATTTGATATATTTTTTATATACTCTTAAGTATTATATTGAATTTGAAATTTCGGATCAATTTATATTAATTGATGGTTTTCGTTATATTATTGTTAGTAGATATCACTATTTTTCATTTTGAATCTTTCAAATTATTTCGACGGAAGATCCAAACCCATCTTTTAAAGATCCTTAAAAATAATTTAACCAATTCATTATTACGAATTTGACCATTTGGTGCATTATTACTCGTTAGATAGTACTTTCCTACTGCATATTTGAATTGAAATTTTTATAAATAACCCCTTTGTATTAGAAAAATGGGCAAATTACCTCTTTGTGAAAAAAATAAAAAAGACAAAGAACACTTTCATCTTTTAAAAAATCACGCAACGAACCCTCCTGAAAGCATAGGTGTAGGACACGCGCCCTTGCATGCTTCTTGCCTTAAATTTTTCTATATAAAACGATAATTATACCTTTATTTATCAACCATTAGATCTTTTTTTAAAAAATCAATAGTCTAGATCAAATTGTATTATTTTTAAATATATATATATAATATTATCATTATCATATATATAATGTGTATATGTATTATATATGTGTATAAATATGTATATATTATATACAAGTATATATATGTGTATATATATATTATATATCTCCACCCCACCCCACCCCACCCCTTGCCAGCAGCCATCGCCGATAGCCACCCTCAGAGGTGGCCTTCACGGTCACGTTTGCAATGGCCCTGGAGGCCTAGCCGCTTGGCCCTGCGAGCAGCAGCCATGGCCATTGGCAAGTAAGACGAGATGGGTGGGGGTATAAAATATAATATAAAATGCTTATTTATAAATATATACATAAATACATTTATGTAGTTATATATTTATGTTTATTATATTATATATTTTATATTTATTGTATAATATATATATATATAAGAATAAATTAGAAAGACAAAAATTAAAAAAAAGTTAAAAATAGTTTTTAAAATTTAAAAATAAAAGAATTTGTATAAAGGAGATGAATATAATTGATAAAATAAAAATAAAATAAAAGAAAAATGAGAAATAAAAAGAAAACAAAAGAATGAAAGTAAATAATAATAATAAAAGGTTATTTAAATTGAATTAAAAATAATAAAATGTTATTTAAATTGAATTAAAAATATATTAAATGATTAAAGATAAATTAGTCTTTTCATATTAAGATTATGTTCAATGGACAACAAGTGAGAAGAAGGAGGCGATATGCGTAGTTTTCTAAAATATAGGAGGTATATTGAAGATTTATTTTTCATAGGGAAGTAAATTTTTTATTTTTCAAAACACAGGGGATAAATTACTATTAGCCCTATTTTAATTTGTTTGACATTATGCTACCAGTTTTTGTAGTTTTTTGAATTGGATATTAGTGAATTTAACTCCACTCATTTGATTGATGAATTTGGTCTTAATTCAAAATTGAATCAAATACAAAATTTCATGGAATTCGAACCATTCGCGATCATTTACACCCTTAGATACGGTCCGCCCAAAAGTTACTTCAATAAAAAGAAGAAATAAGAAGTTAAAAATTCATAAAGGAAAAAGGAAAAAAGAAAGAAAATTGGCGGTGAGCATCGCTGCTGTGTGAAATTTTTTCATATTAAATAGATGAAAGAGAAGGAATCCAAAAGGTGTGCTCGTTTGGTTTTGTTTTCGAAGGCCCTTTTTATTTTTATTTTTTAAATAAAAATAAAAAGTTATTAATTTCTTTTTTATTTTTACATATTTTTTTATTTGCAGCATATTTTTTCAAACACTATTATATTCACTTTTCATTTTCACTTTTTATCTTGTTCTACTCACATTTACATGACTTTTAATACAAACATATTATATTTTTTAAATACAATTTGTTTTCGATCCTACATAATCATTACATTTTAAACAAAACCTCAAAATAATATTTTATTTTAAAAAATACATTTATAACTGACTTTTTACTATTTTTCTCACCAAAAAATAAAAATACCTCCAAAAAATAAATCTAAATAGCTAGAAGTCTATAACTAGTTCCACCTCCAATTCCTCTTTGACGAGTACTATTTATTAGTCAATTCTCATGCAACAGTAAGCAGCCAAAACATGCAATATCCATTTCTTACAGCATATTACCTAAAAGTGTAAGATGAGTTGAGTCGACTCACGATATAACTCAAATTAAGCTTTAATATGAATCGAATTCGAGCCCTACTTTAATTATTTGAAAACTCATGATCCAATTCATGAGCTTTTCTTTTAAATATTATATATATATATATTATTTAAATAATTAATATCTGTTAATAATTTAATATTTTATTAAAAATTATAATATATTATAATTTAAACAATTATAATAATTATTAAAATATATATTACAATTTAATATATTTTTTATTAATAATTAATTTAAAATATTTTATTAATTTAATGTTTTACTAATTATTATTAAATAATAAAATATATTAAAATTTTAATATTTATTTGTTTTAGGATTTTTTGGTGAGGTTAGCTCAAGCTCAAGTAGTATCAAGGCTTAAACCCTTAAAAGCAGGCTTATTAAACTCTCAAATTTGTAATTTTTGACGAATTTGATTCGAATTTGACTTATTTACACTCCTAAGATAATCTAATATATATCTAGTAAAATAATCTTCAAATTTATTACAAGTATATTTTTTATGAGGCAATAATGTGGACAAGTTAGTTTTGCTCCTGTTTGTCATTTAACGTATTTCCATATATAAATTGCTATCAAGGTGAGTTATTTTGCAATTAATGTAAAGATATTATGTTAATTGATTTTTTGGTAATTCTATATCCAATTTTGGTAAGTACTCAATATATCTATGTATGTGATTTTTCATATTAATTTTTTATAGTTCTCTGTCTCTCTCTCTCTCTCTATATATATATATATATATATATATGCTATATTAATGATTTTTATGTAACTCTATATGTAACTTTAGTAAATGCTCTCTATATATAATATAAATATAAATATAAATATATATGATTTTTCATATTAATTTTGTAATTCCCCTCCCCACCTCACGGAAAATCAGGAGGCTTTATAATGTGATAGTCTCTAATTATATTCTATTTCATATTTAAATATTTTAATTAAGTTAAATTCCTTAATCTAAGCTCAAATTAAATTCCTACAAGTAATTTATTCTAAAATTCACTGAAACATACAATTCATTAATATTTAAAAATACAAAAACGTTTGTCTTCTTCTTCTTCTTTCTTTTTTCTTTCCCCCTTCATCTCTATAGGATCATTTATTTGGTGCATTCAATTCTATTTTTATTGAATATATATGCATCTTCTAATTTTCATATGATTTTCAATATTGGTATACTTTTATATATATGAACCATGTTAATTTACAAGAGAAATTGAAAGTCTTGATTTTGTGATAAGTAGAAAAGTTTATCTTCTACTATCTATACTAATTCTTCACTTTTGGACACTTTACGGGCTCGGGGGAGGTTACTGTTGCTTTCTTTAACCCCAGTGTTTTGAAAACCGGACCGGACCGGCCGGTCGGACCGGTGACCGGTGGCCCATTTGGTCCGGTTGATGATTGAAAACCGGTGCCGGTCAAAACCGGTCAAAAACCGGTTGAACCGGTACCGGTTCAACCGGTTTTTGACCGGTTCACTACTTTTTTTTTTTTTAAATTTAAAAATTACTTTAAAAAAAATGAAAAAGAAAAGAGAAATTATGGATTGAAGATGATAATTAAAGATTTTGGACATGTAATTTTTGAAATATAAATTTATTTTTTTGATATTTAATGAAGTAGTAATTATATGTGAATGTTTTTATTTAATTTATTATTTTATTTTTTTAATCTCTCTTAAATTATGTTGAATATTTAATTTAGAAGAATTTATTTGTACTTGGAGTTAAAGCATGAAATGAATGATTACTTATATTAATTTAAAATATTATTTTTTATTTATTTATAGTTGACTAATTGTGAAATAGTATTATTTTTTAAAAAAACATACTTAAAAATAAGTAAACTGAAATTTTTTTAAATAATATTATTTGTATATCAATTGAAAGTTTTATTTTTAGTTAATATTAAAATGTTATATATTTTTATAAAATTAAATATAATTATTACATCATTATGACGTCATACCGGTTGGACCGGTGGTTCAACCAGTTGAACCGGTCGAACCGGTAACCAGTAAGGTCACCGGTTCTTTGTCCGGTCCGATTTTAAGAACATTGTTTAACCCATAATTTGTTTACCTTTCTCATTTTGTTGGTTTGACGTTTTGGTGGAGGCTCAGAGTCCCCCCCCCCCCCCAATCTGTTGTCATTTTATAATTTTATCCATGTTAGAAAATAAAACAAAAACGATAAAGATCAATTTTAACATTGATGTTTTTATATAAATAATTTTAAATAAATTAATCAAATTGTCCAATATTACATGCAGAAAATTTTAATTTAATTGGTTAACAATTGTAATAGAATAATTAATAGCTTTTAAATGGGATTACAAAAATGGTACAATAAGTGTCTAATTAATCTGAAATAAGTAATTTACGTTAGTATTGAATTTTATATACAATATTATTGGACCATGGTACCAATTATTATTAACTTTGAAAGTGGGTTCAAAGGACATAAATTTAAAATTTCTGTAACGTGAAATGCACAAATTTTGTGATCCTACATAATTATTTTGTCATGATTAAAATATTAATTATCTCAATATCAAGATATAAAAACTATATTGATTTATTTTTCATAATTTTTCCATTTAATTTGAATACAATACCATACATATATATATATATAGATATAATATACCCTATCAATAATTATTTAAATTTAATATATGAAAACTATATTAATTTATTTTTTTATAATTTTCTACCAATTTTAGTAAATACTGAATATATATACACTATATCATTTTATTTTTAATATATATTGTTCTGTAGGGAAAATGTGAAAATTTGATGGAAATGGTGCAATTCCAAGAGCATTTCTTCTAATGACACATAAGTCGTATTGACATGAAATATAGTTATATTTCCCTTATTCCTACCGTTATATTGCATTCAAAAATATTTTTATGAATTTTTTATTAAATTAGTTATTCTTTTTTGCTTAATATTTGTAATATTTAAACTATAATTATATTAAATATGACATATATTTAAATTTAAAATTATTACCCAATGCAACGCATGGGATACAAGCTAGTATATATAAAGCAAAATATTATTCAACCTATTTTAAGAATGTTTGTTATGTGGCAATGGTGTGGATAAGTTATTTTTATTCTTTTTTGCCATCTCAACATCTTCCATAGATGGTTTACTATAAAAATGATTTATTTTAGTATTAATATTTTTAATTGATTTCTTCAAAAGCAATTTTATTACTTTTCGTATGTTTAATATTTATACTTTTATGCGTCCAATTTTAATTTACATATTAACTAGCTATGCTTATATTATTGGTTCAAATTAAATTATAAGCCACATTATTATGATAAGATATTTATTTCAAATAAAGTAAAATGATGGCTAATTTATTTTAAATTAATAATTTCAAGACTACATATGCTAAGGAATTTGAAAATCTTACCAAATATAGTACAACCTTTATTGCCTTTAATTATTAAGAATAACTGTTATGTATGTTTTGTTAACTTTTGTGATTGACAAAAACTCTCTCTCTCTCTCTCTCTCTCACACACACACACACACACACTTTCCATCTTTACTCCCAAAAATTTCACCTTAATTTAATATTTCCTAAAATATATTTTATTCCACAATTCAACATTCTAATTATTTTAAGTTCCCTAATCTTAGCTCATAATTCATATAAATAATATATACTAAAAAGAACTAAACATATAGTACACTAATATTTTAAGATATGAAAATATTTCTTTCGTTTTTCTTCATCTCTATAGGTTCAATTACTTGGTGAGTCAAATTATATTAGTTTTATTATGCATTTAATTTATAATTTTATATGATTTACTAATATTAATAAATTTTTATGTTTATGAGTCAGGTTAATTTATAAAAGGAATTCGAAGTCTTGGGTTTGTGGTAAATTAAAATTTTATATTTATTTTTTGCTTTTTTTTTTAAACTCTCTTTATGTTATGATTTTTCTTTAACCCATGATTTTTTTTAATTATTTTGTTAGTGTGATATTTCAAAAATATTTACAATAAAATTTTTATTTTTATTTTTATAAATAATTATTTTTATTCAATATTTATAATTATTATGCGATGCAACGTATGGGATCAAAACTAGTTTCACCTAAAATCGCGGTACATATGAATGAACAATTTCGCCAATAAATGCTCATGCCCTTTGTAATATAATTGATGGTGCACGGACAAGAATTTAAGGGTTTATATATATATATATATGAATCATTAAAATGGTAGAATTTTGTTTTTGGATTGTGCCTATGTAGAATTAGTGCTTGATTAAAAATATATATGATTTTAGAGATAATTTTTTTTATTGTAAGAATTGATTTTTATATTAGGCCGTTCATAGAAAGTAGATGAAAACGTTTGATGTGGCAAAAGGCGTATGCATGAAGAAAGATGGAATGCTGATTGACCTATGAATCAGATACAATGGCATTTCCATCATTGCCTAATTCTCTAACGGTCCAACTAAGCTCATGAAAATTGTTTGCTTATCATATTCTGTAGAATCACTGACATGTTTTCTTCAACCACAGAGCAACGCAGACTATGGCAATATCTTCTACTGAAGGAAAATCAAAAATAAGAATCTTGCATTAACTGACATAGTACAATTTTATTTTCTTTCTTTTTTGTTAGTTATAAAAAGTAGTTTATCTCCACATTTAAAATTTTTGTATATGTCTCTGCCTCTGATCATGTGAAAGAATTAAATAATAAGAATTATGTAACACAAGTAATAAAATTTATAGGATAGTAATTTGACATAATTTCTATATTTTCATACGAAATTGTGGATTGTATTTACACAATCAATTAAAATAGAAAATAAAAAATATAACAAGACAATACGAAAAAGAACAGAAATGGATACAACCAATTAAAAAAAATTTGATTCTTGAGAACCCAAATATTATTATTTTGAAATTATTAAACAAAAAAATATAAAATCAACATTTGTTGTTGCTAAGAAAATGACAAAAAGAAAAAAGTGGGGAAGCCAAATCAATTGTAATCACGTGGGCTTCCCTTTTTATCAATTAAAAAAAAGAAAAATAAATAAATAAACCAATCAAGAATCAACAAACGCTCCAATTGCGACATCCAGATGCCCCCATCAATACAAATTCCGACAAATATCTTTGTACTTTATTTGGCACATTTTCCACCAACTTTTTTGCTTTATTATATTATTTATTTATTTTTCCTCACATGTAAAGTATTATAAATAGTTGGGCTAAAAGTCCAGCTCCTTTGCATTTACAGAAAAAACGTTGCATGCAATTTCAATGGCAGTCAACCGCCTCTTCTTCCATCTCCTCATCCTTGCCTCCAGCCTCGCCATCTGCAGATGTGTAAGTATTTTTTTTCTTCAATCACATCTCATAACTATTAAATTCAAATTTCATGCACCAAAAAAAAAATAATCGATAATGCCTCGTTTAATTTTTGCACATATTTCTAAAGTTTTTGTACTCAAAATGTGGAAAAAAATGCAGGATGATGTGGATTGTGTTTACACCGTGTATGTGAAGACTGGCTCACTCCCAGGGGAAGGGACAGGGTCTAACATCAGTTTAAGTCTATACGATGTATATGATGATGGAATTACTATCGACAATCTGGTATCATGGGGCGGGCTTATGGGCCCCGAACACGAGTACTTCAAGTATGGAAACATTGACATCTTCAGTGGACGAGGCACATGTTTGAATGAGTCTGTTTGTAAGATAAACCTCACCTCTAGCGGAACGGGTTTTCCTCTCACATGATACTGTAACTACATTGAAGTGACTACCGCTAGGCTCGACAAGAATTGTTCTGAGATACATTTCAAGGTGGATCAATGGCTACTACCACCGTCTAACCTCACTGTCATCATTGACTACTGTTTGCTTGATGGCAAGAAATCTATGATGCATGGTTCGGATTTGTCTTTGGTTTCTGTGGTGTAGAAGATCTTCAAGCTCTATTATGGTCGGAGATCCGGCCTGTATATTTGTGGGCTTTTACCTCTATTTGAACCTTCTATTACTTAAGTGTTATTCCCTATAGTGTGAATGCTGTATAATAAGATGACCAAATAAATAGGGAAGTGTTGTGATGTCCTTTTTGTTAAAAAGGGCATCATCATGTTTTAATGAATAAAATGAACTTATCTTCTTGAAGTATCTTCCTTCTCTTTCTTTTTTCCTTTTTTTTTTTTTTTGCTTTATTGAATTCAAAAATCATATTTTTGTTAGTACAAATTGAGTTAATGGCTCCTCCATTGAATTTTACTTTCAACGCATGTATAGTGTTGAGCTTTAAGGCCATGGCCATATTTGATTCAAAATACTAATACTAGTGAAAATTTGAATATGAGGTGATTAAAATAAGATTAACAAAATTATTATAGTATTTGACATTAAAAATTGAACTGTTTACTTGCCACTAAAATCTCTATTAATCACGTTTGAATATTTGATATGTAATGCTAAGCTTAAAAATTATATATTTGCTCTTGCAAATATAAATATTTTGGGATTGGGGATTTTTTTGGTAGTATCCAAGGACATACTTGTAATATATTCAATGATTCAAGGGTAAAGATAATATTTTAAAGAGGATATAGTAAAATTGAGAAGTGTGGTCATACAATCACGCACCAACAATTGAGATTGCAATCTACCTTAATTGACCTTACAATGATAGTCTTAGGAAAATTTTAAAGCATAGTTGCATTCTTTGCGGTGGACATCAAAAAGGTTCTTATCTCATATTAAGGACTTCAATCTCATAACATTACCGAGCACCAAACACCTACCTTAGAGATTGAAAAATACTTGTTTACATATGTTAAATTGATGTCATGTAACTACTATGTTGTTCTAACAAGATATACTTTAATCCTTAACATAGAAACACACGTGTATCATATTAGGTTGTAAGAATAGTATTATGTCGGCTAGACTTTACTTCTTAATAATTTTATTATAATTTTTATAGAGGTATAATATCATGCTTGTTTCAAATCTAACTATAAAAATGATAACATATTGGTAGTAAAACTTACTTTGTACTAACATGGTATAGTTTTACATTATCTATGAAATTGTACATGTTTCACATTTAATTGTGAAAATCATCATGCCATGACCACAATGAAGTTTAAATTGTACTAACATAATATAATTTTTACTCTTAGTATGAAGCTACACGTATTTCAAGTTTTATCAATAGTAAGATCTACAATATGCTAATATGTTATCTATTTACCTTTAGTATGAAACTACATGCATTTTGTATCAGATTGTTCAAATGATTTCATGTCTCTAATCAAATTTATATTGTATTAGTATGATATAATTTTATATTTAATATAAAACTATAGGTATTTTGTATTAAATAGTGGAAATAATGTCATATTTGTAATCAAACTTACATTATACCAATATCATATAATGTTTATGGCTCGGAAAAAATTTCACCTATCCATTATTTTTATTATCGGACAAGGAATTATTCAATATTTTTTGTACATACATGTCTAGTTCAATGTAATTTTCCTGAAATTCATAGTTATATCCAGCTTTTTTTGGCAAGCTTGCTGCCTCTTTACAAAGAAATGAAAGTAAATAAAAGGTCAGGTTACTTTGTTTTTTTATTTTCTTGCCCCTCAAGAGGGTCAAGATATAATTTCTTTTTTAAAGAAGGTCATGATTGATTCTCCAACTATTTATCATGAGACTCCAATCTGCAACTCGATCTATCAACAACAATGAAAGCTCACCACCTCTCTTTTAATTTGTTCCTTAAATTTAATATTAAACTTATATAAATAAAATTAACTTCTAAAAAATACTTAAGGAATCAATATTGTTTACTTTTAAAATAAGTATTAACACTAAAAAAAATCAAATTGTATGGTGTGATTCATTTATTTGAGCCTGAAATTGTAATCAAATCACATAGAACTTGGCAATTTTTAATGAATTTATAAAATAATTTGATTTGGCTCCTAGCTATATATTTGAGCCTCAAATTGCAATCAAATCACACAGAACTTAGCAATTTTGAATGCATTTATAATATAATTTGATTTGACTCATAGCTGTATGTGTGTGTGTGTGTAAAGTTTAAAATTTGAATTGTAATGAATTTATAATATATGTGTATGCAGATAAATAAGAAATAATAATCTTATTTATTAAATATACGAAAAACGATTAGGTGCATTAATGAAGGGGGAATCTCTTTTTGGCATTTTTTCTAATCTCATTGTCATCAGTACAAAATGATGAATACGGTGCAAATTTTATAATGATAAGGATAAGACATGAAAAAGTTTAAAACAGTAAATCACTTGTGGTCCATTATGAGTTAATGTAATTTGATTTTTATAATGACAAGAATAACACTTGTTTGAAATCTTAAATTACGTCCGGCCCATAATAAATTAGTGTGTTATATATACATATACATATATATAGTTATACAATTGTCTGATATAGATAATAAAGGGGCAGTTAACTTTGTCCGTACAATCTAATATATATAAAATAAAATAATATTCGATCCTATTTTAAGTATATTTTTTACATAGCAATGATTTGAATAAATTAGTTTTGTTCATATTTGTCATGTAAATATATTCCATATATAATATGTATAACTCCCTACAATATATTTTCATATTTCTCTTTTCTTTATTTTAACTTGTTTCCATATATAATATACATGTAATTTTCTATATTAATTTTTGTAACTCCTTTTATGTTGTTAATCTTATTCCTTTTGCCTATATCAACATATATATATATATATGTGTGTGTGTGTGTGTGTGTGCAAATAATAATAATCAATATTTATTTTGATATTAATATAGAACGATTATATTCATCTTTTCCATATCTTTGATAAATATTCAGTATATATTAATATATATAATTTTTATATTAATTCTTGTAACTCCTTATTTTAATACATATTTTTTGTACTTCTTTCTATAAATATTGTCTAATATTTTCTTCTAATATTTGTAATTTGTGTTCTCAAATTTAACTTTTTGTATATTTTTGGACAAATACACACACAACCCCTTGTGTTTGTCTATAACTAGGTATATACATAAGCATATTTGTCAATATAATTTAATCGGCATGTCTTGTTTAAGTTAAAAATCCTAATAATAATTTATATTAAAAATAGTTTAAACATAGAATTTAATATTTCAAAATATAATGATGTTTGACCCCCCCCCCCCCTTTTTAATCTCCACCTCTTTAAAATCTTATTTGTGAATTATACTATTTTTCTTGAAAATGAATATATTTTATAATGTTTATATTGTTTCCTAATATTTTTTTATTTTTATATTTATGAATCAGGATAATTTAGAAAAAAGTTTGAGTCCTGATTTAAGTACTTTGTTTTATTTGGTAGTGATATGGATAAATTAATTTTATCTATTTTTTCGTTGTCGACATATTTTTACATTTGATATCCTATCATTAATTATTTTAATATTATAATAAAGATCTATACTAATTTGTTTTTATAACTACGTGTTTAATTATAGTAAATACCCAATTTGTGTGTGTATATATTAATCTATATGTATTTTTTTAATAATTTTATAACTCTCTTTACGAATTTTTTTTATAACTCATTATATTTTCTAATATTTATATTTTTTTAATATAATTATGGATGAACATATATATATGTATATATATTGTTATGTATTTATAGGTGTATTTATCAACATTATAATTTAATTAATCTGTCTTGCTACATATATATTGTGCATATATAGACTTTTTATGAACGAAGTATTATAATAATATAGAATTTATTATAATTTAATCTTTAAGTATTATACTACTTTATCCCATGAGTTATTTTTTATTCCATAATTCATCATTTTAATTAAGTTAAATCATAGTTGGAAAAAAAATCCTAAATCTAACCTAATAATCTTTAAAAATATATGTACTAGAATATTTAAACATACAATTTATATTAAAAAATATAAAAATAATTTTCTTCTTTTTTCTCCAACTTATATGATCATTTTCTTGGCAAATTAAAGTTTTCTGTTTCTTTTTTTTTTTTTCCTTGAAGATGTATGTATGTGTAGTGCTCATATCTTTTTCTAAAGTCCTAATTTTTATACTAATGAACTAAGATGATTTTATAGAAAAGAAATTTGAAATCCTAATTTTATGGCAAATTAAAATATTTTATCTTCTATCACTTAAGTTCACTTTTCAATGTTGAATTCTTTAATTTCGTCAAACTGTTTAAGTCAATGTTAAAGTGATTTTCATTATTTTATCTTTTACTAAATTTTATGAATAGTTTATTGAATTTATAAAGTTATTTGACATTTAATTTTATTTTTGTATAGAAATATATTAATGAATGGGATTTGATCTAATGATACATAAACCATATTCATATAAAATATTGTTTTATCTCATTTACATCATCAATCGTATTATATCAATAAAATTCTTAATTTTTTAAGTATTATATTTGTAATATTTACAAAAAATATTTATATTTAGTTAAACAATGGTTAAAATTAAATAAGATAAAAATTTAAACTTATCGCCCGGTGGGCCGGCGCAACTTACGGGCTAACGAGGGATTTTCTACTGTCTGGTAGAGTCGTACCTACCAAAAGAATTCCAGCCAACAAAGTCTTGCCATCTATTATTTTGTATAATTATATATATGATGTTGACAATACATAACTAAATAAAATGACTATGTTATCTCTATTCAAAAGTTAAACAATAAATGCTCCTTCTGATTAATTTAGAGTCATGTGACTCTAGAAAGCAAATAGAAAAGGACAAAAGACAAGGTATATTATATATATATATATATATATATGCACACACACGCGCGCACATAGACACATACAATGTGTGTGTGTGTGTATAAAGAGAGAGAGAGAGAGAGAGAGAGAGAGAGAGAGAGAGAGAGAGAGAGAGAGATTATATTAAGAACTGAGGTGTTGTTATTCCACATTACTACACCTTTTCTTTTTAGTGCGTAAATTTATTTTAAAATTAATATACATCATATTTAATCATTTACTTTTAATATATTATATGTAAAATTTGATTTGTTGACACTCAAGTTATAATAGTTTCATTAAATATTTAGTCGTTATCTATAGAAAAATGTTTTAAATTAAGTTTCATTTGAAAAAATTTACAAAAAGATATACTTGACTTTTATAATTATTAATTATAAATTATAAATTAATATGGCAAACTATGTCTTTGGAGGTAAAAGGCAAAAATTAGCTCTAAGAATAAATTAAATAAATAAGATGAACATCTGGATTTAAGTGGACCGAAGTCTACTAAAAATTTAATCACTATAAATATCAAAATTTAAAATCAAATCAAAAACAAAAAATTATTGGCAAAAAATAGAGAACTTTAACTCTATGTAAATGCTTCCTAAGCTAAAAATTCATTAAATTTGTTGATTGTAGTAAAACCCTTAACTCTACTTTCAAATAGGGTCACAAATATATTTTTATTTTTAGATAAATTCTACTAACTTCATTTTGTTAATAATTACATAATTATTTTATAAATTAAACACAACATTATGAAAACATAACTACCAATTCACAAATATTTAATTCTTTGTTATAATATTAAATTAATATATTATATTAAATGTGTTTCAAAT
This sequence comes from Jacaranda mimosifolia, assembly GCA_018894105.1. Taxonomy (NCBI): domain Eukaryota; kingdom Viridiplantae; phylum Streptophyta; class Magnoliopsida; order Lamiales; family Bignoniaceae; genus Jacaranda; species Jacaranda mimosifolia. Next base: position 34,140,027 of record CM032125.1, on the reverse strand, counting down.
TAAATTAAAAAGTAATATTATAATTTTCTATATATATATATATGTATTATGAAAATCAAAATGATCTCGGCATCTCAAATGCGAACGTATGTTTTAAGTTTTCCAAGATGAAGGTCAACATTTGAAATGTTGGATCCCAATTTTATTTATTATGAGTTGAGAGTTCAAAATTAATTATACTGTTAACACGAGTTTTGGTGTGTTTTTATTTTTATTCTTAAGTTTGAAAGGAAAAAATATTAATGATATTTTAAAATAGTTTTTTCTACATACTTTCCTCGAAAGGAACAATTTATGTTTTACAAAATTTACTTTCTCATTTATAATTTAAAAAAATATATCGAATAAAAATGTTGTGCTCAATTTTTCTTAATATTCCTTGGTTACTTTTTTAAATTTTCAACTATTTGTAATTTACAGATAATTTATAAATTTAGAGATTGAAAATTATCTATGATAATGATTAATATTTTCAAATAAAATTCATTTTATATTCCTAAATAACAAATTCTCTCTTAATTATTAAATTTTTTATTTTTAATGATATGAATAAAATGAATATTATTGTAAAATATAATATTTTAAAAATTAAAGATTATTCTTTCATATTTCATTGAGAAAATTTAATGCATATCATTGTATTTGTTTGTGACATATTTGGAAAAAAAAAAAACAATTCATGAAAATCAATAGAATGAACTTTTGATACAAAATTATTATCTTGCCCCAACTAGAAAGTGAAATCCAAAGACTATCAAAAAGATGGTTATTTAGTTGTGTCTTTCAAAAAAATGTGTGTATTAATTTATTTTTGATGCAGTGTTTTTCTATATAATGTTTGATTTGTGAATATTGTATTTTTTATTTTTTATTTTTTTTTATAAAATAATCAATGTAAATAGTTTCTATGCACTAAATAACAAATAATATAATATTTCAATAAAACATATTTTTCTGTCTGACTTTGTTGACATTTAAGTAAAAATAAAAAATAAAAATACTAAAATTTTTATATTTTTAATAACCTATCTATGATCATCCTCTCTTAGTATAAAATAATTTGAAAATTTGAAAATTCTAAGTTGTTCCAACCACCTTTAGCCAATCTATCTTGTGCTTTATTCTTTTCATTCATTTTTATTTTTCAGGATAGATATATTTTCATTCTTCTTTAATATAATATTTTATTTTATTTTTTTATAAGGTGTATAACCTTATTTAGTCTTTTCTATGTAAGAAAATTTTGAGTTTTGTCAACATATCGTAAATTAAAATAAATTTCAAATTTATTTTATATAGATCAAATTTACATTTTTTAAGTGTTTTCACATATTTTAGATTTTTAAATACTAAATTTTGATATGTTGAGTAGTATTTAATTTATATTCATCTACTTGACCATATTTTCATTTTTTCCTGATATTTAGTTTTTAATAAGGGGCAATGGAGCACAATCAATCTGAGTTTGAGAGAAAATTTGAACTTGAGCTCAATGGGGGTGGGTGTGTGTGTGTGTGTGTGTGTGTGTGTGTGTGTGTGTGTGTGTGTGTATTAGACTTAAGCTCAATGAGATCAATATTTTAAGTTCGCTTGACTCAATGGAACTCAAAATTCTGCTTAGATCACTTAAGGTCAAAATGTCTAATGAGTTGTAAATACTATGAGCTCGAACTTGAAATTAATTAAAAAAAAAAGAGTAATAAATATATATTTATTTTAATAAAATAAAAAATAATATTTAATTATATATTTAAATTTTATTTAATTATATATTTAAATTTTGTCCTCATTTGTAAAGTTTATCATTAGAAAATTACACTAATTATGAATTTTAAAATTAAATTACTTTTCTCAAGATTCATTTTATAACTAATATCTATTTTTGAATTTTTTAAAATTAATTATAAGATTTAAAATCAAAAGTATAATTTTTTGAAGTAGTACTAGATTCCAACCTTTTCAAAAATTAATTAAAATATAAATAAAATAAAATAATTTTAAAATAAAGTTTGAAAAAAAATAGAGGAAAGAATGTGTCGCTTGTCAAATCAACAGCACCTTCAAAAATAATAAGTAAAGCCCATTAATTTTGCTTACCTAAGCTCTATCTACCCTCATTGCTTTGTATATATATATATTTATATATAATAATATATCTATATGTATATAAATAATATTTTTATTTAATATTTTTTAAGGGAGTCGCTACTTGAAGTAGCAACAACGCTGTACTTTTATATTAAAAAATATTGATATATTTTATATTTATTATCTTTAAGTAATAAATTTGCAATAATTATGAAGATGTAGCTACTTTAATAGCAAAATTTTTATATTTTTATATGAAAAAAGCTAGTCTGATACATTATAGTCTAATATAGTCTTAGGATTAAATTCGTCTTTTAAATTTTATATAAATAATATATATTTACTTATACATAATATTTTTGTTTAATATTTTTTAAGGGAGTCGCTACTTGAAGTAGCAACAGCCCTTTATTTTTATATTAAAAAATATTAATATATTTTATACTTATTATTTTTAAGTAATAAATTTGCAATAATTATGAAGATGTAGCTACTTGAAATAGTAAAAATTTTATATGAAAAAAGCTAGTCTGATGCATTATAATCTAATATAGTCTTAGGATTAAATTCGTCTTTTAAATTTTATTTAATTTATATTTATTTTAAAATTATAATTTTTTTCACATAATTAATGATTTAGATTAATTCGGTAGGTACGATTTCTGTCCGACCGTAGAAAGGCCGAGCTAGCACCTAGTATAACACATTGACATGAAGCAGCCAAGATAATCGTCATCACGTGTACTCTGACGTGTTCTGAATAGCTTGTCACCAGTGACAAGCCAAAGCCACGTATGTATTGTATTATTCAACGACTTTTATTAATTTCATACATATTCCTGAAATGGCTAAATCCATCCACCCATAGAGGCAAAATAGTCCAAAGTATTTAATCAGCATCCGAAGTCATCAAGAAATTGTAATTATTATGCCACTAAAATGATAATATGACCACCCTTTTGAGTTCCAACCTATTTGGCTAAGTCCCAATGTGAAAAGGTTCCTTTTTTGCCCAGGTTCAGGTGATTCTGTATTCCAATATTATTTAATTTCCTTACGGGGTGCTTTGATTTGTTCATGAATTTCAACTTAAATTCTGATGTTGCCAAATTGATGTAATCATTATCTGGGCTTGAGGATATACACTTGAGTTTAATGATTAGTCATTTGTATGACTTCAATTTCTTACTGAAATTCTTGCACATTTGATGATTTATTCTCTTGTTGAGGTCTAATAGAATTTGGGTATTTATTTTATATTAAGCTTAATAAAAGTATTCAGGAAATTGAGCTTCCATTAAAGATCGGCAGCAGCCCAGAAAATGCAGTAGAAGAATTCTTTCTAACTGTTAGTGTTACTTGATATCTTATGAATCGCTTTTCATGGGCTTTCAGATTTGGCATGGGCTTCTGCACTGAATTACTTTGCTGTGACTTCGGATTCTCACAGCATTGCAGCTACTGTGATTTGAGGTTGTCAAGATGAAGTCTTTTTAAGAATTTATTTTTCTCCATCTTCCTATTTTGTAGAATAGATGTGAAGTGGGGCAGGTATTGAATCCTGGTTGCTGAAGATCTGAATTGCTTAATAAGTTAATAGACCTGGTATATTTTGTTTAAGCTGTAAAAAATGGCTATGGCTCCTACTGTAAAAGTGGTTCTTGGCTCAATTGCCTTTGGTATATTCTGGGTATTGGCTGTTTTTCCAGCTGTCCCATTCTTGCCCATTGGGAGAACCGCAGGGTCTCTCCTTGGAGCTATGCTTATGGTACTTTTTTGAGTCATAAATCCTGATCAAGCATCTGCTGCAATTGATCTTCCAATCCTCGGCCTAATATTTGGGACTATGGTAGTTAGTGTTTATCTTGAATGAGGAGATATGTTTAAGTATTTGGGCGAATTGCTATGGAGAAGCAAAGGAGCTAAGGACTCACTTTGCTGAATCTGTTTGATTTCTGCAATTTGTAGTGTCCTTTTCACCAATGATACTTCTTGTGTTGTTTTGACTGAGTTTGTATTGAAAGTAGCAAGGCAACAGAATCTCCCACCTCATCCATTTCCACTAGCCCTTGCCTCAAGTGCAAACATAGGATCCTCAGCAACGCCCGTAGGCAATCCCCAAAACTTAGGGAATGTTTGGTTATGTTTCCCCAGAACAACATTGTTTTGGGGAAACATAACCAAATATATCTTCATTTTTCTTCTTAATTATATATTCTCCAATATATATATATATATAATATATATATATATACATCACATATATTTTATTATTATTTTAATATTAAAATAATCATTCAATTTCATTTTCACCCTAAAAACCCAACAAAAAAGTATTGATTTGACTGCTACAGTAAAAAATGTCTCCTTCAAAACATAAACCAACATACTAAAAAATAACTTTCACATTCTCCAATAATTCATTCTTCCAAAACACATAATAAACACATAATAAAATCAAACAAAAAACATAACCAAACATTACCTTAGTTATTGCTGTCCAAAGTAAGATTAGTTTCGGTAGATTTTTATTCGTCTTTTTCCCGCGATGCTCGTGGGAGTGTGTGTCAATGTTTTGATCCTCCTATGTATGTATTGGAAGAAGTTGTCTGTTCAAAAGGATGAAGAAGATGCTGCTGTGGAAGTTGTTGGCGAAGATGATGTAATTTCTCATCGGTTTTCACCTGCAAGAATATCACATCTGACGTCCTTAAATTCTCAAGAATTACATGCTAACCTGGAATCCATGAATATCCAGAGCTCTCCTAATGTCAATGGTTACACAAATCAAGTAGAGTCGACCTCAGGAATCTTGGTAACTCGACAGAAAGCAATAGCATTCAAAGCTCTCCTAATGCCAATGGTCACACAGATCAGATTGAGCGACTAAGGGACTGCAGGAATCTCAGTGAAATTGAAATTAAGAAGGTTCCTAGTATGGGGCTTGAATCGACACGAAATTCAGATGCTTCGAAAGAAGTTGGAAATTCTGGACCTATATCTTCAAAGAGGAGCCCCTCTGTGAATGGAGCAGTCGAATATGACAGTTTTATAGGATTTGCAGAAGAAAAGTTAGGATTTCCAAGAAGTGGAAAAGGGTTTTGTGGAAAGCATGTGTTTGTTTTGTTACCTTGGGAATGCTGGTATCTTTGTTGGTGGGTCTGAATATGTCATGGAAAGCAATTACTGCAGCACTTGCCCTCGTTCATTCTTGATTTTAAGGACGCCAGGCTTTCTTTAGAAAAGGTGATAACAGTTTCAAAGATTCATTTATATCATGAAATCATTGATAGTGCCTGCAGGATTATTATTATGGTTTATCTTAATTATCCAGGTATCCTATTAGCTCTTGATATTCTTTTGCGGAATGTTTATTACAGCCGACGGCTTCAACAAAACGGGAATTCCAAGTGTGTTATGGAAATTCATGGAGCCTTATGCAAAAATAAATCATATAGGTGGTACAGCAGTTTCAGCAGCTGTTATAATCGTCCTCTCAAATTTGGCTTCTAATGTACTTACAGATATGTTGGCTTTCTATCTTGCTACTTTTTTGCGCCCGTATGCTTTTATATGCTATCTGGCAAAGTGTAGAATTAGCAAATTTCTTGAACATGAACATTTGTTGCATGGGAAAGATAGAAGTGGTAGAATTGTTTATGCAGCTCGACTTTGGTTGAACTAAAGAGACAACATAGATTTATTCAATTTTCACTGACAGTTAATCGGAGCCAGACCAAATTCTTGCATCCAAAGGACATCCAAAGTACTAAGGGCATGAAACCATAAAGGCATGTTAAAGAAAAGAAAGTTGATTCTTTTAGCATATACGCTTTATAGCTCATGAAAATTGAAGACGCATCATAATCCAAGCCACCATTAACTTTATGTTTGAACTTTGGATTTTAATGACGGAAATGGTAGGGAAAACTTTTTTTCATATTTTGTCTTATATAACTTTATGCTTTAGGTTTCGCATCTTCATATTTTCGCTTTTCTTTTTCTTCACTAAAACCCTTGATCTAAACGTAATATAAAATGACGAAGAGTTCTTTTTGATTGCATCTTTTGAGAGAAAATTAGTACAGCATTCTGTGATAGCCATTGCACGAGCAAGAATTTGAAAGTTAAACCATTTATGCTTCTCCTTGTTCTCCAGTCCTCCTCCTTGGCGCTCGAGTGGCAACCTCAGCAGCTGCAATATCTCCTGCAAGCGAGCAGAAAGCATGGCTGATCTTGGCTTGGGTCAGCACCGTGGCTGGGAACCTCTGCCTCTTGGGATCGGTTGCCAACTTTCTGTGAGCAGGCTCGTCGGGCTCAACACTATGGCTACAACCTGTCGTTCTGGAGCCATCTCAAGTTTGGCGTACCATCCACGCTTGTTAACTGCCATTTCTTTGACCCTCGTGAGCGGGTGATATTGCTCCATACTCAATATTAAGATTTGTGTTGTAAATTTTGAAATGCAGAAGAAAGACAGAAACGCAAAGGATTTCTGTATTGTTTCACTTTGAATTTTTTTATTCATACAAATTGAGAATGTGATTATTTATTTATTTGTACGTTCAGAATTATCAAGGTAAGGACTAAAATAACACAAATTAATAGTACATTAAAATTATCAAATATAAATTGAGTTAATAGCTATGTTATCTGACTGAGGGGGTATTGAATTTTTTGTTTTTGTTTTATCATTTTTTTATGAAAAAAATAGATAGTCGTAATTGGATTAGTAGTGTAGCATATGTATCAAATGTGTCGAATTGAAACACAATTTTTTGGTGGAGTTAAGGTTTTTCTTTTCCCTCTTTTTTTTTTTTTAATGAGAATATTTTCCCAAGAAAAATTATTCCTAAATCACATGCCAAGTACTGAACTCATTCCCCCTGGGATGGAATATTTTGGCCATCTTCAAAATAGCGGCCTAGCTTTTAATGATGTTAAATTTTAGTTATCACACTTTGGTTGTCTTTGTCCAAATAATTGTAATTTGGAAATTTTGTTAAGTTTGTGACATTTGGTTGTCCAATTTATTTTACGTGGCAATTTGAGCACTTTTATAGATAAAAAAATAAAGATGTTTTTTGGTGGTGCCATCGAATGTTCTAAATTTTAAGAATATTTTAATTTGAAGTGATCTTAAATATTTGAATTTTGACGGATACAATTAAGAATACTGACGTAGAAACTACTAAGCATGCTGAAGATGGTACATATATTCTGGAGTTCAGTTAGTGGACTGAGCCTTAAAGTTCTCCAAATTGGCTAATGAGGTACAAAATAAGTTGGCTTGATGAGGACATCAGTGATCTTGCTTGGGTGTGAGCCGGCTTACTGCATGTAGGTCTAAAAGACCAGGACTTACAGCCTGCTGTACCAATGCTACTCATAAATTTGGAGCAGCAACTTGTCTTTCTAATTATTCTTGTTAAAATTTTCAGTTTTGCTGCCCAAAGTAATCACTTTCTACAAGTCTGTTTGTAGATAGAATAAAAGTAACTTCATGTTGAGATTTGTTTCCAATGATGTAACTTTACAAATCAGTTTCATTTGCTGCGGATCTCTGTGTGCTTGTTATCCATTATGACTTTATATTATGAGTTGTTTGAAGGGAGAAAAGCTTAAAAAGCACTGAAAAATCAAAGCCTAATAACTAATAATCCTGTACATTTTCACTCCAGAAGAGAAGATGGGGAAGCTGCTGGAGTATCTACTAGTGTATTGGTTCTTACAAGCACAGCAAACTAATTGGTGAGGCCGTTCTTGTTTCTGAACCCACTGCACAAGTTTCTGTAGCTCCTGTTGTTGAAGATATGATCGAACCAATCAGCCACCATTGTGTTGTCCTTCATAGCGCCACCCCCCCCCCCCTTTCTCCTGCTTCTTTTCTCCATTCAGAACCTCCCTCTGCCACTCAGTGACCTGCTGGTTTACTTTCCCTCGCATCCCTTTCTGTTCATGCATACTCTCCTGGTGGGACTGCACTCATTTTCACTATCGGCCCATATGCACATGAGACTCAATTAGTTTCACCGCCGGTGTTTTCTACCTTCACCACTGAACCATCAACTGCTTGTTTTACTCCACCTCCGGAATCTTTCCAAATGACAGCACCTTCTTCACTAGAAGTGCCTTTTGCTCAGCTCTTGTCTTCATCCCTAGCTCGGAATCGGAGAAACAGTGGGACGAATCTGAAATACTCTCTGTCGCAGTATGAATTCCAACCTTACCAATACCCGGGAAGCCCTGGTGGTCACATCAAGTCACCAGAAGTGCCCTGATAAACGCACATTTATTGAATCTCGCGTGGTGGAAGCTCCCAAGTTTATTGGCTATGAACGCTTCTCTAATTATAAATCGGGTTTAAGAGTTGGTTCTGGATCATTGACACCAAACGGATGGGGATCAAGGCTAGGCTCTGGAACTTTGACCCAAATGGTGGGCTTTCAAGGCTAGGTCCTGGATTCTTGACACCTAATGGTGGAGAACCCCCTTCTCGAGACAGTAACCTTCTGGAGAACCAAATATCTGAAGTGACATAATTGCAAAACGATGACGGTGTAATTGACCATAGAGTTTCATTTGAATTGACTGGTGAAGATATTCCAATTGTATCGTGAGGGAGACAGTCCCTTCGCTTCAAATCACATCAGGAGATCCGCCAGAGGCAATAACAAAAGCCACCAAGCAGAAGGATTCAACGACCGAGAATGCAGATAGTTGTTGAGAACATAGAAATGGCGAAAGTGAGAATGCCATTCCTGGGAGGTTTTTAGATGGGAAGGAATTGGAACGTTACCAGAAGCATCATACCATTTCACTGGGTTCAAACAAAGATTTCAATTTCAACAATGCAAAGGGAGAAGTATCAGACAAATCCACCATTGATTGTGGGTGGAGGACAAATGACAAAGCTGTCCGAAAGGAACTAGGAGGTCGTCAGAACAACTGGACATTCTTTCCAATGCTGCAATCAGGAGTCAGCTAATCCCACAAGTGTCCATAACTTTGGATAAAAGGTTCGAAACTAAAACTTGAGCCACTTAGTGTGATAAAGATGCAATTTTGGTGATAGAGAATTTACGAACTTGTTGGTTAGCCATGTGTAAATGAATTCCAAACCCCAACCCCATAATTAAAAGGTATCTCTCGGCAGTATCCTTATCATGCTGGGCAATAGAAAATTATTCATGATTCGTCCTTTAATATCCATTACTTTTAGATGTATAACATTAAAGCATTTTCATGCATACGTGATAGTTTTTAGCTTCTATCATCAAAGCAAGCTTTTCTCTTGTGCTCTTGTTACTATGGACAGCTCATTGTTTCTCCACTGCCTATTCCGAAGTTTTGAAACACGGACCAACCCGTCTCATGGATTTGCTTGCAATTTACATCTCCTCAGATACACTTAAGATTGAAGTGTTTGTCCGAAAATATTTGCTTCCAGTTTCTGGAAATTGGCTCTCTGTTGGTAGTATCTATTCATTCCAAAGCCAGTCGAATCGTGTTGATTTTGTCTTGAAATTTGAGATAAAATTGACAAGGAACAAAAGAAATAGAGCGAAATGGAGTAAAGTGATCGAAACAAACTCGAGAACACACCTTGGAGCATTTTGGAAAAACAACACGTGCCGGGCACGAGGTAAGGTGCGCCAAGGTGTGTACATGAGCTAAAAGGGCATAAAAAGATGCGTCGTGCGCCCCGGCATAAGATTTTTGCACCCCAGGGTGCAGTAAACAGTAACTTTGCACCGAAGCTCAAGTTTTTGCGCCCCAACTCAAAGTTTCTACCCATGTTCGAATTTTTTTTGGCACAAATAGTTTTGTGTGCCCCACCGCACGATGCAAGCCCACAGGCCTGCCTTGAGCTTCGGTTTTCGACTATAAATATTAGTTTTTTTCTTTTGAAAAAAGTATCACGAATATAACATAAGGACTTTTTTACTGCTTTTGAGCAATTCTCTCAATATGGATTTTAGAACGAGAGTGTTACATATTTTCGTGATATTTGTGGGATTCAAATTTGTACTTACACTTTAATTTAAGATAAATAAATTTTATTTTCTTTGTCGGGTGGATTAAGCACATCGGCAAAGCACATTAAATTTTGTTGTCATTTTATATTAAATTATTTTACTATTATTTTATTATTTCCATAATAAATCATTCTGAATTAGAACAAATCGAAACTTTTCTATATTTTCTTGGTTTCCTAAAAATTCGTATTGATTCCATAAAATCTTGATATGAGAAGTTGTCTGGACATTCATTTGATGAAATTCAGACAAGGACTGTGCTACTAAACACCACCCCGCCACCCCCAATAGTTTTTTTTCAAGGCCATATAATAAAAATCTTTCATTTTCACCAACTTTAACTACAAGAAAAATGGTCTTTAATGGCACTAAAAAGTGTCACTTAAATAATGTTATAGTGACAATTTTATATTTAATGACATTTTTTAAAAATGCCATTTATAGAGGTGTAGCTAAAGGTGTAAATGCCACTATTTCAATCATATTGTGGCATTGATAAAATGTAACAAGAAATATATTTAATGACATTTTAAAATATCACAAAAAGTGAATTGAATGGCATCGAAAAATGTCACATTTTTCTAGTTAAAGTGACATAGTAATATGCCACAAAAGATGGATGTAGTAACATACAAAAATGCCACAAAAAACTTCTTTTGATGACATGCTAAAATGTCATGAAAAATATAATAGATGACATATTAAAATGCCACAAAAAATTCATTAAATGACATAGTAACATGCCATAAAAAAAGCAGTAAGTGATATACTAAAATGCCACAAAAGATATTTTAAATGATATCTAAACATGCTAGAAAATTATATATTAGCGGCATGTTAAAATGTCACAAAAGAAGAATTTAGTTGACACTTTAAAATGACACAATACTGATAAATTGTCACATTTAAAAATGCCACAAAAAAACACTTTTTTGACACTTTTACTTGCCGAAATATTTATATTTGGTTACCTTAGTAGTGTCACAAAAGACTTATTTCGTGACATTTCAATTTGCCAAAGAAACCCAACAAATGGACATTTTATTTCGAGCACTAATGGTATCTAATTATTTAATAGCCATTTTTATTAATAAAATAATATAATGATTTTTATTCTTATAGACAATAATAATTATTTAATTAACCATAAAAAGAAATGGAGCAAAGGAGATATTTCAAATTAAATGAAATCATTAAATAAATATAAGTTTTTAGAAACATCACTGATCAATAACATATAAAATGATTGTACTTTACTAAATATAACAAAAATAAATAGCTCTATTAGAAAACCAGAATCCAAATGTACTTCAAATTCATTGATCAAAATTGACCATAAAAATGAGAATCCAAGACTTGAAATAATATATCTTCGAAAACCATTTGAATCATCCATAAAAGCGAGAATCTACATCCTTTGAAATCTGCACAAGTAGAACAATAATATAAATAAATTATTGTTATTATATAAAAGTTATAATTCCATAAAGCAATAAGATTAATATTTTATAAAATTTAAGAGTTGTAATAATATTAGTACATACCACAAAAGCTTTTGGCCAAGCAATGTTATCTCCAACAGCTTGACCAATAATCTTGCACTGTCCATATGATCTAACTAGTCGTTCATTTGGCTTTACCGCAACTTGCACATAGATTTGCCAATAACTAGATCCCAATTCTTGCCCACCTACTTCATTAGTTGCATCTGTACTATACAGCAATCCAATAGCAACTGTTTCACTCGGCTTAATAATACTCTTCAAACAAACTACTGCACCAATCTAGAAACAAAGAAATAAATGCAACGATCATTAATTTAAAGCACTATATTAGAGTAACTAATGAACAAGAATAAGCTATCACTCATGTAAAACATATAATATAAGTTCTAATTTGAGTGGGATTCTAATTTGTGCTAGTTTAAATATAATTTGAATAAATAGAAATTAAATATAAAATAATTGTCATATATTATATAAAATCATAAGAATAAATGCAAATGAATTAATTATTTAAATTTAAGAAGTCAACTTTATATCAACATATGCAAAAATGCAAAGCAATTAACACTCTTGATATACTAAAAAAAATTAAAAGTTTTTCAGTGATTTAAAATCAAATTAAGTAAATAAAATTATTTCACCTGAAGGTCATCAGCCGAACTAACAAAAGTATCAGAAAATGTTAGGTGCCAATCATTCCGCCTTGCTACTTGAAAAATTGGAGACAAATCATCAGGGGCCTAAGAAAAAATATAATGCATTAATTTGAGTAAATTAAAATTAAACAATCAAAGGAATGACCCTTGACTTTAAGAAAAGATTATCACCTGTGTGGAGTCATTATTGAAATTATTATGATCTGTGTGGAGTCATTATTGAAATTATTATGACTCTGCACTTGCAATGCTTGAGATTTTAGCTGACCAAGTTCATTTCTCAACTCCCAATTCTGCTCTTGTAAAGATTTAATAATCATATTTTGGTTTGCCCCACGAGTAGAGATATCATTGAACACAAGTGAAGGACAAACTCCAGCACCATACATGCAAACTTGCCCATTCTTTTCTCGACCCATTATTTGTGCGTATGAGTCGTTTTTAGATGCAACTCCATTCGACTCATTGGGGTTCTCTTTTTCTTTCTCATTCATTCCAACCTACAACCAAACCCCAAACATGACGGAATATCAATTATTTAATGCATTTAAATTATTTATTTAGATAACATCATTGAGAACATACAATTGCATTTTTGACAGGCTCACTTTGAGTGCCATCTTTCTTTGTGAAACAAAGCTTAAACAATTCTGCTCGAGAAGGAGGATGTCCAAGTCGTTCTTTCTACAGTTAAGTCAAATCATGGAATTAAACCCATATGAATTAAGTAATAGCATGAAATTAAAGTTGAATGCCTAACAAATATCACATGAAAAACAAAAAATATTTAAAAGTAAAATAGGGATAGAATTTGACCTCCTCTTTTCTAACTCTGGCAAAACTTTTTGTACCCGTAGTGTGGTTGTGAACGCGAAGTGAACGACTAGTTTGATTTCTCTTGCTTATTTCTTGTGCATGATCAGTGGACCAAAACTTAATTAGTTGTTCAAAATGTTCCTCATACACCCTAGGATCTTTGAACTTCATCTGTTCCTCAAAAGGTAAATCCTTCTTATAATACTTCTTCTTCAGTTGGTTCCTCCAATCTCTTAACTTCTTGCCAAATTTTTGCATCGTCCAAGTTTTAGAGGAATCATGAAGGTCAAATTTGGTCTATGACAAGGGAAAAAAATAGCATGTATAACTAAAAAACATTAATTTATTTTCAAAATACATGATAAATAAATGAATTAATATTTAAAGATATAAAAAAATAATAAAGTATATCACCTGTAGGATTTTCCACATTTTATCTTTATAATCTTGAGGAACTTTGTGCCAGTTTAAGTATATAAGTGGTGCATTTTTTCCATCTCTTATCAAAGTTCCAATAAAATTGGACAACTTTGTTGCATTTTCATCATCCGGTTGTCCAAATTCATTGGAACTAACTTTTAAACGTTCTTCACCTTCACGCCTACCCCAAATACCACGTAATTGAGTAAAGCCTCTAGACTTGTTTCTAACAACTCTTGCGTCTGATAAACATCATGGTATTATTAAAAAAAGATATCATCAAGAAAGTATTAAACAGTACAATATTTCATTGAAAACAACAATCTAATCTAATTTTTCAAAAAATAACAAAATTCCTATTTGAAAAATTAAATACCTGCATCTGTGTTCATAGCATGTTGCTCAACATCCATGTTTGTCTCCAATTCAACTGGTGTAGTCTCATTTAGACGAAATTGCATGTAAGGATCCATTTAAATCTATATATATAAAAAATAATTTTAAATTATAATCAAATTACTAAAACAAATTAGTGGTTATTTATCAAAATCTATATCAAAATAAAAAAAGAAAAAAATCAAAATGAAATTATAGAATGATGCGTGATGATAAATATGCAATGCTTTCCTTGATACGTATTTTGAACTAAAATTTGAAGGAGTCTGTGATACACGTTAATGAACGAAGGTTAAAGAAGTGGAACAACCTTAGTAAGGAAGAAGACAACTATATTTAGACTCCTCAGACAACTGCATGATAAGTTAATGTTGACATCACACCTCATCATTCTTTAGGCATCTAGTTTCTAGATATTTTAATAACAAAGTATCCAAGAACAAGTGTAAGAAATTTTATGTTAGTTCAAGTGCATTAAAAATTTCAACAAAAGAAATATCATAAAAACAGCTGCTACATGTCAGGTAGGTGGGTAACATAAATAAATCAATAAAATGCTCTTAAGAAAACGGTTAGCATGCACATGGTTATAACACACCTATAATCTATATATACATACCGTTGTTCATGCGGACATTGTGAAGAAGTGAGACTTTGTAAAAAAAAAAAAGAAAATAACTATCAAATAAGAAGATCCAAACCTTCAAGAAACAGTTGAGGTCTTCAACCTTGAATATTATGAAAATTTGTAGAAATTCTAGATGAAAAAGTATGTTTCCCTCTAACTTCATTTTAGTCATCCCTCCAATAATTTGAATAATCTCTTTTCAATATACACATATTTTTAATTATGATAGAATTTATCACATTACCATAATTGATGGTTGATGTTAGGGAAAGATAAACACTTACACATTAGAAAAGGAATAAAATGGTATGTTACCAATGATAATTTCATTACCTTAATGATTTAATTGTTAAATATGGAAGAATACTTAATAAATTATTAATTAAAAATATGAAATCAAAATAGTTGTAATAGTGGAAATAGTTGTAAAAGAAAATTGCTAGCAAGATATTTTGGCTAATAATTGTTGCACGATTGAAATCATTAAGTTGGAGCTTTATCATTGCATGATTAAATTGTTAAAGCGAAAGCAATATTATGAGAATTTATAAGATTTTACTAGTGATTATTTTGTGATTAATATAATAAAGACTGAATAAGAATATTAAATTTTTAAAAATAAGTTAGGAAGTTCTTATTTTTTCTAAAGAATGCATAAAATTCTATTATTATATTTTTGTGATTTTTTAAGCTATATTTTTTGAAAAATAATTAAATATTTTATTGTGTGATTATATTGTAAAATGCCATTAAATTAGTGTAATTAAATATATTGTGGCATTTTCCACAAATGACACTATAACTTGATATAAGTGCCATTTTTAATAACAATTGGTGACACTTAGTTAAATGTCTTTAAAGCCCATTTATGGTGGTATGTTCAATCAAATGCCACTATTTTATTTGATATTTATTAGTTAAACGCCACAAAATATTACCTTTAGTGTTATTGTTTAACAAATATCACCATAGTACTATTAGGTGTCATTATGTTATAAAATGCCACCAAGAGAATGTCACTAGATATTTTATGACATTTTTTTAAAATGACATTATAACTAGCTATGAGTGACATTTTAAGAAAAACATTAGTGGCACTAGTTAAGTGCCTTTAAAATACATTTATGGTGGCATTTTGAGTCAGATGTCATGATTTTATTTGTCATTCAATTATCAAATGTCACTGAATATTATTTTATGGTGACATTTTTTGTAATTGTCACTATATTATTTTTATGTGGCATTATTTTATAAAGTGTCATTAAGTTAGTGCCACTGAAGGTCATTTTTCTTGTAGTGTTTTTTTCCACCCCGAATGCAGCCAAAGCCCACATCTTTTTTTTTTTTTTTTTTTTCTGTTAGTACAGAAGTTTCTGGTTACATATGAATATATGATGCAATGATGCCTGCAGAGTAGCAACCGAGGAAGCCATCTTTTGGGAGAATAATTAAATGGATACACAGAAACAAACTGATTCTGAAAAATATGCTGCTGTCAGCTTACCTGATTCTGTCCTCCTACGAAGAAGATAAGGTAGGTGGGCAGTTGGGGGAATACAGCATAATCTGTCCTTGAAATTGATATCTGAAACAGTTCTTTTAGCAAGCAAATAAAAGCCATTAGTAAAGTATGGGTGGGCTGTGGGAACAAATGTTCAAGAATTGGGATTGGTCCACTCTCATGGTCTGATTGGGGGATCCCA
The DNA here is from genome assembly GCA_018894105.1 of Jacaranda mimosifolia. Taxonomy (NCBI): domain Eukaryota; kingdom Viridiplantae; phylum Streptophyta; class Magnoliopsida; order Lamiales; family Bignoniaceae; genus Jacaranda; species Jacaranda mimosifolia. The sequence continues at coordinate 34,123,776 of CM032125.1, read as the reverse complement.
GCGTCCTGTTGCAATCAATACAGTTTGGACAATCTGTTATCCTTTGGGATATACATGCAGAGCTATCAACTGATCGAATTTAAATTTAATTAAAATAATTTGAATTTGAATTCGATAATATGTATATATAATCGAATTCAAATTCGAGTCTCATAATATTTATGCACGCCAATTCCATGTTCGGATCTGATAAAAATCCGAAACCCGATAAGAAAATTCGATTCGATAAGAAAATCAAAAAAAAAAAATGGCATTTTTTAAATTTTTATATTATTAGAAAGAACCGTCTTATAAGACATATTATATGAGATTTTAAAATTACCTTTTAATCTAAATTTAATATTTATAAAGTTAAGAGAGCTCAAATTTAGATTTTTTTTCATAATTTTTTATCATATCATTGCAAAAGCTAAAGATTTAAGGCATAATTCATGGGGTTTGTATCAAATTAATCATTTGGTAATGTATATTTTACAGTGCATAAATCATTATAAATTATGTATTTAGGCTATATTACGAAACATATATATAATTACTTTATTAAATTAATTGCTTCAAAGAAATAAAAAAATTAGAGCATTATCAATTATAATATCACATATATTGTATTCCAATCAAAAGTCTTCATTAACATAATTTATACTATATAATTATCAATTTAATAATATATTTAATAAAATTCGAATTCAGATCTTTATCGGATCGTATTGTATAATGTTATATCCGATCCACTTATTTTGGATTATGGATATTTATAATCGGATCTAATTCATCGAATATTTTAATCGGATAAAAATTCTAAAATTCGGATCGAATTCGAATTAAAATTCAATCCACTGACAGCCCTTATATGTATAATTTAAAGGAAAAAAATTAGCACGTTTAGCCAACCACTTCCACTTTATTATTTTTATTGTTTTAGGGATTTATTTTTTTGCCCCTTTGATGTTAATGGAGTTTCACGGAAAATTATAACTTTGATCCCTAGATATAAGGTGATTTGCAAGTTTGGTACCGACCTTAAGCTCTACATTACCTTAATAAGTACTTAAAGAAAAAATATAACTTTTTAATTCCAAAATATAATGTGATTTACAAATTTGATATCAAACTTTCCGAAATGGTTAATTCTAGCCTCATGTAATACCTAACCTTTGCAATTTTTGTTAAATATTGGATGGATAGGAGCATGTGACCATTAACTCTTATTTGGATGTTCCGCAAATTTGGCATGAGAATTTTAGTAATATTGAATTTTAATCCCATATATAATGATACAATAGCAAATTTAAAATATCATGCAATTAATTAGAGTTTGGCCAATATATATACATTGATAATGGCAAGATCTATTTATCGTAGATATATAGGTCTAATTATTTCTAGATATTATTTCACTAACTTTTATTTGATGGGAGGTCTTTTGTCCTTCATTTAAGTATTTTTATATCATATTTTTAGCTCAAGCAATTACTATGAGATTCAACAAAATGAATTCTCTAAGCAAAATCGTTTTCGAATGTAAATATTTACTTTCACTCGAGTAATTTTTGAAGAGATTTTTAAATTTAAATTCGAACCTCACCATGTAGGCATATAGATATTATTATAAAGGAGAGAAAGAAAAAAGCATTTTTAGCCCTCAACTTTCACTTTATTAATTCTTTTTGCCCCTTTTATGTAAACAGGCATTGCATGTTAAACCAGGAATTTGCATATTGGCTTACAGGCTACAGCTCATCAGATCAAGGCTTTTGGACCTCAATAATTGAATAAGGGGTGGGCCATTCGTTTTTGGCCTCACAATTGTTGTGGCTTTGTTTGTTTATGATTTCGAGTTTTTTGCCAAAATAATTTGTGGAAAGTTTGATTGGAAATGTGATAATTGTTTATTTGTGTTTTGAGTGGTAAATAGAAATTAAATTAAAAAAAAATATTTATTTATTTGTATTTTGGGAGGAGACAATATGTCACGTCAATTACTTTTATTTGAGTTGATAAGGTGAAATTGATATTTTATAATTATTTGTGTGTGTATATATAGATTGGTGGTAGGAGGACAAAAAAATGACAGAGTTAAATATTGGGGAATAAGTAGAAAATGAATTTGGAGGGTATTTTGGGCCTTTTTTCATTATGGATAGTGAAATTGGAGAATGTGATGAGTTATTTATTTGTATTTTGAGAGTTGAAAAAATTTTGGAAAATTCATAAACAAACAAGTCCTAAATTGTCTGACCAATTCAGTTGGACATTTTTTTAATTTGGGACTCCATTTAAATTTATTATTATTATTTCTGACTAAGAAAAGAACTAATAAAAAAAATTGTTACTATTCAGAGACTAGGGGGGTAAAATGAGTCGAGCCCACTCATGAGTCTTGTGAGTAAGCTCGATTATAGCTTGACTTAAGCTCGAGCTTTAATATGAGCTGAGCTTGAACTTTACTTTAGTTGTTCGAAAGCTCATTGCCAGCTCATAAGCTTTTTTTATTTTTAAATATTTTATATTAATTAAATAATTAATATATATTAATAATTTATTTTTTCTAATTTTAAATATTTATTATATATAATCAAATACTTATAATATATTACTAATTTAATATATATTTTATTAATAATTATAATTTAAATTATTTTATTTATTATTATTAAATAATTATGATATATTAATAATTTAATATTTTTATTTGATTTAAAATTTTCTGATGAGTCGAGCTCTAGCTCTTCAAAAAACAAGCTCATTGAGTTCAAGTTTGAATCTATAATTTTTGTCGAGCTTGAAGACCCCTATCAGAGACAATAAATTAATTTATGTTGTAGACTAATTAATTTTGTCATTGTGCTTAATTTAAGTAATCTCTTTCAGCCTAAGTATAAACATATTGATAAAAATAATATTTTAGTAATATTGAATTTTTCATAAACTATTATGATGAGTTAGTTAAAGTTTAAATACTTCGGCTTGTGTTATTGCAAATGGAATACTATTATTAAAATGCAGAGATGACAAAATTAACTTGATTGCAAAACCGACCAAAATGATAATCTTAATTAATGGTTTCATTGATTGACGACGATTATAAATTTTGATGTAACGATAATGTATAATTATTTTATTTTGAGAAAGCAACTTATTTTATTTATAAATATCAAGTGATAACTTCCATGAAAAAGATTGCACTATTAATTAGTTTCCAAATAATTTATATTAGTTTGGACCGAAGGATTTAAGGTTGATAATTATAAATAATTGCATTGCTAGATGGATTCGAAATCCACAACAATTACTGAATAATAGCTCGAAATGAACAAGCATCGAAAGTTTTGAAATTTATTTATGTTAGTAACATAAGTTCAAATTTATAGAATCGTTTATCTGGTAACAATTTAATGTCGAAATGGTAAATGAGTATTTGTTCAAGACCATGATTTGATAATATTTTTAATTTTATTATTTTGTTTAAAAAAATTATAATCATTCAATTATGATTTATCTAAACAAGAGCTGAGTATATATGGAACTATTCAGTTTTGGAATTTTAAAATTATTTAGTTCCATTCCAAATAATTTAGTATTAAAAAAATATAATCCCATTATTCCCGATAAGAATCGGACCAAATAAAAAATAAAATAGAATAAAATAAAATAAAAATTAAAAAAATCTACATACTAAATAATGAACAAGCATTGAGCAATCAATGATAAAAAATTTAAAATATATAATGACTATTTTAATCATATTTAATAAAATTAACTTTTGCAAGTGCTTAGAGTAATATGCTAATTATATAAGTGATATGGGATGACCCCAAAGGCCCAAGTTAGTTATCTTTTGGGCCAGGCCCAACTCCTGAGTAGAGGTCCACTCCATGTGTCGCGTGTCGACCAAACTCGACCAGCCGTGTTTGCCCTTATTCGTACCCAAAGTTTCTCAGACCAACTCGACCAAAGCCGACCCACCTCAGGTCGAATTTCGTACGCTCCCTCGCCACAGCGATAACCCCATGGATCAGAGGTCGACGTGCTTCGTCGCCCCTGGTGTCGAAATTTTGTACGGTCCCCTGCCGCCGAAATTAATGCGTTGACCGGGGACCATGTCGCTGCATTAATAGCGCACGCCACCCCCTTACCGTCTGACACAGCAGGTGCCGCATAGTACGGTCACATCCTACAGTGGGAAAGGATGTCTTGCGAGCAAATTCAAATAAGGTGAATTGCCCGGTAGCCCCCGGGGAGAGAGGCATTATCCACAACGAACTCAGGGGCATCTTGGGTAATTCACTCCAAGGGATGAAGAATATAAAAGCCCCAAAACAGAGCCCTAAAAGGTATGCACAAAAATACTATCAAACTTACTCTGGAATTCATCAGAAAACATCCAGTTTTAAAACCTCTTACTGACTTGAGCGTCGGAGGGTCTTAGCCGAGGACCACTCGGCTAGCCTAACGTTTGCCTTGGTTGCAGGATTTCATCTCCCTTGCTATTGGATATATCCGTCATTGGGCCGAGACTCTCCCTACCAAGAGGATCGGATCCCTATCACACTTTTCGAACCCGGATCATTTGGCGCCGTCTGTGGGAAACTTGAAATCCTCTACCGAAAATGGTGAATACTAGAAGAGTCACGTCAGGAAGGGATGAAAATAGGAGGTCTAACTCCCCCGTCCCTCAACAGGACCAAGCACAGCCTGCCTCGGGGCCCAGTGTTCCACCGGAACCCGTATTTACGTTGACCATGCCTCAGTTAATGCAGCTCATTAGCGAGCAAATATCGGTGCAAATCTCAGCTCAGCTGTCTGCCGCTCTGAACCGCCATGCAGCGCAACCAGAGCCAGCGGCCAGCGCCACCCCTCAACCGGTCGGGCCAGAGGGAGCCCCGGCAGCGGAGTACTCGCCACCTAGACGCCCTTCCAGGAGGGAACCGAGTCCGGGATGTTTCCCCAGGGAAGCCCCCCGACCACAGCTAAGAGAGGAGGTGGCTGACAGCATAGACCATGACGTCCGGCCCCTTCGAGCCCCGCGGCGCGATAGGGCCGAACGTCCTCGCAGCCGGAGGGAGCAAGACCAGTAGGAGTTTGAAGAGGTTTCTCACCAAGTGCAGCAACTCAATAAGCGCTTGGAGGAACTTTCGAGGAGAAACGCCGACAGGCCCGTTCAACCGGAGGTCCCTTCGAGATTCCGAAGGGAAAGAGACTCACCCTTCGTGCAGGAGATTGTCGATGAGCGTATTGCGGTAGACACCAAGATACCCACTGGTCTGCCGCGATACGATGGTTCCACCGACCCGAATGAACACCTGTTGCAGTTCGAACACATGATGCAACTGCATGGGCATAATGACTTTATTCATGCGAAAATGCTGGTGACCACCTTCCAGGGAGTGGCCCTGGATTGGTTTGTGAAGCTGGAGCCGGCATCCATTTATTCATATGACCAGCTGTGCGATAAATTCCTCCACCAGTTTGCCAGCAGAAGAAAAGCGAAGCTGCCCCACACCCATTTGCACACTGTGAAGCAGGCGGAGGGAGAATCTTTGCGGGATTTCTTTACTCGGTTTAATACTGAGGTTTTAAAAATAGACAGCCCGAGGATCGAGTTTCTGATCGACGTGCTGTTCCTCGGTTTGAGGCACAATGAGTGTGCCAATGCGCTGGTACGAGCGCAGCCCCGCACGATGGAAGAGCTTTTGGACCTGGCGGAGAGGTACATGACCCAGGAGGAAATGAATAAAATGAAGTACGGCGCCCTCGAAGCCGACAAGAGGAAGGGAAAAGAAAAAGAGGACAAGCCGAGCAGGGAGGGGCGCAGGTCTCCGATTAGGCGCTTCACTGATTACACACCGCTCGCCGTCCCGAGGAAGGAGGTGCTCTTCGCCATCCAGCACGATAATTTGTTGAAAAAGCCCCAAAAAATAGCAGAAACGGAGGCCATGAAGAAGTCCGGGAAATTCTGCTATTTTCACAAGTAGAAGGGGCACGATACAGAAGACTGCTTCAACCTGAAAGACGAGATCGAGAGACTGATCAGGCAGGGGCACCTAAAGAAGTTTGTCGAGGAGAAACCCCGACGAGAGGAAGGACTGGTCGACCGGACTCCCCGTAGAGAAAGGTCGGCCAGCCCAAGAAGAGATGACAGGGGGAAGAAGCCCGCCCAGGAGACCCACCCGCCCATCAGAGGGGTCATTGATATGATTGCCGGGGGGCCCACGGGGGGAGACTCCCGAAACGCCAGGAAGCAGACTCAGAGACATCTCGATTCGACCAGACCACCAAAGGTCGAGAATGTCTTCCAGCTTTCACAAAGCACAGACCCGATCTCCTTCACTGACGCCGATCTAAACCACCTTAACAACCAGAGCATGGACCGAAAAATAGATTGTCCCATGGTGGTTTCGGTTGAGATCGCCAACTTCGAGGTGCGGAAAGTTTTGGTCGACAACGGCAGTTCCGCGAACATCATATTCTCGTCGACCCTGAATAGGATGAACCTCGGCAAGTTGAAGCTCGAACCCGTCCGAACGCCCCTTGTAGGGTTTGGCGGGTCAGAAATAATACCAGGGGGGTCTATCAACCTTTCTACAACCTTCGGGCAAGGCCACCGCAGCCGCACATTAATGATCAACTACCTGGTGGTCGATGCCCCCTTTGCTTACAACGCTATCTTGGGGCGCCCGGCCCTCAATGAGTTCAGAGCCATTGCATCCACCTATCACATGAAGATAAAGTTCCCAACACCAGCTGGGGTTGGTGAGATTTTGTGCAACCTCAAGGATGCATGGCGCTGTTATACAATCTCCGTGGACTCCAACGAGCAGAAAAGGAGGCCACAACTGAAGCCCTCGGGGGACGGCCCTGTAGCGAAACCCGAGGAGGGGACTTCGACAAAGAAGAGGAAACTAGAGGACACCCATGTCGAACCAACAGGGGAGTTCAAGACCATAGAGCTCGAACCAGGGAATCCCGACAAGACGACAAGGATTGGGGCAGACCTCGGAGAGCGACTGGACTTCCTCATGATCGACTTCCTCCGGCGCAACTTGGATGTCTTTTCCTGGAAGGCGACCGACCTGCAAGGCATCGACCCCAACATAATTGTCCACAGGCTCAATGTGGATTCTTCTCATAGGCCAGTTCGTCAGAAGAAAAGAACTTTCAACGCTGAACGTTCCCAAATTATCCAGGAGGAGGTTAGTAAATTGCTAGAAGCGGGGTACGTTGTTGAGGTTCAGTATCCCTCCTGGTTATGTAATGTCGTACTTGTCCCTAAGAATGAAGGAAAATGGAGAATGTGTAACGACTTTACCGATCTGAATAAAGCATGCCCTAAAGATCCTTACCCCTTGCCTCGTATTGATTTACTTGTTGATTCTACTGCTGGTTGCGAGTTGCTTAGTATGATGGATGCATTCCAAGGATATTATCAAATATTCATGGCACCCGAGGATAGGGAAAAAACCTCTTTTGTTGTTCCCAATGGGGTATATTGTTTTCTGGTCATGCCGTTTGGACTTAAAAATGCGGGGGCGACTTACCAAAGACTAGTTAATTTCATGTTTAAAAACGAAATTGGCAAGTCGATGGAAGTGTATGTAGACGATATGATTGTGAAAACTGATAAGGCAGAAAATCACCTGGCCGACTTGAACCATACATTTTCAATTCTAAGAGCGTTCGGCATGAAGTTAAACCCCAACAAATGCACTTTCGGGGTGCGAGGGGGAAAGTTTTTAGGGTACATGGTCAGCCAGAGAGGAATCGAAGCCAACCCGCAGAAAATTCAAGCGGTACTGGACATAGCTCGACCGCGCTCGGTGCGTGAAGTCCAGAGCCTCGTCGGCAGGGTTATTGCACTGGGAAGGTTCATAGCCAGATTGTCGGATAAGAGCTTACCTTTCTTCAAAATCTTAAGGAGTGTGAAGAAGTCAGGATGTCGATGGGATGACCAGTGTGATCGAGCCCTTCTCGTCCTCAAACAATATCTTTCTTCGCCACCTCTGCTGGCCAAACCCGAGCTCGGGGAGGTCCTGGACTTGTATTTAGCGGTATCCGCGGCGTCCATCAGTTCGGTCTTGACAACAATGCGAGATGGAAACCCTTGCCCAGTTTATTATTGCAGTAAAGCTCTACAGGGGCCCGAGCACAATTATCTGGAGATCGAAAAATTTGCACTGGCTCTCGTCACAGCGGCGAGAAAGCTGCGCCCATACTTCCAATCGCATACGATTTTCATATTAACGAACCAACCATTGAAGCAGGTTCTCTCGAAGTCGGATACCTCGGGTCGACTGACTAAATGGGCTATCGAGCTCGGGGAATTTGACATCCGTTTCCAGCCTCGAACTACTATAAAGGCCCAGGTGTTGGCTGACTTTATGCTCGAACGGGTCGACTTGCCACCGCATGAAGCTGACGAAACACCGGTATGGATTTTGCATGTTGACGGCTCCGCAACGGCCTCGGGGGGAGGGGTTGGAATTTCTCTCCGGTCCCCGACTGCGGAAGATTATAACTTCGCAGTAAAGTTGGATTTCCCGATCACGAATAATGAAGCGGAGTACGAGGCCCTTATTGCGGGCATGCGCATGGCCATTGATAGAGGGGTCGATAAACTAGCGGCCTTCACCGATTCGCAGCTCGTGGCGGAGCAGGTCGGTGGAAATTTCGAGGCTAAAGAAACTAAAATGGCTCAGTATCTGGCGGAGGTACAACAATTAAAACAGATGTTCAGATACTTTTTCTTAAGCCAGATTCCTCGATCCGAGAACGAGAAAGCAGACGCACTTTCCAAGCTCGCCAGCTCGACAAGGGGCACCCGAGAAGGTTCGATAACGTTTCTCAAAGCCAACCAGCCCTGCCTGAACCCGATCGACCTGGATCAGGTCGGGTGCATCGACGAGGGAACCCCATCTTGGCAGCACCCCATCAAGCTCTATCTCAGTCAAGGCACCCTGCCGGATGACGACAAGCAGGCACGGAAGCTGAAGGGTTTAGCACCTAAATACGCACTAGATGAACACGGGCAGCTATACAGGCGGTCGATTGCAGGGCCCCCGCTAAGATGTCTGGATCCCGAACAGGCAAATGAGGTACTGCAGGAAGTACATGCGGGTATTTGTGGTAATCATTCCGGGGGAAGGTCCCTCGCACACAAGATAACCCGATATGGGTACTTTTGGCCCACCTTGCTCAAGGATTCCGTCGATTTTGCTAGGAAGTGCCCCTCCTGCCAGTTGCACGCTAACATTCAGCACCAGCCCGCCGCGCCAATGGCTAACGTCAGCATCACTTGGCCATTCGACCAATGGGGCATCGACATCGTTGGCTCGCTCCCCAAGACATCTGGACAGCGGAAGTTTATAATTGTGGCTGTCGAATATTTCACGAAATGGGTAGAGGCTGAGGCCGTCCCCAAGATCACCGATGCGGCCATCAAAAGCTTTATATGGAAAAATATCGTGTGTCGATTTGGATTACCAAAAGTCTTGATTTCCGACAATGGTACCCAATTTCAGAGCAAAAACACCAGAAAGTGGTGCGACACTTTGGGGATCGCGCAACACTTCACGTCGGTGGGGAACCCCCAAGCCAATGGCCAGACCGAGGTCACTAACCGAACAGTCCTCGACCACATTAAAAGCAGAATAGCAGGCACAGGAGCCAGTTGGGCGGATGACCTCCCGGGCGTCCTCTGGGCTTATCGGACGACTCCTCGAACAGCCACTGGCCATAGCCCCTACAGCTTGGTCTACGGGTCCGAAGCAGTAATACCGTTCGAACTGCTCCAACACACGGCAAGGGTCATCCACTACAATCCAATAGCTAACACATCGGAACGAGTTTTGGATCTGATCACTATAGATGAGAAGCGCCGTTTGGCTTACAATCAGATGCAACATTACCGTTCGAAAATGGCAAACCGTTATAACAAGACAGTCCGTCCGAGGAGCTTCAAAGTGGGGGATCTCGTCCTGAAAAAAGTGGAGGTCTCGAAGCCAGTCGGGAAGCTCGACCCGAAGTGGGAAGGTCCCTACACAGTTGTTAAGGTTTGCAAGAATAATGCCTACAGGCTAGCGGCCACCACAGGCCAAGAGCTACCTCGACCATGGAATGCGGTAAACCTCAGAAAATTCTTCGTTTAATTATTTGCTTGGCAACCGTTGTGCTTTATTTGGCCGTTTGCTTGGCGAGTGTTGCTATCTGTGATATTTGTTAACAATAACATTGATGTTTGTGATATTTGTTAACAATTACATTGATATTTGTTGGTTAACAATAACATTGATGTTTGTGATATTTGTTAACAACTACATTGATATTTGTTTACATTGTTCATCTTTCACATCGATTATGGATAACCAAAATATTGAAATATTCCAAGAACTTGACGACAAGTCGATGCCCCCAAGGCTCGGCCACCCTAGTCGACCAAGTAGTCGACAAAGGGATATCAGCGACAAGTTGACGCCCCCAAGGCTCGGCCACCCTAGTCGACCAAGTAGTCAACGACGGGATATCAACGAAAAGTCGACGCCCACGAGGCTTGGCCACCCTAGTCGGCCAAGCAGTCGACGACGGGATATCTACATTGAAGTCGACGCCCACGAGGCTCGACCACCCTAGTCGACCATGCCGTCGATGACAGGCAAAAAACAAATGAGTCGAGAACCATCAGGACGAAACACTCGACCCGTCACTTGTGCAAAATTCAAACATACAAAAACATACAAAGTCGATGCAAGCTTCCGCCACACAGTATACTTAGTAATATTCGACAATAAAAAATAAAAAACGCATATGGAATTCTGGAAAAAGCCTTTGAGAGGCCTTGGAATTGCTTCATTTCAGGAATAACATATTTACATCAAAAAAAAAAAAAAAATTTACAGAAGCCCTAGCTAGAACTTCCGGAACCTTCGGCGGCAGCTCGAAGTACGGGGGCCTGACCGGATGAACCCCCCACGTGCTGAATTGACGCTCGAGGCTCTCGGGGTTCCGGAGGCGCCATAGCAACGGGAACAGCCGAGGTGACAGGTAGGGAAGGGCTGGCGGCTGAAGGCATGAATAACCGAGGAGAACCGGGGAAGAACGAGGAAGCCTCTGCCTTGTTCTCGCTAATTGCAAAGACGAGATCCCCGACGAATTCGAACTCCCGGCCTACCTCTTTGAGCTTCTTCTCGAGCTCTGCCTTCCGAAGCTCGTCGGGGCTTAGGGCCGACGTGTCGACAGCATCATTTTCGGTCGGGCTCGCCTCATCATCCTCTTCGGCCAGTGGGCGGAGCTGCTCGTCATAGCTAAGGCCCATCCTGGCCCGGTCCGAATCCCAAATCTCGTAGCCCAGATGCTGCAGCTGAGCAATCGCCTTCCTAAAAGCATTGCTCGCATCCTCCACGGAGAGCACAACGCTTGCATCCTGAAAGGCAGGGCTCACCATAAACTGCTGGACCGCCTCTTTCCGTACCTCGGGCAGAACCCGAGCAAACTCTTCCCTCGCCTCGACGAGTCGCTCGCTTCGGCCGGCCGCCCGACCAGACTCATAGGCCACTTGGACGTCCAATTCCAGCCTCTTCAGCTTATCCTCCATCTTCGTCCGCTCGGTCACGGCCAGAACGACGTCCTGGTCCTTAGCCTCTAGCTCCTGGGCATATTTCTTGACAACCTCTTCGAGCTCATCGACCCGAAGCTGGGCGGACTCATACTGTGCCTTGAGGGTTTCAGCATCCTCGCCCCCCTCTAGTCGCTCGCGGTCAGCGAGCGCCGTCTCGGCTCGGCGGAACATGTGATAAGACAGCTGCTCGGCCTGGAAGCAAAGAGGTCAAATTAGCAGATATCATCGAAAAAAAAAAAAAGAAAAAAAAATGAAATACACTGGTTTCTAGAGTTTACCATATTCGCGTGATACGCGTACTTGCACAGCAGTCCGGGCTGCGTCAATCCCAGAAATTTTCGATGGTCGGCCAGGAACTGGCTGGCCATCAGCACCTTCAACGGGTCCATCCCAGTCGGCCCCGATGTCGACATGCTTGCCGCATTATCGACGCCCACGCTTGCGTCGGTACTGAACCGCGGAGAAGGATACTTCCGCAGGTTCGCAAACACTTCCGCGGTTCGGTCCGCGAATAACTCAGCACCGGTAGTCGTGGCCGCCATTGCGCTCTTTGATTTCCCCTTTCCCCCTCGCCCAGCAGCGGTCTTCTTTGCGGGGGGGCGGCACGCTCACCCAATGGCCTTTTCCCCCGACCAGCGGTGCGCTCGACCTTAGCTGATCGAGCAGGGGATGGCGTTGAAGCAGCAGTTAGAGCAAAAGCTAGTCGAGAAGTCTCCTCGGCAGCCGTCGATTCCTCTTGGCTTTCAGTTCCTTGTCGACGCTGTTTGTTCTTTTCAGCTCGAGCCAAAGCGGCAGCCCTCGACCTGGTCATGATGTTGTCGCGTTCTACAAAAGAGCAAAACGCATTAGCGACAGAAAAATCAAACAGGAAAGCGACGCAACATATCACACACATTTCGACTCTACCTATCTCATGCCCAGCAGAAATATTTAAAGGGGCCGGAGATAGCCCAGCCCACACCATCAGCCTCTCTTCGAGGAGTACAGTGGCCTCGAGTTGCCCGAAACCGACTAAATCTCTCACAAACGTGCTCGACCAGGACGGTGTGTGATTTCCCAGCACCTCGACTGGCCCTCTCGACCACTCTCGAGGAACATCAAACCCCCTCCCTGCCCGAATAAAGAAGTAGCGTTTCTTCCACCCCTGACCATAGGAAGAGGAAGGAGCTACTAAAAACCTCCGACGAGGTCGAGCAGTCAGATAATAAAACCCCGTCTCCTCGGTACTACCGGACTTCCGCGAGACACAAAGGTAAAAAAGGTTTGAAAAGTTTTCAAAGCTCGGTGGTTGGTCGAAAAGTCGCATTAAAACAACAAAATTGCACAAGGTAGAAAAATAATTTGGCAAAAGCTGGGTAACGCACACCTTTAGACCCCCGAGCAAACCCAACATACTATCACTCAGAGGAAACCTAAGCCCACACCTAAGGGCATCCTCGAAAACGGCTATGCAGCCGGGTGGTGGGCAGTGCATTCGACCAGACGGCCCAGGTACGATTAATTGGAACTCTTCGGGAATATAGTAAAGCTCCCGAAGCCGGTCTAAGTCTGCAAAAGTCACGGTGGAAGCTATTTCACTATAGTGATTAGGAGTGAATAGCCTCCCCCGAGAATGGGGTCCCCCTCTGGGCCCAGTTTCCCCCATACCCTCGCTGCCCGAGCGCCCCGGCCCGACACCACTAGAACTAGGCCCACCCTCGGTCGGCCCATCGGACGAAACAGAGGGCCCCCTATGCCCCTCCTACACGGTGGCCTCACTATCCTCTCCCTGTCCGTTACCGGAACCACGCACGCGAGACATCCCTCTCAGAAAAGAAAAAATTGCTCAGAAGAAGCTAGAAAAGAATACTTACTAAGTTTCAGAAAAACCAACAAAGGTTTGAGGTGAAGGAGTAGAAAATATTGATTCCGGCGGAAGAATGCTTTCTAAGGATCACAGAAGAATTTAGAAGAGGCAAAAGTAAAAATGGGCTGAGTTAGGTCCCATATTTATAGGGTTAGCGGCGCGTTTACCCAAGCGTCGTGGTTACCCATGCGTCGCTGCAGATACCGAAGCGTTAGTAATAATGCGGAACCTATAACGTCGCCCACGCGCGCCGTACGCGTACCACGATGTAACAGATTAATGAATGCACAAAACCCTGGTCGATTTTCAAAAACCCTTGTCGAGTCGCATTAAAACTCGCTACTTCCCAACGCCGCTCGTCGATTCCTCCGACCAGCTTTGTGAAGTGGGGGGACTCATGATATGGGATGACCCCAAAGGCCCAAGTTAGTTATCTTTTGGGCCAGGCCCAACCCCTGAGTAGAGGCCCACTCCATGTGCCGCGTGTCGACCAAACTCGACCAGCCGTGCTTGCCCTTATTCGTACCCAAAGTTTCTCAGACCAACTCGACCAAAGCCGACCCACCTCAGGTCGAATTTCGTACGCTCCCTCGCCACAGCGATAACCCCATGGATTAGAGGTCGACCTGCTTCGTCGCCCCTGGTGTCGAAATTTTGTATGGTCCCCTGCCGCCGAAATTAATGCGTTGACCGGGGACCATGCCGCTGCATTAATAGCGCACGCCACCCCCTTACCGTCTGACACAGCAGGTGCCGCATAGTACGGTCACATCCTACAGTGGGAAAGGACGTCTTGCGGGCAAATTCAAATAAGGTGAATTGCCCGGTAGCCCCCGGGGAGAGAGGCATTATCCACAACGAACTCAGGGGCATCTTGGGTAATTCACTCCAAGGGATGAAGAATATAAAAGCCCCAAAACAGAGCCCTAAAAGGTATGCACAAAAATACTATCAAACTTACTCTGGAATTCATCAGAGAACATCCAGTTTTAAAACCTCTTACTGACTTGAGCGCCGGAGGGTCTTAGCCGAGGACCACTCGGCTAGCCTAACGTTTGCCTTGGTTGCAGGATTTCATCTCCCTTACTATTGGATAAATCCGTCATTGGGCCGAGACTCTCCCTACCAAGAGGATCGGATCCCTATCACACTTTTCGAACCCGGATCAATAAGTAAATAAAATTTAATACGATATTTCTTATATGATATGCTACTAATATAAGTGATATAGGTTTAATATAATGTATATGCATATAATTATTAATAAATATTAGTTAATAACATTAAGTATTAATTTATTAATTAAATCTTTAAGTAATTGAATTAGTACTTATGATTTAATTGAATTACATAATATATGAATGCAACATTATATGTTTACATAAATTAAAATTAAAATCATATACTCTATAAACTTATTATCATGAGTTTTTATTATTAAATAATTATAAGTGATTTAAATTTAATATGAAATATAAATATTAGTTAAATAAAGTTTGATTAATCTTTTATATGTATATACATATATACATATATTTAGTTGTTTTTTTATTTAAATTTAATAGATCGTAACATATATAATTCTATTAATTTATGATTTGGTTCTTTAAATACAATGAATTTTTAGTTCGATTCCAAAATCCCAGCTGGCATGTTCAAATCTTAATTTAAACTAACCAATACGTATATGACCTAATCATAAAAACTAATAAATAATTTATTAGAACTATGAGAAGTTGTGATCGATTTATTTATTAAAAAGAATTGATTCCATTTTTTTTATATATATATTTTTAAGTATTATGAATTTAAATAAAATTTTGGATCAATGTATATTAATTGATAATCTTCGTTATATATTGTTAATAAATATCACCATTTTTCGTTTTGAATCTGTCAAATTATTTCTTTGAAAGATCCAAACACATCTTTATAAAATCCTTGAAAATAATTCATCCAATTGATTATTATAAATTTGACCATTTGGTGCATTATTGCTCATTAGATAGTACTTTGCAACTGCATATTTTAATTCGTTTGACATTATACTGGAAGTCTGCGGACAAGGCACGTCTGGGTCCATATCATGCGTCTCTTTCTTAACACCAAATAATTGAAGAACAATATGTGTATATGTATATATACGCACAGATCTCTATTGCATGTATTATATATATTATATGTAGTGACTTTTTTAAAGTCCAACATGTAGATATAGTTAGGGGTGTAACCAAATCGAGTCGAGTTCAAATCTAGCAGATTCAAATTTGATTTGATAAGATTCATTATAGGGAAGCAAATGAGCTTGATTCATATAAATTCGATTTTATTTAGATTCAAAATAAAATTTATACTTCTAAAATTTTTAAATAATTTTATTATTTTTCTAACAACGAAAAATAAATTACTATTATTATTATTATTATGGATCTTATTATGTTGGCCTAAATTATAAATACATATAACTGAAAAACTATTATATACTTATTTTTATAGACTTTATTATACAAGCTTAAACTATAATTATATATTAATTAAAAAAATTCATTTACGTTCGCGAACTTTTCGAATAAAGTATTATTGAGTTCGACTCCATCAATTTGACTAAAAGAGTTCAATTATAATAAAAAAAACTAATAAATTTAAAGTTAATTTAAAATCGAGTAAAATATAAATTTTTATTGAATTGAGCTCAAACCATTCATGAACGTTTGGACCCTTACATACAGTGAAATCAAAAGATACTTCAATAAAAAGAAGAAATCAGAAGTTAAAAATTCAAAAAGGAAAATGAAAGAAAATTGGAGGAGAGCATGCTGTGTGTAATTTTTTTATATTAAATAGATGGAGGAGGACTCCAAAAAGTATGGCTATAGCTAGTTCCACCTCCAATTCCTCTTGGAGCAGTAGTGGTCAACTCCCGTGAGACTGGAAGCAGCTAAAACATCCCTGGCAATATCCATTTCTTATAACACATAGCACAGCTGCACAGGGACATGGAGCAGCCAAGATAATCGTTATCAGTTATCACGCATGCTCTGACGTGTTTTGAATAGCTTGTTCCCAGTAAAAAGCTAAAAGCCACGTATATATTGTATTATTAAACGACTATTAAATTAACGCCATACATATTCCTGAAATGGCTATATCTATCCACCCATAGAGGCAAAAAAGTCAAAGTATTTTATTTAATCAGCATCAGAAGTCCTCAAGAAATGGTAATTATTATGCCATTAAAATAATAATATGACTGCCTTTTGAGTTCCAACCTTTTTGGCTGAATTCCTTGGTGAAAAGTTCACTTTTTTCCAGGTTCAGGTGATTCCAGTATTAGCTAATTTCTTTTTGGGTTGCTTTGATTTTTCAGGAATTTCAGCTTGAATATGTGTTCTTAACTTTGATGTTTCCAAATTGATGCAATCTTTATCTGGGCCTGAGGATATATACTTGTGTTTAATGATTAGTTATTTGTAAGACTTCAATTTCTTGCTGAAATTCTTGCACCTTTGATGATTTATTCTCTTGTTGAGGTCTCATGTAATTTGGGTATTTATTGTATTTTAGGCTAACCAAAAGTATTCTCAGAAAATTGAACTTACATTAAAGATTGGCAGCAGCCCAGAAAGTAGGATAGAAGAATTCCTTCTGACTGTTAGTGTTATTGCTTGATATCTTATGATACACTTTTTCGGGGCTCTCAGATTTGGCATGGGCTTCTGCACTGAATTACTTTGCTGGGACTTCGAATTCTCACAGCATTGTCGCAAATGTGATTTGAGGTCGTCAAGATGAAATCTTTTTAAGAATTTATTTTTGTCCATCTTCCTATTTTGTAGAATAGATGTGAAGTGGGGCAGGTGTTGAATCCTGGTTGCTAAAGGTCTGAAGTGCTTAATAAGTTAATAGGCTTGGCGTATTTTGTTTAAGCTGTAAAAAATGGCTATGGCACCTACTGTAAAAGTGGTTCTTGGCTCAATTGCCTTTGGTATATTCTGGGTGTTGGCTGTTTTCCCTGCTGTCCCATTCTTGCCCATTGGACGGACTGCAGGGTCTCTCGTTGGAGCTTTGCTTATGGTACTTTTTCGGGTCATAACTCCTGATCAAGCATATGCTGCTATTGATCTTCCGATCCTCGGCCTACTTTTTGGGACTATGCTAGTTAGTGTTTATCTTGAAAGAGCAGACATGTTTAAGTACTTGGGCAAATTGCTATCATGGAGAAGCAAAGGAGCTAAGGACTTACTTTGCCGAATCTGTTTAATTTCTGCAATTTGCAGTGCCCTTTTCACCAATGATACTTCTTGTTTTGTTTTGACTGAGTTTGTACTGAAAATTGCAAGGCAACAGAATCTCCCACCTCATCCATTTCTACTAGCCCTTGCCTCAAGTGCAAACATAGGATCATCAGCAACGCCGATAGGCAATCCTCAAAACTTAGTTATTGCTGTCCAGAGTAAGATTAGTTTCGGTAGATTTTTATTCGGCATTTTTCCCGCGATGCTCGTGGGAGTGTGTGTCAATGCTTTGATCCTCCTATGTATGTATTGGAAGTTGTTGTCCGTTCAAAAGGATGAAGAAGATGCTGCTGTGGAAGTTGTTGGCGAAGATGATGTAATTTCTCATCGGTTTTCACCTGCAACAATGTCACATCTGACATCCTTAAATTCTCAAGAATTACATTCCAACTTGGAATCAATGAATATCCAAAGCTCTCCTAATGTTAACTGTTGTGCAAATCAGGTAGAGTCGATACGTAGGAATCTTGGTAATTCAACTGAGAGCAGTAGTATTCAAAGCTCTTCTAATGACACTGGTCATACAGATCAGATTGAGTTACTAAGGGACCGAAGGAATCTTAGTGAAAGTGAAATTCAAATGGTTCCTAGTACAGGGCTGGAATCAATCCGAAATTCAGATGCTTCAAAAGACATAGCAAATTCTGGACCTATACCTTCAAAGAGGAGCCCCTCTGTGAACAGAGGAGTCAGATATGACAGTTTTATAGAATATGCAGAAGAAAAGATAGGGTTTTCCAAGAAGTGGAAAAGGGTCTTATGGAAAGCATGTGTTTATCTTGTTACTTTGGGGATGCTAATATCTCTGTTGGCGGGTTTGAATATGTCATGGACGGCCATTACGGCAGCACTTGCCCTCGTCGTTCTTGATTTTAAGGATGCCAGGCCTTCTTTAGAAAAGGTGATATCAGTTTTGAAGATTCATATGTATCTTTGATAGTACCTACAGGATTATTGATATGGTTTACCTTAATTATCCAGGTATCCTATTCCCTCTTGATATTCTTTTGCGGAATGTTTATTTCAACCGACGGCTTAAAAAAAACGGGAATTCCAAGTGCGTTATGGGAATTCATGGAGCCTTATGCAAAAATAAATCATATTAGTGGAACAGCAGTTTTAGCAGCTGTTATAATCGTCCTCTCAAATTTAGCTTCTAATGTACCTACAGGTATGTTGGCTCTCTATCTTGCTACTTTTCTGCACCCATGTGCTTTTTTCTGCTATCTGGCAGAGTGTAGAATTGGCAAATTTCTTGAAGATGAACACATGTTGCTTAGGAAAGATAGAAGTGGTAGAATTGTTTATGCAGCTTGACTTTGGTTGAACTAAAGTGACAACTTAGATTCATTCAATTTTCACTGACAATTGATCCGACCCAAACCGCATTCTTGCATCCTTATACATGCTAGGATAATTTCAAGCAGTTGCCATTTGCCAGTCATCCTTATTCAGTCCTCTTATGCTGCTTACTTTGATTGCACATTTATCTGCACAATCATCTGACTCTTAGTTTAGCCATCACTGTGGGGGTCTTGGAACTGCTGTTATAGTAATGAATCTGATGCGGATATCAATTTTGGGCATAGGATAAACTAAAATTTAGGATATAGTCAAAATACTAAACTCAACTACGATGCAGAGAGTAACATTCGAAGTTTTGAGTTTCCCTGTTCGAAGGGCATCCAAAGTATTAAGGGAACAAAACCATAAAGGCATGCCAAAAAAAAGAAAGTTGAATCTTTTAGCATATACACTTTATGGCTCATGAAAATTGAGCACGCATCATTATCCAAACTACCATTAACTCTATGTTTGAACTTTGAATTTTAGTGACAAAAATGGAAAGGAAAATCTTTTTTTCATATTTCATCTGATGTAACTCTATCCCTTATGTTTCACAGCTTCATATTTTCGCTTTTCTTTTTCTTCACCAAAGCCCTTGATTTAAACGTAATATAAAATGACAAAAGAGTTCTTTTCCATTGCATCTTTTGAGAGAAAATTAGTTCAACGTTCTTTGATAGCCATTGCATAAGCAAGAATTTGGAAGTTAAAACCATTTGTTCTTCTCCTTGTTCTCCAGTTCTCCTCCTGGGCGCTAGAGTGGCAGCCTCAGCAGCTGCTATATCTTCTGCAAGCGAGCAGAAAGCATGGCTGATCTTGGCTTGGGTCAGCACCGTGGCCGGGAACCTCTCCCTCTTGGGATCGGCTGCCAACTTGATTGTCTGTGAGCAGGCTTGTCAGGCTCAACACTATGGCTACAACCTGTCGTTCTGGAGCCATCTCAAGTTTGGCGTACCCTCCACGCTTATTGTAACTGCCATTGGATTGACGCTCATAAGAGGGTGAAATTGCCCCATAGACCATAATCAATATCATTGTAAATTTAGAAATGCAAAATGTAAAGGATCTCTGTATTGTTTGGCTTTGAATTTTTTGCTCATACAAATTGAGAATGTGATGATTTATTTATTTATACGTTTGGAACTATCAAGGTACGTGCTAACATAACACAAATTAATAGTACATTAAAACTATAAAATTTAAATTGAGTTGTTAGCCATGCTATCTGACCGAGGGGGTATTGAATTTTTCATTTTTGTTTTGTTGTCTTTTTTAAAAAAAATATAAAAATAGATAGTTGTCATTTGATTAGTAGTGTGTTTTTTTTTTTTTTTTTTGGGGAGAGAACATTACACATTATTTTAACAAATTGATATTATTATATTATCAAATTAAATCAAGTCAATTGAAGTACAAATCGTATAATCAGATGCACACAAGGTGCACAAAGGCACCTATTCAGGGTCGAACATAAGACTTCTCATATAATAGGAGAAACTAATATCACTAAGTTGCAAGCCACTGAATGATTAGCAGTGTGGTCTTGACGACAGTGAAACTAGTGTACTTTAGGTAGGGCTGTCAATGGAGCAGATTTTAATTCGAATTCAATGTGAATTCGATTTGATAATTTAGGATCTTTAACTAGTAGAAGATTCGACGGATATGATCTAATTAAAAAAATTCATAATTGGAAATAAATTGAGCGAATATGAATTTAACTCAATCCAATCTATTAATAATGCGAATCCGAATATATAGTATTATATGTATATATATAGTATTATACATATATATATACATAGGATTTTATAGCAATGCCAACATGAATTTTGGGATGAAAAAAGTAATGAGCTCCTATGCAATATATCAAATTAATTGATTTTCATAAAAAAAATGTTAGATTTGGAAGTAATCTACATCATAATTGTATCACTTGTTTTTCTATTTTTATAACAACAAATGATGCAAGAAAAATAATGAACAAAAGCTGAATGTTGTGATATAGAAGAATGAATTCAAATTTCGATTTGATTGAAATGAGTTTTTTTTCTTATAAAATTTTAAGTTTATAATTATTTGATTGAAAAATTAAGTATATATGTATTTATAATGTCAAATAAGTAATATTATCAACAGTAGAATTTAAAATACAATGATATGATAAATGAATATGATTAAGTTATATTCTATTATTGCTTTTATATTATAAATATATTTAAAAATTTATTTATTAATATGTTTTGTGTATGCTTTTTTAAGGATGAATGTTTTGGATTTAAATTCCACTAATTTTTTAGAAAAATAACAAATATATTACTTTTAGGAATATTCAGATTCAGATTTTTTTCGGATATTCGATTTTTATATGAATTGGATATTGTTATAATAGCCAAGATTCTATAGGATCTAGGGTCAAATTCGAATCTAACATATCATTGTCGGATTTGAATTCGGATCCAGCATGATTTGATCCGAATCCAATCCATTAACAGCCCTAACTTCAGGCAATCAAAGACCCAGATGTCATTCTAGCTCTCCTGGCCTAGTATATGAGTTGGGCCAGGCCCAATTTGACCTATTTTACTATTTGTACTATTTATAAAACACCAAACTTTTTTGTATCAGCATAACTATAATTATGCTAAAATTACCATTTGTTATTTAATTATTTTATAACCCATAATAATTTTTTATTATAATAATTATTATTAAAATTTATATAAATATATTAAAATTATTTAAAAATTATTATATTAAAATAAATATTTTTTATTTATTTTATATTATTAGAAGATTTAGCATATTGATCAAACGTGTCGAATTGCTGGTAAATTATAATGTGGTTCTAATTACTAAAAGAAATTGTCTTGGTCTCGTGACGACATTTACATCTAACAATTTCAAGGTTTCGATTGTGTAGTCATTTACTCTTTTATTGATAGATTGTTATCATAAAATATTGATTGATGATTGTTGTTGATTGACTTACCTAAATATATATATATATATATATATAATCTTATATATTTAAAAGATTTTAGAAAGTTATAATTATATCATTTAGTAGATATTTTTATCCTAGAGCTATAAAACTTATTTCCTGGAGGCTAAAAATGGGAAAACATCTCATGACCATGAATTGCTATTTGTGCTTAAATGGTTTAAATAGGTAGACTGAATATTTGGATCTTGAATTTTAATAAGAAAAAAATTAAATTTTATTTATTTATTTTTCAAAAGATGTAATTTTGTACTTCAATTTTTGTATCTTTATAAATTTTTTTCTTTTTCCTAAATAATTTTTTTAATATAATCATAATGTAAATTAAAACAATATCGTCTTAAGGTTTACAAAAGGGTAATACGAAAATTCACCCATCATTAGTGCCTTAAGAGGTTAATAATTTCCAAAATCTTGTGATTAGATATCTTCTTGTGAATGCACAATTTTTCATAATGCAAATCCTTCATAATCACATTACAATTTACAGGGGGGATGTATCAATATAGAAAGTGCCGAAAGGACAACCCTATCAATTGGTTAGTGTTTTTCTTTTTTTATTTTCAATAATAAATAATTACAATTCTTAGTATCTGTAGCTGTTATTACATGTTGCAAATTGAAACACAATTTTTTGGTGGGGTTAAGGTTTTTCTTCTCCCTCTCTTTTTTTTTTTTCTTAAAAAAAAGTATTTCTGTAATGAGAATATTTTCCCAAGAAAAATTCTTCCTAAATCACATGCCGAGTGCTAAATTCATTCCCCCTGGTATGGAATATTTTGGCCATCTTCAAAATAGTGGCCTAGCTTTTAATGATGTTAAGTTTTTTAGTTATCACACTTTGGTTGATGTACTTGGATGGTGCTTGTCTTTGTCCAAATAATTGTAATTTGAAATTTTGGTTAAGCTCGTTACATTTGGTTGTCCAAGTTATTTTATGTAGCGATTCGAGCATTTTTATAGATAAAAAAGTAAAGATTTTTTTTTAGATATCGGGATCGAATGTTCTAAATTTTAAGAATATTTTAGTTTAAAGTGATCTTAGATTTTCGAATTTTGATTGGTGTTATTTATTTTTACTTTTAGAAAATAATAATTTTTTTATAAAAGAATAGTAATATTAATTGAAATATCATCCAAAAACTCGTGGCTGCTTGTAAATGATATTTCTACAATCATAAAGGAGTCATAATATTGGAATTTTCTCAATGAAAATCTTTTGATATTTAAATTAAATATGATTTTTTAAGAGTAATTTTACAAAATGAAATTGAATTAAAAACATACCTTATACATATTTATGTAATTCTATTTATCAGATCTCACTAAATTACTTACCATATTTATCCATCTTGGTTTATAACCGCACACGTACTTTCATGATTTTCTCTAACTTAACATTCTAATTTCAATGATAGTGTACCGTAATAGTCTTTAGTAATTTCACAAATCAAGATTTCTTCTTCTTCTTTTTTCTCCTTTCCTCAACAAAATCCCATGGATTATGTATTTTTCATTTAGCTAATATCATTTCTTATTACTATTTCTAATTTACTCCTATTTTAGGTAAAAAACAAAAAAAAATGATATATTTATGTATATACTATCTAATTTTAAAATAAACAATTAAGCATTAGCATATGTAATGACATTAGGAAGTTGTCTCGTTGTATTAAAAAGTTATTTATTTACTTGAATTGAACCTTTTCATATATGTAAAATAATTCTTTCGTCAATATAAATATTTTCAAATTTTAATTATTTTAAAAAATAAAATAATCAGAATAAGGAAAAAAAATGATGAAAAACAGCAAATTTCCATGCATTGTTCCGCATGTTTTCAAAATTTTCTTAAAAAATTACGTGCCGAAAATTCTGAAAACCATGCAAAAAATTTGATGTCTTTTACTATAAAGAACAGAGAGAAGGGGTTCATTTCTTGAAAACGAAACGAGTTGTGGCCCCCCATGAAATACAATAACTACGGATTATACAAATTCCACCAGTTATATGGTGATAATAATGGGACTATTTTTTTTGGCATTTTATGTTTTGGCCCAAAAATAATTGATATTTACTTTCAATTATTCTTCGTATCCATCACATATTTTGATGTTTTTTCACTATCATTTATGTGTTTACTTAATGAAATAATATAAAATTCCAAAAGCCATTTATATGCTTGTCAATTATTTTAACATTCAACGCAGTACATTCAAATTCCATTTAATCGACTAATATGATTATACCCAAAAAATAAAAAAAATATTTATTTCGTCTTACATTAAAAATCAAACTTACTACTGAACTTTCGTCTTGTAGATAACGTTTGACGTTTCAATATTTTAGTCACTAAAGAAATAATTCTACACATAACACATTTGAATTAAACTATTGGTTGAGGTAATATTACAAAAACAAAATTTTATAATTCAAACATACTAAAAATTATTGGAAACTATGATTTTATTTTATTATTTTGTGCCCTTTTCCCCTTTTCCTCTTTTGAAAATTCTAACATAGCCCCACATTAAATTACCCCTAAAATAATCGAAGGTATAACGGATCTATAAAATTATTATTTGTACTTTGCTTTCAATACTAAACCAGTCCAATTTAATATAATTAATTATGCTACCTTACCTAGTCCAAATTTATTGACAATTTGTCACCAAATTCATTCTAATTATGTCACACCTATAAAAGATGGCCCCACATTTATTTTTTTTTTTTTTAGAATATATAAACATTTTGGACTAGCATTTTTTCCTTAAAAAACCTGAAAAATAATTCACTTTCAAGTCCCACTATGTTGTCCAAAATTAATTTTCAAATTGGAAGTATTTTTTTCCTTAAAAAGGCCAAAAAACTAATGCATAAAATTCCGGATGTCACTTTCCATACTATATTGTTTGAAATAATATTTGAAACGAAAATTTTATTATAATAATTATTTAAAAACTTTAGTAAAAATAAAGATTCTAAAAAATATCTTAAATATAATTAAACTCTACTTACAGAATATTCTATTAAATTACTGATCACTTAATCGAATGATTTGTTTGAGTACTTTGTGTAAAATTTAACTTATAAATAAAAATAAAATATTCCATCAAAGATTCATTAAGCCATTGTCATTGTCATTCTAATGATAAATAAAAATTAAAATAATAATTAGTGAAAATTTTGCGTAGTATTATTAAATTAAATTCTTTCACTTGGACAACTCCGTATGTCTCTGCTCTCACACCATTTTCTCTCTCTTCCAGACTTTCTCTCTCCAAGAGATCTCCTTGGAAAATCTGAATTCAGATACACAAACACGCACCTAAATTTTTGCGGCGTAGTTTTTGAGCATTTGGGTTAAAACCAAACGCCCAAATTTGGTGGGTTCTGCAGTATAAATGAGCTGTTTTTGCTTGTGTGAGATGTGAAAAAGCTGAGAACTTGAGGTAAGTTTTTGAGTGAGTTTATTTTGATTACTGCCAGTTAATTAGTTATTATTCTTATTATTTTCTGAAATTTTGTGAAATACGCCTAGATCCGCAGTGAGAAGCTGTGTTTTGGGGTAGTGGAGATTGAATTTTATTGCTGTAGTTGGTTATTGAGGGATCACTGGTATTGATTCATTAATTTGGCTGAAGAATAGATTGAAGAAGATGGGAATTTTGTGGATTGAATTTTCTGAAGTGGGGTAAAAAAGATTCCTCCTTTTTGTGTTTTAAAGTTGAATTTTTGTCAGTTCGGGTGAGCTGAAGTCTCGGAAGTTTTACATGATTCAAGAAGAGTGGTTTTTTGGTGATTGTATTGGAATGGTAGAGGAAAAGACGGAGAAAAATGGCCTTTCAAATGCATCCCTTTGACCATTGGTTTTAGCCGAGGAAGAAGAATCAAAGTAGAAGAAAGGATCTTTTTGAAGTAGGGCTTAAGATTTTATCATGTGGGTTTATAGGTTTTTATTTGCATAGTCTTGTAAAATAATTCTAACAAAATTTAGCTTTGCTCTGGTATGTATTTTATGGATAGTTGCATTTAGTTGCCATTTTTTATTTTACTTTTTAATTAGAGAATAAAGATATGTGACATATTTTCATTGGGTTGACTGTGCAAATTCTTTAGTTCATGAATTTGGATTTGGATCTCATTTTTTTCTTTTGATGACGGAAGATAATATGACCCTATGTTGCAACTGGAAATATGACCTAAATTATTCAGTTCACATAAAATGAGGGCAAAATTTTTCCATGACAGCATAAGTTGAAGAAAGCTTGTTAATATGGAGAATATATGTAAAGATACTGTTTTGATGAGCAGAAAGTTATTGAGAGCATGGCCTCTTGTTCTGAAAATCTTCTGTTTCAGAAAATATGCCTTCATGGTGGGCGAAGTCATCATCGAAAGAAGCAAAAAAGAAGACACCCAAAGGAAGTTTTATAGACACAATACATAAGAAGTTTAAGAGTCCTGAGAGTAAAACATCCAGTAGATCAGGAGGATCTAGAAGACGTTCGAGTGACACAGTTTCAGAGAGAGGTTCTCAGTCACGAGCTGAGTCACGGTCACCATCACCTTCCAAACATGTAGCACGATGTCAAAGTTTTGTGGAAGGGCCACGGGCCCAACCGCTTCCCCTGCCTGGCCTGCGCCCTGCAGATGTCAGTCGTACAGATTCTGGAATAAGTGAATCAGCAAAACCAAAACCAGAAAGGGTCTCCAAACCATCATTATTTCTGCCTCTCCCAAGGCCTGCATGCATCCGGCAGAGGCTGGATCCCTCTGACTTGGATGGTGAATTGGCTGCTGCTTCAATCTCTAGTGAATGTTCTGTTGAAAGTGATGATCCAGGTGAGTCACGTCAGCGCAGTCCTCTGGCAAATGACTATGATATTGGATGTAGAACTGCTGCTGGCAGCCTTTCAAGGTGAGTGGAGTTCTAAAATCATGTAAAGAAGAACGATAGTCTGTTTAATTCAGTTTGTTCTTCTGATTTGAAATTTTTGCATGTAGAAAGGTTTTATATCCATCTTGCTAACATGAAGCCTTTCCTGTATCTTCTCCTTGAAGCAATTTTGGCAAGGATCAGTCTCCTGTTGCATTGGTAGTCTCAAAGGAATCACCAGTTCCGGTGAACCTCTGCTCCAATAAAAATGTCTCCTCTTCACCTCCTAGAAGACGGCCCTTGAATGGTCAAATGCCACATTTACAGGTTCCTCGCCATGGTGCCTTCTTCAGTGCTCCGGATAGCTCAATGTCAAGTCCATCTAGAAGTCCAATAAGACCTTCTGGTTATGATCAAGTTACATGTTCTGCTTTTACTGCTGGGAAGCTTTTTCCAGATCTTCCCTCTCTTGGATCTGGTCAATGCTCCAGTCCTGGCTCAGGTCAGACTTCTGGGCATAATTCAATGGGGGGAGATATGTCGGGGCAATTATTTTGGCACCCTAGCAGAGGAAGCCCAGAATATTCACCAAATCCCAGTCCTAGAATGACAAGTCCTGGCCCTAGTTCCAGAATTCATAGTGGTGCTGTAACACCACTTCATCCTAGAGCTGGAGGGGGACATTCTGAATCACAGAATAACTGGCCTGATGACGCTAAACAACAAAGTCACCGCCTGCCACTTCCTCCCATCATAATTTCCAATCCTTCGCCTTTCTCTCATCCGAATTCAGCTGTGACATCACCTTCACTACCACGTAGTCCTGGAAGAGCAGAGAATCTTACAAGCCCTGGATCACGTTGGAAAAAGGGGAAGCTGCTTGGTCGAGGCACATTTGGACATGTTTACGTTGGTTTTAATAGGTGCAAAATCTGATGAGCATGATTTTCTATTTCCTTAATTTGCATACATGTTTTCATGTAGCTTTTTCTTCTGTAATCTTTTGTTTATTTAAGCTCTTATATTAAGTCTCTTAAACTTATATTTCTTGGACCATTTTGCTACCCATCTAACATAATCCTAAACAAAAACCTAGATATATATGATATTTTATTCTACATTGTTCATTTCTTGGAGTTGCTTCCTGATTTGGGTGTGGTGTTCTTTTGGTTTTAGTGAAACCGGCGAAATGTGTGCCATGAAGGAGGTCACATTATTTGCTGATGACGCAAAGTCGAAGGAAAGTGCTAAGCAGTTGGGACAAGTGAGTCTTTTGGCCATTAGATTTATGCAGAGGCTTATTATATACAAGATACACATTACTTATTGTCTGGTCGTTTTCCCTTTTTTTTTTTGTTTTGTGAAATGTCTATGAGAAACTTCTAACATTTATTTCTGTTTTATACAGGAGATTGCAGTGTTGAGTCGCTTAAAGCATCCTAATATAGTGCAGTATTATGGATCTGAAATGGTCAGTCATTTCCAGCAAACTTTTGGTTATTTCTTCATTGAGACAGCAGCATGTGTGAGCTTTATATTTGGTTGACAAAATGCCTAGCAAACGCCTAAATCTTCACTTGACTTAGAAATCTGACTGTTGATTTACTGGGACTAGTTTCATAGACTTTGTTGGTGCAAATAATTATTGTGGAAGCTCTAAACCATATTCTAATTGAGAAAAAGCTATTGTCTGAAAAAGTAATTCATTGTACAATGTTGCTCCTAATATAGTGCAAGGAGTTATGTTGCTTAAGCTTGTATTAATTCTGAGTTATTTCCTTTGTAGGTGGGTGATAAATTGTATATTTACTTGGAATATGTATCCGGTGGTTCCATCCATAAGATTCTGCAAGAATATGGAAAACTAGGAGAATCAGCCATCCGTAGTTACACACAACAAATTTTGTCAGGGCTTGCATATTTACATGCTACAAATACCGTGCACAGGTAAATGTGATACTTTTTTATTTTTTTTGGTTTAGTTCTGTTCGCAATATTTTTGTGGACTGTTATTCATCAGTTTCTATCTCTTTCATTTAATGCTTCACTTATATGGCAGGGATATAAAAGGGGCCAATATACTTGTAGACCCAAATGGCCGCGTTAAGTTGGCAGACTTTGGCATGGCAAAGCATGTGAGTGTGGCCTATTCTTTCAGATGTAGTCAAATTATGAGTTGTAAAGATACTTTGTAGAAGGAAGATCAAGCTGGTCAGAGTTAGATTTGACTACTGAATGGACTTCAAATTGGAATCCTGGAACTTTAGAAGGCCAAACTGTTGCTTTTATTTTGTTTGATTTATTATGATAACTGTCATTGTGCATGGAGACTATAAATGTTATTGACATTCTAGTGATTGTTACAGTTCTTTGGGGCCTGAAATATTCTCTGCCTGTTCAAAATTTGATCTCCCATGGAATTTTGTTCCTATATGCTTGTACTAACATGCCTGGTTTACAGATTACAGGGCAATCTGGTCCATTATCATTTAAGGGTAGTCCTTACTGGATGGCTCCGGAGGTTAGTTGGTTTTTTATTTTCAAAAACCCAATGCCCCTACAACTTGTTTTCCAGCTGCATAATCATGTTTCTCTCTATGCTGTTCACTTAGGTTGTAAGGAATTCAAATGGGTGTAGCCTAGCTGTTGATATATGGAGTCTTGGATGCACTGTCTTAGAAATGGCTACTTCAAAACCTCCTTGGAGCCAGTATGAAGGGGTTCGTAGTTTGGACTCTGAGATTTCTGGAATTTATTCTTTTTTCGCGCGTGCGTGTGTTTGTGAGAGAGAGAGAGAGAGAGCACAATTTTCTATCCTTACTGAACTTCTCCAGTATTACCATAGTATATCTTACATGTATCTGATTCTTTGTTAGAGAGAGAGAGAGGGAGGGAGAGCACAATTTTCTATCTTCACTGAACTTTTCCAGTATTACCATTCCAGTATTACCATAGTATATCTTACATTTATCTGATTCTTTGTTTTTGGGCTTAAAGATTGCAGCTATGTTCAAGATTTTAAATAGTAAAGAACTTCCGACAATACCTGATCACCTCTCAGATGAAGGGAAAGATTTTGTGAGGTTATGCTTGCAGTGGAATCCCCTGCATCGTCCTACAGCTGCTAAACTTTTGGATCACTCTTTTGTGAAAGGTGCTGCACCTCTGGAAAAACAAATATTGAGTCCGTCATCTTCAAATCATCCCCCGGTTGGCAATGCTGTGAAATCCGTGGTACTGTTTCATATTTACTCTCTTGTTTGGCCTATGCTAATTGCAAAGATTTCTAAGTGCAATTTCTTGGATCAGTACATTGATGCTCTGTCCGTTCTATACCAGACACACTCTTTTCTTTCTTCTGGCCTTAATTTGCTGCTTAGTTAGTTGAACCTTCTTATGTTGCCTTCTCATTTTCTTATTCTGTCGTCCAGAAGAGTTGTATAGAATCTTTTGTAATTTTTGCATGTCATTTTTAAAATTGTGCACGTAGTTATAATTTGTTATACTGTCTTTAAAGCTTTGCAAAGCAACTGCTAATTTCTTTCTTTCTTTTTTATTTATTTATTTTTTTTTTTGGGGAAGCAAAGCAACTACTAATTCATGTTTGTTATTTGAAGTACTCATGGGTGCTGATATGTTCCTTCTCTATTCTAAGAGGTAGAACTATGGGATTTGGGACCTAAAGCATAAGGAAAACATCGTAGGGACGTTGAAGGCCTCAGCTATAACCCTTCGATACTTACGTCATTTAGGTGAATGAGGTCATAATATAAGGAATAGGTCGTATATAAAAGTGAGAGTTTAGAATCAGTAACCTGTTTGGGAGCTAGAGAGGGGGTATTTATAGTGTTGTATCTCGTATGGACCTGTCATATCAAGTTACAGAAGACTGGAGATCCTTCCATGTGTCTTTGTCCAAACGGCTTAGATTGAGGGTTGTCACCGGGGTTGTGCACTGGGTTGGTGCGACCGAAGAGAAAAAGCGTGGATCTAAAGGGCCTTTCAGCATTTGTGCGTCGAACAGGGGCCATTTTGTCAATTCGGCTATTTTCCCTTATCAGGTACTAATCATGTATCACTGTCCACTGATGCTGTGGTTTTTGCATCATCTACAGGGCATTGGCCATGCAAGAAGTCTGCAGTCGGATACAGAGAGACTTGCTATCCACTCATCAAGAGTATCAAAATCTAATTTTCATTCTAGGTCTCACTCTCCCTGCTTTGAATGTTTTTAAGGATTTAATAGCTGTGATACCTGACCTTACTCTAACTCTCTGCTTCCTTCACATTTGCAGTGATATTTATATCCCAAGGAATATATCATGCCCCGTCTCTCCAGTTGGTAGTCCTCTTCTACATCCAAGGTCGCCTCAACACCTGACTGGCATGATGTCGCCTTCACCCATATCTAGCCCACGCACAGCATCTGGTGCATCCACACCTCTAACCGGTGGTATCGGCGCCATCCCATTTCATAACCAATTTATGTTATCACAAGATGGTTTTGGTAATTTACCAAAACGCCCACTCAGTCCTTGCGCCAACAGCACTTCTTATTGGGACCCCGACATTCTCAGAGGGGCACAGTCAGGATCGTATGCTTTCCAGGAACTGACATCCTGTGATAACGACGCTCTTGGAAAGCAGTTCGGAAGGCCAGCTAATGGAGAACTTTATGATGGACAATCAGTCTTGGCCGATCGTGTGTCTCAGCAACTCACTAGGGATCCCATTAAATTGAAGCCAGCTCTTGATCTGACACCTTCATAAGCTCTTGACATTCTGAACGGATATCAAGAAGATTCTAACGACCATTGAGTATGATGATTATATTTAAGGTGATCACTTGCTAAAGCAAGATTTTGTTTCTTTTCCTCAGCTCATGGCCTCACCTCTGCTTCATAAGAAAACATCTGTCATGAGCGTCTGTCCTAAAAAAGCCGAGCTTTCTGTTTTATCTTGCTGGAGGCATCGGCTTCCAACGAAGCCGAGCTTTCCAGATTTGATTTGACATGTAACTGACATCAAGCCCAAGTGATAGCTTTGCTTGTATAGCTGATTTTTGGCTGTCTGGAAAAAAATGTATATGTACATCATTGCATAGAAGGGAAGAAAGAGTAAAAAAGCCTGGACAGGACAAATAAGTAGCTGTAGCAGTATTGCTTTTGCAGTATGCGGCTGCTGCTGCTGCTGTACAGAAAATGGAGAAAATGAATTCAGATTTACTTATTGTTAATGAACCATAGATTTTGATTGACAGATTCACTTTACTGAAGTTGGCCTGAGAGACCATTTGGTAGCAGTTACTCTGCCTGCAATTGGTGCACTATGTAATCCAAATATCAACCTTTGTGTTAATTTTTTAAGGTTGTCTTGATTTTGTTTGTTTTCATAAAAAAATAAAGTGATGTATGTTATTGAAAAGATAAGAGATGTCCTGTTAATTATTAATTAATTTTGTTTAATAAGAGGATTTAAGATAAACAGATTCAAAAGTTTATTAAAAAATAAGGATAGTCATGATAATCTAATTAACAACTAATTACAACTAAGTAATAAGATGATATTTTCAATAAATATTAGGGAGATTCAACAACTTTGATTGGTATGTCACAGCTTCCTAGTTAACTTTTTATGCAATGTCTTTGTAATTTTGCATGGGCATTTCTGTTTTTTGGACCTTATTACTATAAAAGAAAATTTAATTGATTCAGATTTATTTCGTTTCTTTTCGTTCATGTCACTTACTTCTTTGTCCAGATTATTTTTCTTTTTTCTTTTTTTTAATTCACTTTGTGTGTGTGTGTGTGTGAGAGAGAGAGAGAGAGAGAGAGAGAGAGAGAGAGGGAGAGAGAGAGTTTTGAAAATATCCATATTCATAGGTTTGAAATTTTCATCAATAAATTAAAAGGTCTGAATGATTAACTTGGTAATCGTTTGTTAGAATTAATAGGTCTTTAGATTGTTTATTTTTAAACAATAGAAATTCTTTTTATTGAATGATTATAATAGTTCTCAAAATTCAAATTTCTTAATTAATAGAGGAATATAGATTAATGTACAGTATATTTAACCTTTTTATTGAATAATTATAATACTTCTCAAAAATTCGAAATTCTTAATTAACAAAGGAATATAGGTTTTTTTTTTAAATTATTTATACACAAACACATCAAGAGGGCACGAACTCCTGACCTTTTATATTATGTGGGACATTTATGCTGCTATTGCCACAACAGAGACATACAGGTTTTTATTTTTTTATTTTTTTATTTATAGACACGCACATTAGGAGTCCGTTAGGGTTCGAACTCCTAACCTCCCATATTATGTGGAAGACTTATGCTGTTGGGCCACATGACACTCGGCAACAGAGACATACAGGTTAATGTACAGTATATTCAACTCTTCGATAAATATGTCCCCAAATAGATGCTGGAAATTACGGACCACAAAAGTCGATGGTTTCTTGCCCATGCACCCGCCTTTTATCATTGTTTTCAGATTTCTCTTTCAAGAAGCAAGAAAGAAGAAACTTCCACTCAAGTCAATGGCGGACTCAATCACGTACTTATGGGATTTTCCGCGTTGAAAACTCTTCTATATCTCAGCTGTAGCATTGAGTAATTAACGAACACTTAGAAGTGCTATTATGTGATTTTGAGGGCTGAATCTTGGCGGAATATCAGACATGTCCATGATCTACGACAGCTGGGAAAGGCTGGTGGCTGCTGTTTTGAAGAGAGAAGAACTCTGGCAACTTTTTCATGATCAATCAAGAAGCCCCAGCATCAGCTCTGAATCATCTGGCTACAGTAGTTTTAGCTTCCATTTGGCTTCCTCACTCGATGATGTGCCCTTCAGCTTTTCAAGTCCCGAGAAATGGCCAGCTTTTGATCAGAAAGAAGATGATATTGCCATTAGAATCCCTTCAAGGTGACTTTTTTCCTTCCTGATTTTTATTAATTTTGTAAGAGATTTGGTGTTGCTAAATGAGTTCATTAATTTTCTTGTGAAGCATTCTTATAAAGAATCAGAATTCAGTTGAGAGCCTCTCACCGGATAAAAGTGTCACCTTTGCACCCTCTAGGAAAAGGGATTTGAAGATTGAAGTGCCAAAACGAGAAATTCGGGATCATGGTCAGGTCTTTAGCCGAAATATTAGTCCAAGAATCAGAACTCAAAGAGCTGGAGAAACTGATTGGCCTGATGATGCAAAAAAAGAAAGTTATCCTTTGCCCCTTCCTCCGGAAGCAATTTCCAATTCCTCACCCTTTTCTCGTCCAAATTCAGCTTCAGCATCACCTCTACGTAGTCCAGAAAGAGCAGAAAATCTTAGAAGACCTGGTAGTCCTTGGAAGAAAGGGAAGTTGATTGGTAAAGGTCCATTTGTAGACGTTTATCTTGGTTTTAATAGGTGGGCTACGTGCCTTTATGCTTCTCTTTTCTTCACCTTTCCACATTGTTGATATGGTTTTGCAATTTGTGCAGCTAATTTAAAGCTCTCATTTCATGCGTATAAAGCATTCCTTGAATTGTTTATACTATTCATCTGGACTATTTATATCCAAATAACACATTGGATGGAGATTTGTATTAAAGTTTATTCATTTGTTGAAGTTGTTTCTGGATTTTATGGGTGGTGTTCTTTTGGTTTCAGTGAAAACGGTGAAATGTGTGCCATTAAGGAGATTAAATTATCTGTTGCAAATTCAAAGCAAGGTGCAATGATGCCGGGAAAAGTGAGTTTTCTGGCTATTATATATATCTTGAATAGTCTTATTTGGTAATAGATATATGAGGTCTATTCTCTGTTTGATGCTATTTCCAATTCAAGTCTTTCTGCTCTTTCCCTTTTTCTTTTTTTAGACCTCATGTCATTTACCATTCCGTTTCTTACAGGAGATGGCGCTGTTGAGTAGCATAAAGCATCCTAATATTGTGCAGTGTTATGGAACTGAAACGGTCAGTTGTATTCCAGCAATTTTAGAT
The DNA here is from genome assembly GCA_018894105.1 of Jacaranda mimosifolia. Classification (NCBI taxonomy): domain Eukaryota; kingdom Viridiplantae; phylum Streptophyta; class Magnoliopsida; order Lamiales; family Bignoniaceae; genus Jacaranda; species Jacaranda mimosifolia. The sequence goes on along the minus strand of CM032125.1, from coordinate 34,088,802 downwards.
GTTGCTTATATAGTATTGCTGCTTTGTATGTAAATCTTTTAGTTGTAACTTTGGCTATCTCTTTTACTAGTCATGAAAGTTTGCGAAAATATTGCCAAATCATATTTCTGATGGAAGAACTATTACTGTATGATGGTATAGTTCATGTTAAGTTGTGCATGTTTGTGTGTCTTTTTTTGTTCTTTTGGCTTCCCCTCACATTGAATTATTTTCTATGATCAGGTGGGTGATAGTTTTTATATATTTTTTGAATACATGTCTGGCGGTTCCATCTATATGATTCTGCAAGAATACGGAAAATTAGGAGAATCAGCCATCCAGAGTTATACTCAACAAATTTTATCAGGGCTAGCATATTTACACTCCAAACATATTGCACACAGGTATATCTGATTATGTTGCTTTGCGCACAGGAAAATCTGATTTTCGTTTCTGAACATTTTTTGTCGTCACTTATGATGCATAAATGCAGGGATATTAAAGGGGCCAATATACTTGTGGACCCAAATCGCAGAGTTAAGTTGGGCAACTATGGTTTTGAAAAACATGTAAGTATGGGATCATTAAAGTATTAGAACACTAATGTTCTTTTTCGAGTTTAATGTTAATGTCATCTTCTGGTTGTTTTATTCTTGTATATCACACTTTGTTTCAGTTGTTAGAAAATGGGAATTTCCTCGTATGCATGTTCTAATAATTGCTACACTGGTGTTTTAGTTTCAAGAAAATTTTCTTGCCTGTTTCAAATTTGATCCCACACGGAATTTATGTCTCATCTGGTGGAAATCTATCTGACACAAGTGGTTTTGCAGATTGCAGGGAAATCTCATCGGTCACTCCTTATGGATAGCCCTTATTGGATGGCACCTGAGGTTAGTTAGTTAACTGAATATTCTGCAACCTAAGGCCTCTGCTACTCTTGCTTTCTCGATGCGTAACTTTCTTTCTTACTTCAATCTAGGTCATAATGAATACGAATGTCAAAAACCCATCTATTGATATATGGAGTCTAGGATGCACCATTCTAGAAATGGCTACGTCAAAACCACCGATGAGCCTTTATGGCAGTGTGTGTGATTCAAACTCTAAAATTTTTCTACTTTTTGTGCGTACTATGACTAAAATTTGTCGAACAAACTTTGTCGTTTAATGCTTTCTGTGGTCCTGGCTTATAGGACATGTGCTTGTTCAAGATTGCAAATCATAAAGAAGTTCCAAGAATTCCGGATCACCTTTCAAATGAATGTAAGGACTTTGTGAGGCGTTGTTTGAAGTGGAATCCCCAGGATCGGGCTACAGCCTCTCAGCTTTTAGAGCACCCTTTTGTGAAAAGTTCATCACCTTTGGGGAAACAAATACCGGTTTCTGCATCTTCGGGTTATCCTGCAGTGAAGCCGAAGGTACTACTTTATATCCATTACATTATTTTGACTTGTGCCAAGTTTTGTAACTATGTTTCGTTTTTCATTTCTTGTATCAGTAATTGATGCTTTTGTATGTTGCGTGCTCATCATTTAAGGTTTTCTTGGGGAATTTTCCATATATTTCTAATGTTGTCTATAAATCGACTATAGGGCATTGATCATACAAGAAATCTTCACCAGGATTCAGGGAAACTTGCTGTTCGTTCCTCCAGAGCACCAAAATCTAATTTACATTCCAGTGATATTTATACTCCAAGGAATACATCAGCCCCAGTCTCACCAGTTGGGAGTCCTCTTCCACATCCAAGCTCACCTCACCACCTGATGAAGCGGACGTCTCCACCGCCCATATCTAGCCCACATACGGCATCCAGCTCGTCCACACCTCTAACTAATGGGATTGGTGCCATCCGATATCCTCATCTTAATCAAACTCCGTTACCACAAGATACTTTTCTTAATTTACAAAAGCACTCACCTAGCGCCAATAGCCCGTCTTACTGGGATCCCAACATTCTTCGAGGTGTTCATTCAGGATCTCCACTGGCATCATCTGATAATGCTGCTCTTCAAAGGGCTGCTAATGGACAACCTTATGAACAGTCTGTCTTGGCTCGTCGTGTGTCTCAGCCATTCTTCAGGGCTCCTGTCAAGTTGAACCCTTTCCTGATCTGAAGTTTTCCTATCAGTTGCTAAGAATTTCACTGGAGACATTGGCTGGTAAAAAGTTGGCTATTCTACATTTGATTCAACATGTTACAAATTTCAACTCCAAATATGAAGGTTTCTATGCCTTGGGTCAATGATGACATCGCTTGTACAGCTAATCCTTTGAAAGGTCTTGAGTCTAAAACACATCTACTTGCATTGTTGTATAGAATAGAAGAAAGAGGAAGACTAGACAATAAGTAGCTCCAGAATCATTTATTTTGTGATAAGGTAAACTGCAGTAAACGATAGGATGGAGACAAATTGAGATTTTACTTTTTGTATATACTAGAAAGGTGCACACGTGTGCATCGCACGTGTTATTTTCTATTTATATCTGATGTAAATGCTTATCAAATAGAAAAATAAAAAATAAAAAATAAGTTATTATTTGAAGTTGTAAAATATGTTAGGTTTCTAACATAGTTTAAGAACAAATTAAGGTAATATATTTATTCTTTTATAGAATAAAGTATGTTACGTTTCTAACATAGTTTAAGAACAAACTAAAGTAATATATTTATTCTTTTATGAAATTTGCACCATGTATGTGACCTATTATATTTTTTTGCTTTCTCACATTCTAATGTCTACATTCTTTATTCAAGACATAGTATCTTACCAATATCTACATTGTTTGAACTTTCAACAAAAGACGTTGACGAACAATTCTTTTTTCAATTTGACTACCCTTTGTCTCTGCTTTTAGGCTGATATCCATATTCTTTATTGTAATTCAAATATTAAAATTTATAGGTTATGAGTTATGACAATAGTAATAAATATTATAGTTTCTAGTTTTATGTCATTAAGTTGAAGAATCAACAATAAATTTTTTTTCCCCAATAGAATTGCTATAGGATCAATAGCAGAAGAAGCTTGATCATTGTATAAATAAATTATAATTTGCAAATATGAAAATTTTCATATGAAAAATATTTAAAATTTATTTCTTTTTTCTGGGGGTGGGGGGTGTTCACATCACTTCTTTCTTTGTTGTCCAAATTGTTTTTCTTTTTATCTAATTCACTTTCTTCCTTTCTTTTTTCTTCTTCCGTTTTTTTTTTTTTTTTTTTTTTTTTTTTTTTTTGCTGTTGCAGAGTCGTGATAGAGGAAACGCGTTGCATGTCTCTTTCTTTTTTCTTTTTTATTTTTGTGCTTGTAATAGAAGAACGACGCTTCCCTTTGAACGGCACCGTTTAGTCTAAATTAGGGAATTTTTGTTTAATTTCCAGGCAGAATTTTGTTTAATTTCCAGCCAAAATTCTGCCTAACAAACTTGTTGATGGCAGAAGATGCGTGTTACCTCTTTGTTGCGTCATTAAGAGTCATAGCGCGAGATTAGGAATCCAAAGACGATAATTAATTGTAGCGTTTTTCTTTACATAGAAAAAGGACAGAAAATGCTCAGCAAGTTTTGAGCACCAAATTCGAGTCTCTGATCTCCCTTTTCTCATTTCTTCCTTCTTCAATCTCTTCTTTACCTCCAAATTGTGTTCTGAAACTTCTGGGTTTGTGAGTTTCTCTCTGCGAAACTGGGTCAAGTGCTAACATTTGCGTGTGTGGGTTTCGAAAATATTCATGTTCATAGGTTCAAGATCTTCATCTGGTCCGAATGATTAACTCGATAATCATTTGCTAGAATTAATAGGGATTTAAATTATTTATTTGAAAGAATGAAAATCCTTTCTTTTTTAATTATCATAATACTTTTCAAAAGTCGAAATTTTTATTTCATAGAGAAATACAGGTTAATGTACAGTTTATTCAAACATATTTTACAGTGGAAATATGCACTGAAGTATTTTTTCCTTTTAAACAGTAGATAAGCACGTTGGACACGATACTTTTTTGTTTACTTTTTAACCAATGCATAGAAGACTAATTCCTTTGATAAATATATCCCCAAATAGACCCTGGAAAGAACGGACCTCAAAAGTCGATGATTTCTTGCCCATGTACCCGTGGCCTTTTATCAACATTTTCACATTTCTCTTTCAAGAAGAAAGAAAGAAGAAACTTCTGCCCAAGTCAATGGCGGACCCAATTACGTACTCATGGGATTTTCCGCGTCAAAGTTTTCTATATCTCAGCAGTAGCATTGAATAATTAACGAACACCCAGAACTGTTCTTACCTGATTTTGAGGGAGGAATCTTGCAGCAAAATCAGAGATGTCCGTGATCTACGACAACTGGGAGAGGGTGGTGGCTGCTGCTTTGAAGAAAGAAGAACTCTGGCAGCTTTTTCATGCTCAATCAAGAAGCCCCAGCATCAGCTCTGAATCATCTGGCTACAGTAGTTTTAGCTTCCATTTGGCTTCTTCACTAGATGATGTGCCCTTCAGCTTTTCAAGCCCTGAGAAATGGCCAGCTTTTGATCAGAAAGAAGATGATATTGCCATTAAAATCCCTTCAAGGTGACTTTTTTTTCGTTTGAATTTTTATTAATTTTGTAAAAGATCTAGTGTTGCTAAATGGGTTCATTTTTCTTGTGAAGCATTCTTATAAAGAATCAGAATTCAGTTGAGAGCCTCTCACAGGATAAAAGTGTCACCTTTGCACCCTCTAGGAAAAGGGATTTGAAGATTGAAGTGCCAAAACGAGAAATTCGGGATCATGGTCATGCCTTTAGCCCAAATATTAGTCCGAGAATCAGAACTCAAAGAACTGGAGAAACTGATTGGCCTGATGATGCAAAAAAAGAAAGTTATCCTTTGCCCCTTCCTCCGGAAGCAATTTCCAATTCCTCACCCTTTTCTCGTCCAAATTCAGCTTCAGCATCACCTTTACGTAGTCCGGAAAGAGCAGAAAATCTTAAGAGCCCGGATAGTCCGTGGAAGAAAGGGAAGTTGATTGGTAAAGGTCCATTTGGAGACGTTTATCTTGGTTTCAATAGGTACGCAATGTTGCCTTTATGCTTCTTTTTACTTCATCTTTCCACATTGTTGATATGGTTCTGCGACTTGTGTAGCAAATTTATCAAGGGAAGCTCTCATTTTATGCGCATAAAGAATTGGTCAAATTGTTTGTACTACTCATATGCACTAGTTATACCTAAATGACACATTGGATGGAGATCTGTTTTTCAGTTTATTCATTTGTTGAAATTGTTTTTTGATTTTACGGGTGGTGTTGCGTTGGTTTCAGTGAAAAAGGTAAAATGTGTGCCATGAAGGAGATCAAATTATCTTTTGCAAATTCAAAGCAAGGTGCAATCATGTTGGGAAAAGTGAGTTTTTTTTGCCATTATATACATATATATGAAGAGTCTTATTTTGTAATCGATATATGAGGCCTATTCTCTGTTTGATGCTATTTCCAATTCAAATCTTTCTGCTTTCCTTTTTTTAATCCTCATGTCATTGTACCATTCCGTTTCTTACAGGAGATGGCGCTGTTAAGTAGCATAAAGCATCCTAATATTGTGCAGTGTTATGGAACTGAAATGGTCAGTTGTATTCCAGCAATTTTAGATATTCCTTATATGGTATTGCAGCTTTGTGTGTAAACTTTTTAGTTGTAACTCTGGCTATTTCTTTGGCTGCTCATGAAAGTTTGTGGAAATTTTGCCAAATCATTTTTCTGATGGAAGAACTATTACTGTATGATGGTTTAGTTCATGTTAAGTTATGCATTTTTCTTTTTCCCTCCTATTGCCTTCTCCTGACAGTGAATTATCTTCCATGATCAGGTGGGCAATAGCTTTTATATGTATTTTGAATACATGTCTGGTGGTTCGATTTATATGATTCTGCAACAATATGGGAAATTAGGAGAATCAGCCATCCGGAATTATACTCAACAAATTTTATCAGGGTTAGCATATTTACACTCCGAACATATTACTCACAGGTATATCTGATTTATGTTGCTTTGGATTAGTGTGCGGCTTATTTCTTCATTTTTGAACATTTTTCATCACCACTTATCAAATGTTGCAGGGATATTAAAGGGGCCAATATACTTGTGGACACAAATCGCAGAGTTAAATTGATCAACTATGGCATTGAAAAACATGTAAGGGTGGTTAGACTTCCATACTTCAAACAGATCGGATGCAGGTTCGAGTCTCATAGAGGGTAGCTGGAACCTGCATAGATCCGTTTTTAAGTTTTCATAAAATTTCTTTCCTATTTGAAATTTTGATCCCACAGAGTTTTGTCCTATATGGTGGAAATCTTTCTGAGACAAATGGTTTTACAGATTGCAGGGAAATCCCATCCATCGCTCCTCATGGATAGCCCTTATTGGATGGCACCTGAGGTTAATTACTTTTCCTAATATGCTGCAACCTAAGGCCTCTACTGCTCCCTGTTCTACATGCGTAACTTTCTTTCTTACTTCTATTTGCCTAGGTCATAATGAATTCAAATGTCAAAAACCCATCAATTGATATATGGAGTCTTGGATGCACTATTCTAGAAATGGCTACATCAAAACCACCTATGAGCTTTTATGACAGTGTGCGTGATTTAGACTCTAAAATTTCTCTATTTTTCACATACAATGACTAAAATTTGTCAAACAAACTTTGTTGTTTAATGCTCTCCGGTCCTGGCTTATAGGTCACGTGCTTGTTCAAGATTGCAAATCATAAAGAAGTTCCAAGAATTCCAGATCACCTTTCAAATGAATGTAAGGACTTTGTGAGGCGTTGTTTGCAGTGGAATCCCCAGGATCGGGCTACAGCCTCTCAGCTTTTAGAGCACCCTTTTGTGAAAGGTTCATCGCCTTTGGGGAAACAAATATCAGTTTCCACATCTTCGGGTTATCCTGCGGTAAAGCCGGAGGTACTACATTATATCCATTACATTATTTTGACTTGTGCTAAGTTTTGTAACTGTATTTTGTTTTTCATTTCTTGTATCAGTAATTGATGTTTTTGTATGTTGCGTGCTCATCATTTTAGGTTTTTTTGGGGAATTTTCCATATATTCCTAATGTTATCTATAAATCGACTATAGGGAATTGATCATACAAGAAGTCTTCACCAGGATTCAGGGAAAATTGCTTTCAGTTCCTCCAGAGCACCAAAATCTAATTTACATTCCAATGATACTTATACTCCAAGGAATAAATCAGCTCCAGTCTCACCAGTTGGGAGTCCTCTTCCGCATCCAAGGTCACCTCACCACCTGATGGGTCGGATGTCTCCACCGCCCACATCTAGCCCACATACAGCATCCAGCTCGTCCACACCTCTAACTGGTGGGATTGGTGCCATCCCATATCCTCATCTTAATCAAACTCCATTACCACAAGATACTTCTCTTAATTTGCAAAAGCACTCACCTAGCACCAATAGCCTGTCTTACTGGGATCCCAACATTCTCCGAGGTGTTCATTCAGGATCTCCACTGGCATCTGATAATGTTGCTCTTCAAAAGGCTGCTAATGGACAACCTTATGAACAGTTTGTCTTGGCTCATCGTGTGTCTCAGCCATTCTTCAGAGCTCCTGTCAAGTTGAACCCTCTCTTGATCTGAATCTTTCCTATCCTTTGCTAAGAATTTCACTGGAGACACTGGCTGGTAAAAAGCTGGCTACTCTGGACTTGATTCAACATATTACTTATTTCAACTCCAAATATAAAGGTTTATATACATTGGGACGATGATGGCATCGCTTGTACAGCTGATCCTTCAAAAGGTCTCAAGTCTAGAACACATCTACTTGCATTGTTGTATAGAATAGAAGAAAGAGGAAGATTAGACGATAAGTAGCTTCAGAATCATTTATTTTGTGATAAGGTACACTGCAGGAAACGATAGGGAAGGAACAAATTGAGTTTTACTTTTTGTATATATAACAGTAAATCTTTTCCAAATATTCTATATTTCTATTCATTATGTGAAGTTCACCTTCAAAAGAACAGAGTATAAGATGGATGCCCTGTTTTTCGGTGTTCTGAATGAAGCAAATAGTTTGAAAATGAAGATTCTTTGTGGGGAATCCTGGAGAGCACAATAGTGGAGAAGGGGAAAAGTGTGTCATACCATTCTTCAATTTGTAGAATGAAAATCTTGGCTAAACTTTACATTGGTCTGTCAGGTTTTGTTGGAACTAATAGGCATTCAAATTGTTTATTTGAAAAAATAGAAACCCTTCTAATTGAATTATTATAGTACTTTTCAAAATTCAAAATTTATAATTAACAGAGTAATACAGATTAATGTATAGTATATTGTAACATATTATACCCTTCTTATTAAATGATCGCGATACTTTTCAAAATCTGAAATTTTTAATTAACAATGAATACATGTAGATGTGCAGTATATTCAAACATACATATATTATACGGTGGAAATATGCACCAAATTAATCCTTTCTTGTAAAAATAGATGAGTTAAGCATGTTTGACACGATACCTTTTTGTTCACTTTCTATTAACCAATATGGAAGACTAAGTTCTTTGATAAATATTTCCCCAAGTAGATCCTGGAGAAGTACAGACCACCAAAGTCGATGATTTCTTGCCCATGCACCCGTGGCCTTTTATCAACGTTTTGTTGTTTTCACACTTCTCTTTCAAGAAGAAAGAAACAAGAAGCTTCACCCAGGTCAATGGCGGTCCCGCGGACCCAATTACGTACTTATGGGATTTTCTGCATCAAAGTTGGGGTTTTCTACAGTCAGGTATCCTCGTACATAGAATTCTAAATTCAAATTTTTGTATGAAATGTTGACAAGATAGGTAGAACCGATTTTACTTTTCTACACTCGGAATGGGCTAATTAACAAGTTGTAATATTTAAGAGAGAGAGAGTCGCTACCGATAGTAACGACTAATGTAATATCAAAAATGCTAAAATAAAAAAGAATCGTTAGTGTTAATAGCGAATATTTTGTAAATTATAATAAAAAAAATGCTGCAATTTATTATATTCATAAAACAGTTATTGTAAATTATAAGAAGAAGAAAATAATCTCTACTATTTATTATTAGTATAAAAAAATGCTACTATTATTAGGTTATTGTATAAATTGTAATATTAAAAAGAAATATCGTAATATGAATAGCGTGTGTGAATTGTAATATTCAAAAAATCTACTATTAAAAATAGTAATCGCTACAATTGTAAGTTATTCTTTAAATTTTAATATTCAAAAAAAAAAAAAAAAGAACCGCTACTATTATTAAGCGAATATTGTGAATTGTAATATTAAAAATAAATAATCTTTACTATTTATTATTAGCATAAAAAATGTGGCTTAAAAGTTTAATATTAAAAAAAAAATTGCTACTATTATTAGCAATTAGTGTGTGAAATGTACTGTTAGGAAAAAAAGATTGCTACTATGATTATCGATTATTGTATAAATTGTAATATTAAATTGCGTAATAATCATAAGATAGAAAAAAATATAAAATGTAATATTAAAAAAAGGTAATCACTACTATTGTTGTCGATTTTTGAAATTGTAATATTAGAAGAAATAGAACTGTTAATTTAAAAAGGAGTAAAAAAATCGCTACTACTATTAGTGATCATATATCGCCAAGATGGTTAGCTACCATTTAAAACAAATTTCTAAAATTAAAAGAAATAATTATCTCTAACCTTGTCAGCGATTTACTGTATATATATTTTTTAATAAATAACTATATCGCTAATGGTATTAGTGATTATTGGATAGCCTTTTTTTAACTATTTGTTCATTATTATGTATTTTATTAAATTGTAATATTAAAAAAAAATATTCATAAAGCAATTGCTACTATTTGTTCATTATTATGTATTTTATTAAATTGTAATATTAAAAAAAATTATTTATAAAACAATCACTACTATGAAAAAAGTATCGCTAGGATTTTTAGCAACAATTTAAAAAGAAAAAAATGTCACATTTAAAAGAAAGTATCGCTACCCTAGTTAGCAATATTATTCTATAATTTTAAAAAAAAAATACTTATATCGCTAATGGTATTAACAATTATTGTATAGCCTTATTTTACTATTTTTTATTTTATTAAATTGTAATATTAAAAAAAAATTATTCATAAAATAGTCGCTACTATTTATTTTTCAGAAATAAATAAAATTTATTTATTTTACTATTTGTGTAAAAGTGTAACCAAAAATTTTAGAGTGTGGGATTTACTAAAAAACAAATCGCCAAGATGGATAGCAACAATTTAAAAAAATTTCTAAAATTACAAGAAATAATTATCTCTAAGCTTGTGAGCGATTTTATTGTGTGTATATATATATATATTTTAAAAATACTTATATCGCTAATGGTATTAGCGATTGTTGTATAGCTTTTTTATATCCAAGTAATCGCTATTGCTACCAACTTTTACATTTTTTTCATTATTATTTGCTTATACAATTTTTTCGTTGGTCCAGTCGGCCCCTTTTGTACTTTCTAGATATAGCTGAAATTTTTTAGTGTAGTTTAAAATTATGCCTTGAAATATCTTGAGTATTTGCTTTAAAAGAAAGAATATTTTTGAATGAAAAATCATTTTATTTATTTGATGGTCCAATACAATTATTAGCGATTACTTTACAAATAAAAATTATGTAAATATTTTTAAAAAAAGGAATTGCTACTATTATTTGAGTATTTTTGTACTTTAAATTGATTCAAGATTAACTTGTCAAGAATTGACAAACTATATATATATATATTAAAATCGTTATATTATTAAAACATAATATGGCCAGATTGAGTAGCGATTTGAGTATTTTCGTACTTTAAATTGATTCAAGAATAGCTTGTCAAGAATTGACAAATTGTATATATATATATATATATTAAAATCGTTATGTTATTAAAACATAATATGGCCGGATTGAGTAGCGATTTGTACGAGAAAAAAAAATTAAAAAACTCTATAAATGTTTATTAAAATATTCATATTACTCAAACACATAATTGCTAGATTGAGTAGTCATTTAATTGTAAAAAAATAAAAAAAAATCTCTGTCTATATATATTAATAAAATATTTAATTATTCAAACATGATATTGCTAATTTAAGCATGAATATTTAATTATTTTAAATGGTATAGATCTATAACATTTTAAAAATATAGATTTTATTCAAACACAAAATGGATAGATTGAGTAGCAATTTAATTGAAAAAATAATAAAGCTCAGTGTATATATATATATTAAATTATTTAATTATTCAAACGTTATTTTGATAGTTTGAGTAGTGATTAAAGTTAAAAAAAGAAAATCTCCCTCTCCCTCCCTCCCTCTCTCTCCCTCCCTCTCTCTCTCTCTATATATATATATATATTAAAATATTTATATTGCTGAAATCAAAAATCGCTAGACTAAAAGGCGATTTAATTGAAAAAGGAATAAAAACATTGTGTGTATATATATGTAAATGTTATATTATTCAAATACATTATGCCCAAATCAGTCGCCACCTCAAAAAGCAACTAATTAGCGATTTTTCTTTTTTAAATTGTGGTAATCACTATACATTGCTTATTATTACATCTTATAATACTCAACATATTTTTTGATAATAATTTTTCTTTTTTTTTTTTTGGTAAATTATTGTAATCATTACACATTTTTTGTTATTATATTTAATCAATTAATTTTTGATAGCGACTTTTTCTTTATTTATTATATCAATTTATATATTTATTTTTTATTTACTATATTAAGTTATATGTTAATCGTTACATTAAGCAGCGATTTCATTGTTCTTTTTTTTTCTTTTTTTTATTGTAATTATTATAGATTATTTATTGTAGTTATTTTTTCTTTATTTATTATATTATGCCACATATTATATTACTTGTTTGTATATTTTCTTTTTTATTTATTATATTAAGTTAAATTGTTGGGTTTTTTTTAATTAGTGTAATAATTATACTTTATTTATTACAGTATTTTATAATACTAATTTAAGATAGAATATCTTTTTTATTTATTGTATTAAATTATAGTTTACACGCTTCCATAAGTAGCATTCCTTATTGTAATCATTATATTTTATTTATTATTGTATTTTATAATACTCAACAAAATATTGTTAGGTAATTCTTTTTAGTTTATTACCTTTTCGTATTTTATGGATTGAATTGAATTTTTTTTTTTTAAGAAAACCAATCGGATTGGATCGATTTTCAATTTTAATCTAAAAAATTGATCCAATTCAAACCAAATCAAAATTTATATACTAATAAGTTAAAAATATATATCTTAATTGTAAAATATACAAATAAATTAAAATAAACTAAACCTAGGATTTTTTCACTTTCAAAAATCAAATACATAGGAATAATTATTGTGGACTTATAATTCTATAGTTGTGTGTTCTTACATAATTTAACTTAATTCCACAATATTAGTGTGATATGATAGCTAAACCAAATTTACAAATTAATTGATTAAAATAGTTTAGTTATCAAGAGTAACTTGTCAAATATTTCAATTAAGAATTTAAATTGAAAAGTCGAATTAACCAATCAAAGCCAAGCCGATTTAAAATGGATTGGATTGAATCGGATTTATAATAAAATTTTAACTGATTCAATATATATATATATTATATAATTTGGATCCATTGGTTTTTTGTTCCAAAATCATTACAAACCAAACCGCAAACACCTATGCTAAATTTTTTTATGACAGAACACTTTGATGGCCAAAATTATTAGTCATTCTTATATTATTGATGTAATTTGAAAACTGATATACGTATTTATCAATTTAAAATTAAAAGGACTACTAACACAAGCATATATAAATACATATATATATTAGTATTCATCATCATATATAGCAAAACAAACATTAGCAACATTCTAATTTTTTTCTCTCTCTCTTTCAAATTGGTAATTTTGGTTTTTGGTTATCGGCCGAATCATTTCTAAATTCAAATTATATTTTAAATTTAAATTATATTTTAATTAATAGGTGGGTTGTGGGGGGAAAATTGATGAGGCCTAAGTTATGGGACCAAAAGTGCAATTTTTAATAAAATTTGAGAATTTAATAAAAAATTAGATTTTAAATTAGATTTTATTAAACATGTCATTTCTAAATTTAAATTATATTTTAGATTCTAATAATTATAAATTATACAGGGAAATAATAAAATTGCAAACAATTTTTAAATTTTAATTTGAATTGATTTTTTTATCTTTATTTAATGATATTAATTAATGTAGTTCATAAAATTATCATAAAAATTTTCAATAACTTTTATAAATTTAAATGTAAAATATTCCTAAATTTTTTTCATGAAATTCAATTTTTTAAACGTTATACATTAAAGAATTTATTGTGTAAATTTTTTTAAAATATTCAAAAGTATTCAAAAAAACTAAATTAAATAATTCTTTTCCAAACATGAGAAAACTTGTAATTTGTACTTATTAATTTTTCATGTTTGAAAATTTATTTAGTTATTAACTTGTTAAACTTGTTATTTCTAAAAATTAGTTAATTTGAAAATAAATTTTATATTTTATATTTTATAATTTATAATTTTTCATTATAAATTAATATTTAAATTTCAGAAAAAAATTCTAAAATTTTTTACACAATAAAAATAAATTCTTTAATTTATAATAATTTTGTAAAAGCAAATGTGAGTAGAAAAAAAATTCGCATTCAGAGAAAGTAAAACTTGCTTTCCAAAAATCAATGTCTGCCATCTTTTCCTTCTAGCCGTGTGGGCGGGCCCCAATGACACAAATAATTTAAAAAGAAAGAAGAAAAAAATCAATAAAATAAAACTAATTCCTTTTGACTGATTGCAAGGGCCCACTACCTAAACCAACAAAAAACAAAATGCAGAGCAACCAACAAAGCACATATTGGAATTTGCAAACAAACAAAGAACTCCTTTTTCAAAATGATGCCGTTTCGCAACAAAAAAACATAAAAAAAAATGTAAAAACACACAAACGCCAAATGCATTGTTCAAACGTGCTTTATATATATATATATATATGTAATATATAATAAAATAATAATAAATATATAATATAATAATAAAAACAAAATAATCTAATAATAATAATAATAAAGTACTAAAATATTGATGATTTAATAGTTAGCAATTTGGATTTAGGTAGTTCACCAAGCATTTTTTCAGTACTCCCACTATCAATGTAATCGCCTCGTCCTATAGCGCACGCAGAATGGAACGAAAAATGATACTAATGGATTGACATGATGACTAAAGCAAGGACAATCAACTGAGCATATTAATTGCATAACTAGCTAAAATGGCTGGTGACGTACATTTGGTTTTGACACAGCGTATTGACGTGGATAATAGCGACAAAGGATATAGTGTTTCTATATTCCAAATTATTTTCTTTTAAATATTATTAACAAATATATTTCTTATTTCCATTTTCAATTTTCATTTCCATGATTTCTAAAATCTGAAAAGTTAGTTAGTGGAAATGAGTTGAAAATGAGTTTATATTTAGATGAAATGTCGAAAATGTAATGATTATGTTGATTTTAATAGACTGTAGGTGAAGAGAGATAGAAATAATAGAATAGAGAGAGAAGATATAAATGTTATTGGAAAAAGATATATAAGTTATTGAAAAATATGTTTTGAAAATTATTTTTAATTATTTATAAAACAAATAAGCGTAATATCTATATGGACCTATCTATGTGGCAAGCATTCTAATTTTGATTGTGGTGATGGGCCTAAATTATTACACAATTTGGTGTTAGTATTAGGTTTGTATTTGATATTAGTATTGGGCCTAACTTTATTACACTATTTGGTTTTAATATTGAGTTTGTATTTAGTGTTAGAACGAGGGCAAACTTTATTGATGTGTTAACTTGACCCAAAATTTCAATCAAATACTAATAACTCAACATCCATCAATTTTTTCATACTCCTTTCCTAGCCCACGGTATTTAAACAAAACTTATTTCTCATGGCCAATGCACACAATAAATTTCAAATCCAATGAAATTCTTATCCTTTTAGAGATATAAATATTAAAATAAGCCCATAGTTAATGGTTTGGTTATTTCATAAAACTCATTCATCCTTAAGTAGTTTACAAAACACTTTTAAATCCTCACATATTGTAGCATTCCCTAATAGTTACACACAATTTAAATTTTTATACTTTTCTTTTCAAAATGTTACCTTTTTTCCACTAACACTTCATCACTTCAATTAAACTATACATTATTTAGAAAATTATGCTATTCGTCTTATGAAAACCTTGTTATATTTCTTTTTCTTTCACTCTTTTTGATTGATTTTTTTTTTAAAATGGATGCTTGACGCAAGGATAAGTTATTTACATTTAGGGGCCTTTTTAAATAGCAGTTACCTTGTTTTATTTTTTAAAATTATTTATAAAGAGTACACTTATTTTTTAAATTGTTTGTAAAGAGTACACTTAAATTACATGTTAAATCTAATCGCTGTCCTAGATAGTGAATACTTAGGTATTTTATTTCTTAAATATTAATATGATTAATATACTAATTAATATATTTCATGAAATAAAAAAATAACATATTTAAATATATCTGTTTCTTAATAAAACTACTCGCTATAAAAAATAATATATTTAAATAAATTTAAATGACCCAGTTACATGTTGGTCGCCAACTTATAGCAATTATATGGGTATTTTCCTCCCTTCAATATTAATATAATCATTTTTGTGTGTTATTATTGTATTTCAAGTATAAAGAAATAATATATTTAAATTTTGGTACGAAATGTTGACAAGACAAATAGGAAGGGTTTGATTATTTTAAGCTCATAAATGCTGTGAAATCGTACTTAATATATTCCTATAGAAATTGTTGGCCACTCCACAATATGTTGCTATTATGAAAGCGACTCAAATAGAAAAATATATCGCTGCTATGAAAAGCGACTCAAATGAAAAAAATGTTCAAGTAGTTGTACCGTGTACTATAGCATTGAAAAAAACTAGAAACATGTAAAATTCAAGTTACTGAAATTTTAATTCAGTCATTTGGAACACAAAATTGCTAATATGAGTAGCAAGTAAAAATGAAAAGATAATATTTATTGGGGATTAATACAGACTTTTGTTTTTACATAGCATGAAAAACAAATGAATCGCTACTCATGAAATGTAGAAAATATTTATGAATGGAGAGCAATATATATTATTCTCTAATTGTGGCAGAAATTTTGTTTCAATTAAATTGTAATATTCATAAAAAAAAAAAAATTGCTACTATTATTAGCGATTATTGTGTAAAGAATTATTTTTCAATTAAATTATAATATTCATAAAAAAATTACTACTGTTATTAGTGATTTTTCAATTACAGTGTATAGTCATCAATTGCTTCTTGAAAAAAAATAAAAGTACAACATAATCATCAAATCCACCATTTGTCAATTGTCCTAGATTTTATGACTTCTTGCTAATAAAGACACAATCTCCAATGATCTTATACCCATTGGGCAGTCATGTCTATTGCCTTGATAATGCAAATACACTTTTTGAGGGGAAGTTGTCCAATAAAGATATATATCTACACAGCAACTAGCATCTTACAAATGTGATTGTGATATTTACTTGCAATGCTAGTAAAGACACACAAGTTCGAATATCTTGTCACCTAAATACCAATGAGTAGTCAGTCCAATGAATTGACACGATCATCAATTTTTTTTCCCTTAAATCAGTACATAAAGAGTAACATAAGGACAGATTCCTAAGCACACTAATTGTTCTGGCCGTAAAATGGTTATTCACATTCATTATTTCTGAGACAACGTATCAGCATTGATAATGGCGACAAATGATTGAATATTTCCAAAGTTAATATTTCAATTTTTTTTAATATTTTAAACAAATATCAAACATATTTTCACATCACACCATTGTAACTTATAAAATTATAGATACTACTTATTGGGCAAATACCATAAATGGTCCCTAAAGTTTTAGTTTAGAATCACTTTAGTACTCAAACTTTAAAACTTCCTTTTTTAGTCCCTAAAGTTTGGATTTAGTTTCAATCTAGTCCCTAAGTCAACTTTCCGGCAACTTTTTAAGGGCAAAATTGTCAATTTATAGTTGTATGTTTCACTTTGGTCCCTATATAAGGTTTTATGTTTCACTTTAGTCCCTGTATAAGATTTTATGTTCCAATTTAGTCCCTATGTTACTTTTTTTCTTTTTCTTTTTATAAATATATGTGCATGTGTATATATATAATTGATACTAATATTATTATTAACATTAAATAATATATTATTGTATATTAATATCATTTGTGATACTATTATAATTAATAATATTAATTGTATGATTAGTGATATATTAACAAATAAAGTAAGATAGGGACTAAATTGGAACATAAAATCTTATATAGGGACTAAAGTGGAACATAAAACCTTATATAGGGACTAAAGTGAAATATAAAACTAAATGGACAATTTTGCCCTTAAAAAGTTGCCAGAAAGTTGACTTGGGGACTAAATTGAAACTAAATCCAAATGTTAGAGACTAAAAAAGGAAGTTTTAAAGTTTGAGGACTAAAGTGATTCTAAACTAAAATTTTAGGGACCATTTATGACATTATCCCTTACTTATTTTTAAATAATACTTCTAGCTCTGTAGTAGTAATATACCTAAACATATAAATTTCATTAGCTTATTTAATAGTATGCAACAAAAATAAAATGATAATGCTCCGATAAAGATAATTTTAAATTCCTTGTTAATATTTTACTAAAAATGCATGTAGAGACATATTAATAACACATTTGAAAATATACCAAAAAAATATAATATTAGTGACAAAATAAGAAATGACAAAGTAAAAATTGTCAGTAATAAGATAGGGCTTTCTACGGTCCAGTTAGTGTCTACGTCCCGGACCAATCTAGACCATTAATTATGTAAAATTAAATTACATTCGTACAAGAAGTACGAACCCAATTAAACTTAAAGGACGAATTTAACCCTAGTACTTTATTGAATTGAAACGTGTCAGACTACTATAAAATACAAAGACATCGTTATCTCAAGTAGTGATACCTTTATAACTATTATAAATTTTTTATTTAAAAATAATATATGTAAAACGTGACACTTTTTTTATATAAAAATACAAAGGCGTTGCTACTTCACCTTTGTATATATTGAAAAATTATTATTTATAAATGCAATATTCAAGTAGGTTTATTTATAATATATATATGTATTATACATATACACGCACACACACTAGAGGTCAGCAAGAGTATGGGGAGGCAATATTAGTGGTGGCCCTGGTGGGATTTATTTATTATTTTTTAAGGTGTCACCAATTTGATTAGCGACATCTTCCTTTTTTTTTTTTTTTTTTTTTACTTTTTTTAATAACATTTTATTTTATTTATATTTTAATTTTATGTTTTTAAGTAACTTTTGAAAAGTTTCAAATTCAGTCCAACTATAAAAAATTATATTTTTAATTTTATCATTTTAAATTTTACAATTAATTTTTGAAAATTCAAAAATAGAATTAAATTTTTAAAAGGAAAGGCACCGCTATTTGGGATAGCAACACCTTGATTCTTAATAATATATATAAACCATGTATGCATATGTATATATATTATATATTTTGTCCTATTTTATTTGTAGATTTACGATGATTTCTAAATTGGTCAGAAAAAATATTTATTACTTAGTTTTTGAAGTGGGATAATATTGTCATTACATTTATATTGCATTTATTTATGTATTGTCAACATCATGAAGCCAATCATATCAAACAATAAATGGCAAGATCTTATTGGTTGGGATCCATCAGGTAGATACAACCCCACCGAACCATAGATGTTTATCAGTTAATTAGTGATAAAGTAAAAGTTGCCACTAATAAGATGCATTGAGTGGCAATAACTTTTATTTTGTTGTTAATTATGATTTTTAAGTGACAAGAATTTTTATATTGTTACAACATGACTCAATGGTGACAAAAGTTAATATTTTAAATTGTCAACATTAACAATTAGTGACACCCCTATGGTGACAACTTAATAACAATAAAAATTGTCGCTATAATTTGTGACAAGATTTTTATTGTTACTATATTATGTGTTACTAATTGTCTATGGTAACAACTTTAACACTATTTTTGTCACTATTTAATTTGTAAAAGTCATTAAGGTAACAAAATTAGATCTTTTGTCACCTAATATATGAAATCAGTGACAACTTTTGTATTGCCACTTTCTATTTTATCACTAATTTATCTTTTTCTTGTATTAATAAATGAGCGACTAAATATAGAATTAGAAAATATTTATAATAAACATAATGCTCTGAGAGAGAACGATTTATCAATAAACAAATTAGCGATTTTTCAATTATAGTGTATAATCATCAATAAATATATATATATATATATATAAGATTTAAGAATGATTCATCAAACTAAAAAAAAAAAATAATTGCATATTATAAGATATTAAATCATCTTATATTATTTATTAAACAAATAAGCATAATATTTATATGGGTCTATCTATGTGGTTTGTATTTGACGTTAGTATTGAGTCTAACTTTATTACATTATTTGGTTTTACTATTCTGTTTGTATTAGTGTTGGAACTAGGCCTAATTTTATTAATGGATTATTTTACTTGGCTCAAAAACTCAGTCAAATGCCAAGAGCCCAACTTCCATCAAAATTTTCATTCCCATGATATTTCTACAAAACAGGTTTCTCATGGCTAATGCACACAATAAATTTTAAATTCAATGAAATTCTGATCTTTTTATGATATAAGTTTTAAAATAAGCGTATAGTTAATGGTTTGATTTTTTCATATTACCCATTCATCGTTAAGTAGTTTAACAAAATACATTTAAATCCTCACATATTGTAGCATTCACTAATAATTACATATAATTTATATTTTTATGCTTGTCTTTTCAAAATGTTTTTTTTTTTTTTTCGTGAACACTTAAACAATTCAATTAAACAATACATTATTTAGAAACGTAGGCTACTTGTCTTATGAAAAGCTTGTTGATATTTGTTTTTCTTTCAGCTTTTTTGCTTTATTTTTGTAACGCCCCTAAAATTTGGGATTATAAAAAATAAGAATTTAGAATTCAAGATACTAACTGGTCAGATTTTTCACGCCCAAAAATCCGACCAATCATGTAATGCCCCTAAAATTCGAGATTACAGAAAATAAGGATTTAGAATTCAAGATATTGAATATACATATACATACATGGTTTATATATATTATTAAGAATTAAGGTATTGCCATCCCATATAACGATACATTTTCTTTTAGAAATTCAATTCTATTTTTGAATTTTAAAAAATTAATAGTGAAATTTAAAATTATAAAATTAAAAATATAATTTTTTATAGTTGGACTGAATTCCAAACTTTTTAAAAGTTACTTAAAAAAATAAAATATTATTTAAAAAAATGAATATGTCGCTAATCAAATTGGCGACTCCTTCAAAAGTAATAAATAAATCCCACCACTAATCTTGTCTTCCCAAACTCTTGCTGATCCTCCAGTGTGTGCGCGTGTATATGTATAATACATATATACACACATTATAAATAAATCTACTTGAATATTGTATTTATAAATAATAATTTTTTAATATATACAAAGGTGCTGCTACTTCAAGTAGCGACGCCACTGTATTTTTATATAAAAAAAGTGACTCATTTTTCATATATTATTTCTAAATAAAATATTTATAATAGTTATAAAGGTACCACTACTTGAGATAGCGATGTATGTGTATTTTGTAGTAATTATAAAGGTACCACTACTTGAAATTTTTAAAAAAATTCACCCAATATCATTTTTATTTTATTTTTAAAACATATTTTTCAATAAACTATCTATCTTTTCCTAATAACATATATATCTTCTCTCACTGTTTTATTGTTTCTATTTCTCTCCACCTACAACCTATTATAATCAACAAAGTCATTATATTTCCAACATTTCATCCAAATACAAACTCATTTTCAACTTATTTCCATTAACTAACTTTTTAAATTTTAGAAATCATGGAAATGGAAATAAGAAATATATTTGTTAATAATATTTAGAAGAAAAGAATTTAGAATTTAGAATATAGAAACACTGAATCCTTCGTCGCTATTATCCATGTCGATACGTTGTGTCAGATCCAATGTACCTCACCAGCCATTTTAGCTAGCTATGCAATTAATATGCTTAGTAGACCGTCCTTGCTTTAGTCATCATGTTAGTCCATTAGTGTCATTTTTCGTTCCATTTTGCATGCGATGTAGGACGAGGCGATTACATTGATGATGGGAGCACTGAAAAAATGCTTGGTGAACTACCTAAATCCAAATTGCTAACTGTTGAATCA
The DNA here is from genome assembly GCA_018894105.1 of Jacaranda mimosifolia. Classification (NCBI taxonomy): domain Eukaryota; kingdom Viridiplantae; phylum Streptophyta; class Magnoliopsida; order Lamiales; family Bignoniaceae; genus Jacaranda; species Jacaranda mimosifolia. The sequence continues at coordinate 34,067,325 of CM032125.1, read as the reverse complement.
CCAATATTTATTATTATTATTATTATTATTGCTGCTACTGCTACTATTTATTATTATATTATATATATTAGATTATTTTGTTTTCATTATTTTATTATATATTACATATATATACATAGATATATATGAAGCACGTGTGAACAGTGCATTTGGCGTGTGTGTGTGTTTATTGCGAAACGACATCATTTTGAAAAAGAAGTGCTCTATTTTTTGCAAATTTTAATTTGCGCTTTGCTGGTTGTTCTGCATTTCGCTTTTTGTTGGTTCAGGTAGTGGGCCCTCGCAATCAGTCAGAAGGAATTGGTTTTATTTTATGGGCTTTTTTCTTTTTCTTTTTAATTTGTTTCTAGTCACATTTGCTTTTACAAAATTATTATAAATTAAAGAATTTATTTTTATTGTGTAAAATTTTTTAATCTTTTTTAAATTTAAATATTAATTTATAATGAAAAATTATAAATTATAAATATAAATTTTAAAATTTATTTTCAAATTAACTAATTTTTAGAAATAACAACAAGTTTGCCAAGTTAATAAATAGATAAATTTCCAAACATGAAAAATTAATAAGTACAAATTACAGGTTTTCTCATGTTTGGAAAAGAATTATTTAATTTAGTTTTTTTAAATACATTTGAATATTTTAAAAAAAAATTACACAATAAATTCTTTAATGTATAATGTTTAAAAAATTGAATTTCTTGAAAAAATTTATGAATATTTTATATTTAAATTTATGAAGGTTATTGAAAATTTTTATGATAATTTTACTAAATACATTAATTAATATTATTAAATAAAGAACAAAAAATCAATTCAAATTAAAATTTAAAAATTGTTTGCAATTTTATTATTTCCCTGTGTAATTTAAAATTATTAGAATCTAAAATGTAATTTAAATTTAGAAACGACTTGTTTAATAAAATCTAATTTTTTATTAAATTCCCAAATTTTATTAAAAATCGTACTTTTGATCTTAAAACTTAGGCCTCGTCAATTCCCCCCCCCCCCCAACCCACCTGTTAATTAAGATATAATTTAAATTTAGAAATGACTCGACCAGTATCTAGAACCAAAATTACCAGTTTGAAAGAAAGAGAGAAAAAAAATGAGAATGTTATTGATGTTTGTTATGCTATATATGATGATGAATATCTTTTTCTACTACTAATATATATACGTTTGTGTTAGTAGTTCTTTTACTTTTAAATTGATAAATGCATATATCAGTCTCCAAATTATATCAATAATATAAGAATGACTAATAATTTTGGCCATGAAAGTGTTCTATTATAAAAAAATTTAATAAAAGTGTTCGTGGTTCAGTTTGGATCGATTTTGGGACAAAAAATCAACGGATCCAAATTATATAATGTATATTGAATTGGTTTGGATCGGTTAAATTTTTATTGTAAATCCGATTCAATCCAATCTATTTTAAATTGATTTGGCTTAGATCGGTTAAATCAATTTTTCAGTTTAAATTCTTAATTGAAATATTTGACAAGTTACTCTTGATAACTAAACTATTTTAATCAATTAATTTGTAAATTTTGTGTAACTATCATATCGCACTAATCTTGTGGAATTAAGTTAAATTATGTAAGAATACACAACTATAAAATTAGAAGTCAATAGTAATTATTCCTATGTATTTGATTTTTGAAAGTGAAAAAAATCCTAGGTTTAGTTTATTTTAATTTATTTTTATATTTTACAATTAAGACATTTTTTTTTAACTTATTAGTATATAAATTTTGATTTGGTTTGGATTGGATTGGATCGATTTTTGAGATTAAAATTGAAAATCGATCCAATCCGATTGTTATTTTTAAAAAAAATATCCAATTCAATTCATAAAATACGAAAAGGTAATAAACTAAAAAGAAAATAGAAAAGGTGTATTATAAAATACAATAATAAATAAAGTATAATGATTGCAGTAACCCAAAATAATAAGGAAATCGCTACTTAAGGAAGCATGTAAACTGTAATTTAATATAATAAATAAAATAAAAATTCTATTAGAAATTAGTATTATAAAATACTGTAATAAATAAAGTATAATTATTACACTAATTTAAAAAAACCAACAGTTTAATTTAATATAATAAATAAAAAAGAAAATAAACAAACAAGTAATGTAACATATGGCATAATATAATAAATAAAGAAAAAATAACTATAATAAATAATCTATAATAATTACAATAATTAAAAAAGAAAAAAGAAAAGAAAAGAACAATGAAATCGCTACTTAATGTAATGATTAACATATAACTTAATATAAAAAATAAAAAATAAATATATAAATTGATATAATAAATAAAGGAAAAGTCGTTATAAAAAATTAATTGATTATTATAAAATATAATAATAAAAAATATGTAATGATTACAATAATTTACAAAAAAAAAGAAAGAAAGAAAGAAAAATCACTATCAAAAAATATGTTGAGTATTATAAGATATAATAATTAGCAGTGTATAGTAATTACCATAATTTTAAATAGGAAAATCACTAATCAATTGCTTCTTGAGGTGGCGACCAATTTGGGCAGAATGTGTTTGAATAATATAACATTTACACACACACACACACATATATATATACACACACACAACCTTTTTATTCCTTTTCCAATTAAATCGCTTTTTAGTCTAGCGATTTTTGGTTTCACCAATATAAATATTTATATATATATATATATATATGGGGGGGGGGGGGGAGAGAGAGAGAGAGAGAGAGATTTTCTTTTTTTAAGTTTAATCACTACTCAAATATCAAAATAATTAATTTAATATATATACACTAAGTTTTATTATTTTTTCAATTAAATTGCTACTCAATCTATCCATTTTATGTTTGAATAAAATCTACATTTTTTAAATGGTATAGATCTATACCATTTAAAATAATTAAATATTCATGCTCAAATTAGCGATATCATGTTTAAATAATTAAATATTTTATTAATATATATAGACAGAGATTTTTTTATTTTTTTCACAATTAAATGACTACTCAATCTAGCGATTGTATGTTTGAGTAATATGAATATTTTAATAAACATTTGTAGAGTTTTTTAAATTTTTTTCTCGTACAAATTACTACTCAATCTGACCATCTTATGTTTTAATAACAAAACGATTTTAATATATATATATATATATATATAATGTTTGTCAATTCTTGACAAGTTATTCTTGAATCAATTTAAAGTACAAAAATACTCAATTCGCTACTCAATCTGGCCATATTCCGTTTTAATAATATAATGATCTTAATATATATATATATAGTTTGCCAATTCTTGACAAGCTATTCTTGAATCAATTTAAAGTACGAAAATACTCAAATAATAGTAGCGATTCCTTTTTCCTTTTTTTTTTTTAATATGTTACACAATTTTTATTTATAAAGTAATCGCTAATAATTGTATTGGACCATCAAATAAATAAAACGGTTTTTCATTCAAAAATATTCTTTCTTTTAAAGCAAATACTCAAGATATTTCAGGGCATAATTTTAAACTACACTAAAAAATTTCAATCGTATCTAGAAAGTACAAAAGGGGTTGAATGGACCAACGAAAAAATTGTATAAGCAAATAATAATGAAAAAAAATGTAAAATTAGTGGTAGCAATATATCGATTACTTGGATATGAAAGGCTATACAATAATTGCTAATACCATTAGCGATATAAGTATTTTTAAAATATATATATATATATATACACTAAAATCACTTACAAGGTTAGCGATAATTATTTCTTTTAAATTTAGAACTTTTTTTAAAATTGTCGCTAACCATCTTGGCGATATCTTTTTTAGTAAATCCCACATTCTAAAATTTTTTGTTACACTTTTACACAAATAGTAAAATAAATAAATACTAGCAATTGTTTTATGAATAAATTTTTTTTAATACAAATAGTAAAATAAATAAATTTTATTTATTTATGAATAAATAAATAGTAGCTATTGTTTTATAAATAAAATTTTCTAATATTATAGTTTAATAAAACAAATAATAATAAATAAATAGTAAAATAAGGCTATACAATAATCACTAATACCATTAGCAATATAAGTATTTTGAAAAAAAATCTATAGAATAAAATCGCTAACTAGGATAGCGATAATTTCTTTTAAATGTGACAATTTTTTTTTAAATTGTCGCTAAAAATTCTAGCAATACTTTTTTCATAGTAGCGATTGTTTTATAAATAAATTTTTTTAATATTACAATTTAATAAAATATATAATAATGAACAAATAGTAGCGATTGTTTTATGAATAAATTTTTTTTGATACTACAATTTAATAAAATACATAATAATGAACAAATAATTAAAAAACGCTATACAATAATCTCTAATACCATTAGCGATATAAGTATTTATAAAAATATATATACACACACAATAAATCACTAACAAGGTTAGTGATAATTATTTCTTTTAATTTTAGAATTTTTTTTTTAAATTGTTGCTAACCATCTTGGTGATATATGATCGCTAATAGTAGTAGCAATTTTTTTACCCTTTTTTAAATTAATAGTTCTATTTCTTCTAATATTACAATTTCAAAAATAGCCAATAATAGTAGTGATTACCTTTTTTTAATACTACATTTTATAATTTTTTCTACCTTATGAATATTGCGAAATTTAATATTACAATTTATACAATAATCGATAATCATAGTAGTAATCTTTTTTTCATAATAGTACATTTCACACAATAATCGCTAATAATAGCGGCAATTGTTTTTTTAATATTAAAATTTTAGGCCACTTTTTTTATTCTTAAAATAAATCGTAAAGATTATTTATTTTTAATATTACAATTCACAATATTCGCTTAATAACAGTAGCGGTTCTTTTTTTTTTTTTAATATTACAATTTATAGAATAACTTACAGTTGTAGCAATGATTATTTTTAATAGTAGGTTTTTTGAATATTATAATTCACACACATTATTCATATTACGATATTTCTTTTTAACATTACAATTTACACAATAACCTAATAATAGTAGTATTTTTTTATACTAATAATAAATAGTAGAGATTATTTTCTTATTATTATAATTTATAAAAACTGTTTTATGAATATAATAAATTGCAGTATTTTTTTTATTATAATTTACAAAATATTGGCTATTAACACTAGTGATTCTTTTTTATTTTAGCATTTTTAGTGTTAAATTAGTCGCTAGCGACTCTCTCTCTCTCTCTCTCTCTCTTTTTATAAATATTATAGCTTATCAATTAGTTCATTTCAAGGATAAAATGGTTAAATCGACTCTACATATCTTATCCACATCTTGTATCAAAACTTGAATTCAGAATTCTAATTGATTTCTACCGTTGCGTACCTACAAGGGGTATCTGATGATAGAAACCCCGTCAAAGTTTTCTATATCGCAGAAGCCCCAGCATCAGCTCTGAATCATCTGGCTACAGTAATTTTAGCTTTCATTTGGCTTCCTCACTCGATGATGTGCCCTTCAGCTTTTCAAGCCCCGAGAAATGGCCAGCTTTTGATCAGAAAGAAGATTATATTGCCATTAAAACTCCTTCAGGGTGAGTTTTTTCACTTCAGATTTTTATTAATTTTGTAAAAGATTTAGTGTAGCTAAATGGGAGTAAATTGCATTTTACCTCCCTGTGTTATTCATAAGTTGCAAAAAACTTATGAAAAAAACATAGCCAGTGACTCCTCTTATACTTTTAAAAAAATAGCAAATTATCCCCTTCCATCTGGCGGTGTAGTTCACGAGCTGTAAATGCAATTGGTTTAGGATTTTTTATTGCTAAAATGACAATTTTGCCCATAAACATCAACCATTGGATGTATTAAACAAAATGGACGGCTCAAATTATTTCTACCTATAAAAAATATAAATATATAAATATATTTATATACAAAACATATATGTATATATTTATTAAATATATAGTTATTATATACATATATATATAAATATATATGTATATAACCCACCAACCCTCCCCCACCTCTTGAGCGGCGGCCGCCCCTCGCAAGAGGAAAACGGCCGGCCATGGCCGTTGTTTTTCACATATATATGTATATAATTTTAAAATAAAATAAAAAAATCACCGGCCGCTATGGCCAAATGTGGCCGACCATGGTGGCCGATGGTCAGACCTAGCCAAATCTATCCAGATCTGGCCAGGTGTGGCAAGTTATTTTGCTGCCATGGCAGCCATTGAAGATAATGGGGCCGGGAGGGGGAGGGTTGGGTGATGGGTAGGGGTGCTAAGGTGGGGTGGGGGATGGGGTACGTAAATATAATATATTTATATATTTATGTTTATTTATTAATATATATATATTGTGTAGTTATAATATATTATATTACATATTTTATATTTATACTTATAGTATATTATATATTTGTATATAATATATATAAGTGAAAAAAATAGAATAAATTAGAATAAATATATTTATGTTTACATTTATATATAATATATAACGTATACATTTTGTACATTTATATACAAAAATATAAATACATACATAAATATTATTAAATAATTTATATATTTATACATTTACATATTTACATTTAAATATATAAAAAAATAAAAAATAACTAAATTAGAGAAATGAAATATAATATATGAATATTTATGTATAAATATATTTATGTTTACATTTATATATAATATATAACATATAAATTTTGTATATCTCTATACAAAAGTATAAATATATACATAAATAATTTATATACATACTTATTTATATTTAAATATATACAAAAATAAAAAATAACTAAATTAGAAAAATGAAATATAATATATGAATATTTATGTACAAATATATTTATAAATATACCAATATATTTATGTTTACATTTATATATAATATATAACATATAAATTTTGTATATCTCTATACAAAAGTATAAATGTATACATAAATATTATTAAATAATTTACATATATTTATATATTAAACATAAATATATAATATATTACATATAAATTTTGTATATTTATGTACAAAAATATAAATATATCCATAAATATTATTAAATAATTTTTATATATTTACATATTTATATTTAAATATATATATATAAAAATAAAGAAAGAAAAAGAAATAAATTAGAGAATGAAAATAAATAAATTAAAAATAGATGAAATGAGTAAGGGTAATATAGTCTTTATATATAAAAATTAGAGTTAAATTGTACTAAATAAGGAGGAGGAGGCAATGTGCTATTTTTTCAAAAGTATAAAGGGGTGTCATTGACTATTTTTTTTTATAAGGGAATTTTTTGCAATTTATGAATAACACAGGGGGCTAAAATACAATTCACCCAGCTAAATGGGTTCCTTTACACCTTTATGCCTTCTAGGAAAAGGAATTTGAAGATTGAAGTGCCAAAACGAGAAATTCGGGATTATGATAATGTCTTTAGCCCGACTATGAGTTCAAGAATGAGAGCTCAAAGAGCTGCAGGGGAGCACACTGAATCACAAACTAATTGGGCTAATAATGCCAAAAAAAGGAAGTTATCCTTTGGCCCCTCCTCCGGAAGCAATTTCCAATTCCTCACCCTTTTCTCGTCCAAATTCAGCCTCAGGATCACCTTTACGTAGTCCGGAAAGAGCAGAAAATCTTCAAACACCTGGTAGTCCTTGGAAGAAAGGGAAGTTGATTAGTAAAGGTCCATTTGGAGACGTTTATCTTTGTTTTGATAGGTGGGCAGTGTGCCTTTATGCTCCTCTTTTCTTCACATTTCCCATTGTCGATATGGTTATGCTATTTGTGTAGCTAATTTATCAGGGGAAGCTCTCATTTTATGCGTATAAAGCATTCATCAGATTGTTTATACTACTCATCTGGACTGTTTATATCAAAATAACACATTGGATTGAGATTTGTTTTAAAGTTTATTCATTTGTTGAAGTTGTTTCTTGATTTTATGGGTGGTGTTCTTTTGGTTTCAGTGAAAAAGGTGAAATGTGTGCCATGAAGGAGATTAAATTATCCTTTGCAAATTCAAAGCACGGTGCAATGACGTTGAAAAAAGTGAGTTTTTTGGCCATTCTATATATGAAAAAGGCCTATTTAGTAATTGATATATGAGGCCCATTCTCCGTTTGATGCTATTCCTTCTCTTTCCTTTTTTTTTTTTTTAAACATCATGTCATTTTACCATTCCATTTCTTACAGGCGATGGCGCTATTGAGTAGCATAAAGCATCCTAATATTTTGCAGTGTTATGGAACTGAAATGTCAGTTGTATTCCAGCAATTTTAGATGTTCCTTAATAGTATTGCAGCTTCGTATGTAAACTTTTTAGTTGTAACTTTGGCCTATTTCTTTTACTAGTCATGAAAGTTTGCAAAAATATTGCCAAATCATATTTCTGATGGAAGAACTATTACTGTATGGTGTAGTTCATGTTAAGTTGTGCATGTCAGGTATGTCCTTTTTCTTTTCCTTTGGCTTCCACTGATATTGAATTATTTTCCATGATCAGGTGGGCGATAGCTTTTATTTATATTTTGAATATATGTCTGGCGGTTCCATCTATATGATTCTACAAGAATATGGAAAATTGGGAGAATCAGCCATCCGGAATTATACTCAACAAATTTTATCAGGGTTAGCATATTTACATTCCAAAAATATTGCGCAGAGGTATGTCTGGTTATGTTGCTTTGGATTAGTTTGCGGCTTATTTCTTCATGTTTGAACATTTTTCGTCGAACTTATGATGCATAAATATTGCAGGGATATTAAGGGGTCCAATATACTTGTGGACAAAAATCGCAGAGTTAAATTGATCAACTATGGCATTTAAAAAGATGTAAGTGTGGTTAGACTTCCATACTTCAAACAGATCGGATGCAGGTTCGAGTCCCATAGAGGGTAGCTGGGAACCTACATAGATCCATTTTTAAGTTTCAATAAAATCTCTTGCCTGTTTGAAATTTTGATCCCACATAGAGTTTTTGGTGGAAATCTTTCTGAGACAAATGGTTTTACAGATTGCAGGGAGATCCCATCCATCATTCCTTATGGATAGCCCTTATTGGATGGCACCTGAAGTGAGTTAGTTACTTTTCCGAATACTCTGCAACCCAAGGCCTCCACTGCTCTTGCTTTCTAGATGCGTAGCTTTCTTTGTTACCTCTATTTTCTTAGGTCATAATGAATTCGAATGTCAAAAACGCATCTATTGATATATGGAGTCTTGGATGCACTATTCTAGAAATGGCTACATCAAAACCACCTATGAGGTTTTATGACATTATGCGTGATTTAGACTCTAAAATTTCTCTATTTTTCACATACAATGACTAAAATTTGTCAAATTTTGTTGTTTAATGCTCTATGTGGTCTTGGCTTATAGGCCGCGTGCTCGTTCAAGATTGCAAATCATAAAGAACTTCCAAGAATTCCAAATCACCTTTCAAATGAATGTAAGGACTTTATTAGGTGTTGTTTGTGGTGGAATCCCCAAGATCGGGCTACAGCGTTTGAGCTTTTAGAGCACCCTTTTGTGAAAAGTTGGTCGCCTTTGGGGAAACAGATACCGGTTTCTACCAGTCATCCTGAAGTAAAGCCGGAGGTACTATTTTATATCCATCACATTATTTTGATTTGTGCAAAGTTTTAAAATTGTTTCACGTTTTTCGTTTCTTGGATCTATAAAATTGATGTTTTCTTATGTTGCCTGCTCGCCATTTAAGGTTTTCTTGGGAAATTTTGCCATGCATTTCTAATGTTGTCTATAAATTGACTATAGGTAATTGATCATACAAGAAGTCTTGGGCAGGATTCAGGGAAGCTTGCTGCCCATTCCCCTAGAGCACCAAAGTCTAATTTACATTCTGGTGATATTTATACTCCACGGAATATATCAGCCCCAGTCTCACCAGTTGGGAGTCCTCTTCCACATCCAAGGTCACTTCACCACCTGACGCCGCAGACGTCTTCACCGCCCATATCTGGCCCACATACAGCATCCAGCTCATCCACACCTCTAACTGGATGGATTGGTGCCATCCCATATCCTCATCTTAATCAAACTCAGTTACCACAAGATACGTTTCCCAATTTGCAAAAGCACTTACCTAGCACCAATAGCCCGTCTTACTGGGATCCCAACATTCTCCGAGGTGTTCATTCAGCATCTCAACTAGCATCATTTGATAATGTTGCTCTTCAAAGGGCTGCTAATGGACAACCTTATGAACAGTCTGTCTTGGCTCATCGTGGGTGTCAGCCATTCTTAAGGGCTCCTGTCAAGTAGAACCCTCTCTTGGTCTGAAGTTTTCCTATCAGTTGCTGGGAATTTCACTGGAGACATTGGTGGGTAAAAAGTTGGTTATTCTGGATTTGATTCAACATGTTAACGATTTCAACTCCAAATATAAAGGTTTCTAGAGCTTGGGATGATGATGGCGTCGCTTGTACAGCTGATCCTTGAAAAGGTCTTGAGCTTAAAACATGTTTGCTTGCATTGTTGTATAGAACAAAAGAAAGAGGAAGACTAGACAATAAGTAGCTACAGAGTCATTTATTGTGGGATAAGGTAAACTGCAGTAGTCGATAGGGAGGAGACAAATTGAGATTTTACTTTTTGTATATACAACAGTAAATCTTTTTAAAATATTCTATTCATTATGTGAAGTTCACCGTCAAAAAAGATGGATGCTCTATTTTTCAGTGTTCTGAATGAAGCAAATAGTTTGAAAATGAAGATTCTTTGTGGGGAATCCTGGAGAGCACAATAGTGGGGAAGGGGAAAAGTATATCATACCATTCTTCAATTTGTAGAGTGAAAATCTTGGTTAAACCTTACATTGGTCTATCAGGTTTTGTGTGAAGTCCCACAATTTTTTGGCCAATTCTTGATCATTAGCTTGCGAGCTTGTCTCAGCCAAGTTACAGTCCGCATAATATTTCCCAGTGATGCCTTTAACATCTGGATGCAATGCCACATAGCATATTGTTGCTGCTCCCTGCAAAGCATTCCACAGGAACATGTCAAAATGTGGATAATTCCAGATTTTTTCTTCCACTATGTATGTTTTCTTGCCATCTCAGAACCCTCAACAATGAAAAAACGGAGAGTAGAAAAAGATTATATATCAACGGCAATAATTGTAGTTAAAAAATTAATTAAGTACCTGGTGAACATTTTTCATCACATGCTTACCAAGAGCAGCAACAAGACCTGAATTAACCAAAAGGAAGAGACTTGGATTGGACATATGAAACGAAGCATGTCCCACTTACAAGTATACACAAAGTGCTAATATTGCAAAACCCATAATTAAAAAGCTTTTAACATTTACGAATAACAATACTTTCAAAGTGAGCAAGTCATACCATTTATAAAGCTGCTATGACGGAAAAGATTGGTGGCAATTGCTCCTGGGTGAAGTGAATTAGCTGTTATCTCCACCTTCTCTTCCTTCAGAGAAATCGCATAGATCATTATAGTTAATATAGAAAATGCATCGTATGAAAAGGGAGTTATCCAATAGTATTTTCTGTTGTTGCCTTATCAGAATCTAAGTCTGAAAAGGTTGAGTTTTCTAACCTCATACGATTATAAAACTAATTGTACCCAAGGAGTAAATCATGAAAGTTTAGTTCAGCTATGAAGCAGATGATGGATATCCTTTAGCAAGACAATTACCTTCAAACGCCTAGCAAGTTCATTAGCATGCAGCACATTAGCAAGCTTTGATTGCCCGTATGCAGATAGGCTGTTGTACCTGCATCACTATATGCACTAAATTAATATATATCTGAAAAACAGAAGTATACACACATTTACTAAACTAGAAAACACGAATGGGTAAATACTGATGGCTCCTTCAGACAGGTAGCACTTTTGGTACATGGTTGGTGAGCCTCAAATTTTGCTGAAGCCCAGCAACCTCTCAATCACTATGACAGATGCATCTTGAATGCAGCATAATTGATAACATGAGAGAAAATAATGCCTTGCAAGTAAGATACCACACTCCTGTGGTTTAGGGTTTTACCCTGATTGATCGTTAATTTTATCAAACCAGATCCCTTTAGGGTATGAAAACGTGTGCCTCCGTGATGAAACATTGACAATTCTTCCTTCATGACTACTTTCACAAGCTGTTCTCTTCATGGTTTCCAACATCAAATTTGTCAAAAGGAAATGTCCTGCAAGAAGAGAAAACTTAGTTACTGTCATTTTATAGCAAGAGTCTTCATTAATGAGACAAGTGAAAATCATATATATACCTGTATCCAATCCCCATCCAAAATTCAAGCAACAGATGAATTCATTTCGGGAGTTAAAATCAGCTGAAGCTATGATATTTTTACAGCTCATTCACAATTCATGTTGAAGATGAAATCTTACCCACATAGTTTGTTGCAAATTGCAGCTCTATGCTGTCTTTTGAAAGCATGAAAGGTGTTGCCATAACTGCAGCATTGTTTCTGGTGAAAAGTGAAAACAAAATTGATACTGATTAAAGTATAAGTAAAGATTACACTATCTAATCATTGTCCAAAACAATAACTAGAGGTTCAGCAATGAAATAATGATGCTTATTAGCTACATACTGCTTATGCATCAGTATGCAATTGAGAGATGAAATGCCAAAGACTGTATAGTTAGTGAAGAACATCCGAGAAAGAAATAACAGGATATGTTTTGACATAATGTTCATATTTAGAGTGCACAGTTGAAACTTGAAAGCAAGATTAACGCAAACAAAAATGCACTCCTTTGAAATCTTGGAATAAAGATCTCATCAATCACAATCATCATTTGAGTGATTTGACTATGGGAGCACCCAAACAAAGTCCAAATAAATCCGATAAACATGTCTCGTACACAAGAACATTCAGAGGAAGGCCCAAGGAATTGAACTTTGATGCAAATTTCCTGATTGATGCCATGGAACTGAGATCTAACTCCATAGCGTCAACTTTTGCATTTGGAGTCTCTTTGATGATTGTTTCTTTGGCCTCATTCCCAGCAGAGAGATTTCTCACTGCCATAATGACATGGACACCACGCAATGCAAGTACCCTTGCAGTTTCTGCTCCAATACCACTTGAAGCTCCTACAATAGCAGTAGCAATTGTGACACCAGGGTCATTATAAGCAAACAAAATCTGAGCTAGCATAGAATACCATCAATGTGGCACACTGTTTAACAAGTTTAGGTAAAGTACAATTTGGCTTCACATTTTAGATAATGTAGATTCTTTCATTTCCTCAGTTGTGAGGTTAATCTATCTAAGAATGTTGATGATGACCAAACCAATTTTTCTATATGGGACAATAACAAGTATCATCTTTATCCTAGTCCAGGGGTATGGAAAGAGGCGCATATACGTCGTTCCCACAAATAGTGTCAATAATGATCGCTAGATCCATCAACAAATATGGAGGCCAGTTACATCCACCACAACTGATAGGCATAAATTGGAAGTTTTATCCTTAAAAATACCATAAGATCCTATATCCAAGTCTCATGGCCCTCGATTACTTGATGTGAGAAAAAATCATCAAGAGTGACCCACAAAGAACTAAGATCACCAAAAACCAGTTTATCCACCTGACACATTAATGTGGACTCCTTTGACAGAAGAAGAAAATAACAAATAAAACATCATATATAACAGGGAATTACCTTCTTGAAGCTATACATCATACCATATCCCTATGGAAAATGCTATTTTTGAAAATTCAGAAAGCCTTCTTCTAATCCCTTTTCTAGCTAGAATGCACAAACAAGTAATAATTTGCATTTTCCCACCCACAAACAGGAAGTAAATATTCAACTTTCAACAAAATTAAATAACTCTACGACAAAATTCCCTTCTTCTGTTGGTTGCGGAATAAACACGGAATAATTTGCCAATCACGATTTTCAACTGCTACGAGGCAACATAAGAGTTAGCTCTTCCTTTTCTATGCTCCTATTCATTAAGATTTTAGGACTCCTAGTTTTAGCCAGGGTTTTCGAACAAAACTGTCCCATAAATTCCAAGCAACATAAGCTGATGATGTTAGAGAAACCCATCTCCAAAATACACACATAAAAGAAAGAAAAAAAAAAAAAAAAAAAAGGAAACCTGTAACAATGGCCGTGAGGCCCGACCCATCAATCCCTTCAGTGACTTGCTCCGCCGTGGAGGTAGCTGAGAAGCCCGAAGGCCCTTTTCTGCTAAACAACCACATTTTTTTCTCTTTTTCTAGGCAAACAACAGTGTAAAATGCAAGAAGAGAACACTGCAACAGTAACGGATCATTAACACCCTTCAGTAATTAGTATTGCAGTTCTACAGCTCAGGATTCTATTCCCTTTCTCTTGTAATTTCATTTTCACTTTAATTTTGTGGAGGGTTATTTTGGTAATCTTCATATTATTTTTGTTTAGTATTATTTTGATTACAAAAAAATGTGTTTTCATTTGTCAATATCAATAGTTAGTAATACATTTATAGCAATAGTCTAATGAAAATGAAAATATTGCTATAAATTATAAATTATATTTTTTATCTGTTCAAGTGTTACTAATTTGAATAGCCATAGATAAAACACTAATTTTTGGTCATATATTATACACAATATTGACACTTAAAAATATCATTAGTGATACAATAAAAAATATTTTCTTTTAAAATATGTTATGAGTGATAATTTTCGTATTGTTATTTATATTCTTGTGACTAATATTACATTTTGTAGTGATATAAAAGAGAGCAAAGTAAAAAAGAAAAAGAACAAAAAAACACTATGTTTTAGTCATTCATCAAAATTCAAAATGACTATATAACCTTTAATTGAATTTCTTTTTAATAATATAATTATCTTTGGTATAATTTGTGATACATGCATCATATTTTTATCCACTTTTTATTGTGCTTGAAATCATGACCTTGTAATTGCATAATTTAAACTATAATTTTGAAATAATACTAATTTGTTCCTTGGACCATCAAGATCCAAAATTATTATAAAGAATACAAAATGTACGTATAATTGAGATTTTGGCAACAATAACACAATACTTTTAATATCTTCCACTAGTGATGGGTGGTGGATACATACTCAATGTGTGCATTTAATAAAAATAATAATTTCTTTTTAATATTATAATTATCTTTGGTATAATTTGTGATACATGCATCATATTTTTATCCACTTTTTATTGTGCTTGAAATCATGACCTTGTAATTGCATAATTTAAACTATAATTTTGAAATAATACTAATTTGTTCCTTGGACAATCAAGATCCAAAATTATTATAAAGAATACAAAATGTACGTATAATTGAGATTTTGGCAACAATAACACAATACTTTTAATATCTTCCACTAGTGATGGGTGGCGGATACATACTCAATGTGTGTGCATTTAATAAAAATAAAAATTTCTTTTTAATATTATAATTATCTTTGGTATAATTTGTGATACATGCATCATATTTTTATCCACTTTTTATTGTGCTCGAAATCATGACCTTGTAATTGCATAATTTAAACTATAATTTTGAAATAATACTAATTTGTTCCTTGGACCATCAAGATCCAAAATTATTATAAAGAATACGAAATGTACGTATAATTGAGATTTTGGCAACAATAACACAATTCTTTTAATATCTTCCGCTAGTGATGGGCGGTGTATACATACTCAATGTGTGTGCATTTAATAAAAATAAAAATTAATTATATTATGATAATGTAACTTCAAAATTCAAGTGGCTTAAAGTAATTGCTACAATTAAAAAAAAATCAATCAATTAATACTTGATAAAAACTCATTCATGTAGTTTTAATAAAATAATAATAATTTAAATGGGAGAAATAATATCTACAAGAATAAATTAGAAATATTGGGAAACAAAAAACACACACACACACACACACACACACAGAGTGGTATGCTCTTTATTAATAATGTAGCAGTAGTATATACTTGCCAATACAAAATATTATCTTCCATTATACTTGTCAATGCATGATATATATACAAAATAAGTGTTGTGCTATATGGTAAATTCAGTAGAACTTACTACTCCACTGTCTAATCAAGAGAAGCTTACGAAAACAAATTTACATCTTAATTACAACCTAGATCCCACCAAACCAACAGTATGTAATATTGTTGGTTGCCCAAGAAAGAAGATAAGCATTAGACCACTTTGAATCCTTAATCATGCTTTCTTTTGGAGTTGTAATAGATCTTGAAAGCCTTGGGGAGAAAAACTGGCAACAAAAACCCAAACAAATTGAAGCACCAAAACGCCATATTAGCAACAGCAAGACCTCTCCCCACATACAATCTCCTCGCGTCGTAGTCCTCCATTTCCCCCTTCGAAAATTCCCCCCTCAGCCACTCCACAATCGTGAAAATCCTCCTCGAATTGTACAACACCGGCACGAAAACGCGAATCGGCAGCGAAAAATTGCCGGAGAACGAAATCCCCTCCATGAAAACTTGGCTGGCTAATAAGAAAAGATGGGGTACGGCAGCTTCGATCCCCTCCCTATCTCCTCCAAAAATACCTTCAATTATGTGAACTATTGGAAGAATCAACCCGATCACCGCCGCCACGAGGACGTAGAGGTTTAGAATCGTGTTCTTCTTACCGAATACTGGGGGCTCGGAGTGTGGGGAAGTGGGTGGAAATGCGACTTTTGATAGGAAATACATGTAAATTATGGAGAAGAGGACGAAAGCAAAGTCCTCGGCGCTTACCATGCCACCGGCGGAGAGAATTATCATCACTGCAAGAGCGATGAGATGCCAGAAAGTGAAGATACGCCTGCGGGTGGGTGGTGTTGCTGTGGTTTTCACATCGCCGCTGCTTGCGTTTGGTTCGTGCGGTTCTTCTTTGGGGAGACGTTTGTCGGTTGACGGACCAACTTCACCTGACATTTTTCTTGATTTTTCAGTTGGGTTCTGCTAGAAGCGGTGCGGAGGTTGTGAGAGAGAGACTGAAGATAAAAGTGTGATAGATTAATCTCGTTCTGATGTTATCTGAAAAGAAAGGTCACAAAGTTTGTTTGTTTGATTATATTTTTCCTTTTTTTTTTTTTTCCTCCTCCAGAAATATTTCATACAAAGATAAAATAAAAAATAACAAAAAATAGATTTTCTGCTAGATCCCTTATTTCTATGAGATTGTAGTTTAATTGGTTAGAGCACCATCTTGTAAAGGCAGAAGCTGTAGTTTCGAGCCCACCTAGTTCCGATGGATCTAATATTCAATAAATACATCAGTTCATTTTTCTCTTTCTATGAATTAACTAATAAAGGGTGTGGGGTCATTCTTTCATTCCCAAAACAAAAAAGGGGTTTTATTTCTTTTCTCTTATTTTTCCATTTTGCTTTTATTATTTGTTAAGATTTGTAACTATGTGATTAATCGAAGAGAAAGTTACAGTCGGTTTGTTTTTATTTTCAGAGGCATTTTTAGTTTTCATATATTTTTAAAAGTTGAAAAGTTAGTTACGAAATAAAAATAAAAATTGAGATGTATTTGGATGAAATGTTATAAAGTAATGATTAGAATATTTTATAAGATTGAAAAGTAGGTTAATTTATATTTTTTATGTCTAAAAAAATTATTTTTTTGAAATATTTGTGTACTTTATTAATTTTAAAATGATAGAGGATACTTTATATCAAATTAAATTTAAATGTGATTAATGTGATATTAAGATGATATGATAAGTTTAGAAATAGTTTTGAGAAGAAAATGTATATTTTTTTTTTAAAAAAATTGTAAAAAGGTTTTAGTTTTCAGTTTTTATTTTCAAATAAAAATAAAAATGGGGCTTGAAAATGAAAGTAAACCTGCAGTAATCAAATACATCAAGAGAGAGGGGAGTGTTGACGAGCCGTACTTGATAACAATTGTATGTTGGAATTTGAGTTCCAATTTAGTGTTTTGAGTTCACTTGATGAACTATTTTTTATTGGTTCGAGATTGAAAAAGAAAATGTATAAGCAAGCTTACTACATTAGAGTTTGACAAGCTTTTTTTCATTGATTTGAAATTGAGCTCGAATTAAAAAAATAAGAACTCAAGCTTCAATTTGCAAACTTGGCATTAATCAAGTTCGAGTTTAATTAGATCAACCAATCGCTCATAATTTAGAATTGAATCAATATAAATAATTAATATATAATAATTTATGTAGTTAATATATAAAAATATTTAAAAATAAAAAGTAAATGTTTAATATAAATAATTATTAATTAAGATATAAAAATATAATTTAAAAAGTACTTTCAAACCAGTTACTGAACAATCGAACAACTTAATCAGTTAGAGTTTGAGCTCAAAAAAATTCGAGCACAAATCGAGCTATAATCAAATTGATTCTATTTATTTTACACTCCTTAAAAAAATATGATTTTTCAGGGTGAGTAATGGAGAAGATAGTTTTGATTTAGGTTTTTTGTTATTGCGAGAGAATAAATCTTGATTATATGCTTAGAAAATTTTATTTATTTCTTTTTTAAGAGTTACATCATGGATGATAATTAATATGGAAATGAATATTTTAGTTATAAATATTTGATGTAATGATATATCTAATTTCCACTAATTAAAAATTTTCACATGACTAAATAATTGAAAGGGATTATATCTAGAGTAATTGTCCTTTGAGAATGAGGGATGGCTTTAGCGTTTTCAATCTGGATTCAGGTTTCATCAAAGGTATGAGTGTTGATCCAACTTATGTTGATGTGATTATTGGTATATCCTCTCAATATTTTGTTTGAGTTCGTTTGATCTTTATATAATAAAATTAATTATTTCATTGAAAAAAAAAAAAAGGTACTAAATTTATGTAATTTGTCGACCTTTGGGGTTCTGCTGCTCACCTTGTTTCATTTTTTGTAATTAAATATTTTATTATTTTATTTTATTTTATTTTCTACATTACAATATATATATTTTCACCTTTTCATATAGCATTTCTTCCATTAATAACATGATCAAACGATTACTGATTAAATAACATTTTCTTACTTTGCAAAAAATATGAAATTATGTAACATAATAATATTATTTTATTTTTTAACTTAATCATATATAATGTCTCTTGATTCATAATCGTCCTAAAGCGCTTTCAAGTGATTACTTAAACTACAGCTTGTCCATAATTGACCGAGGTTACAGTGGGTCCCATGGCGAATAAGTTATAACTTCGTGTAATATGGAAAATACTTCTTTATTGTGAGAGTTTGTCACCCATCAATAAAAATCATATTCTAGCAACGTAGAGAGTGTTTGGCTAAATTTATTGTCACATATCTTATAAGATGTTAGATTTTATTTTTAAAATAAGTTGTTGAAGTGTTTGGATAAAATAAGATCTTAAAGCTTATAAAATGTTAATAATAACAATTTTATAATTAAAATGATTAAAAATGAAGGAACTTGTTAAGATTTTAAAAATAAGTTAGGATCTCCTTACTTTTGTCAAAAAAGCTAATAAGCTTCTAACATCTTATTTTATGATCTTATAAGCTCTTTTTTTACAAAAAATATCAAATACTTTTTATCAACTTATAAACTCTTAAACATCTTATAAGATATTTTAAAGAGCTTATAAACTTACCCAAACACCCTCAGAATATGTGAAAAATTTGTGTCCTCCTTGATAAGTGAAAACCATACAAGTACAAAAATACCCTCACTCTTTGTCACTTCGTCTTGAAAATCGTTCAATAATGATATTTCAATTCTTCATTTAGAATTTTTCGTGATGCCACTCAATCGAGGATTATAAATATTCAATTACATTTAAACAAGTTATTTATTGTTTGATTTAATTATTTTTATTTGATTTATTTGACTTTTATAACTATTTATAACTCAAACATTGAAAGATCATATGATTGAAGTTTGATTCTAATATAAGCCCAAATAGTATGTTGGTGACTTCCAACCAATCGGGGCACAGAAATGTATTGGCTGTGAGGACGACAATACGGACAAAGCATGAAGATATGCAAGATCAAACTTTTTTTTTTTAAATAGAACTTTAAAAAACCGAGGGAGTGCTTCGTTATCTTTCCACGGAGCAATATTATTTTAAAGAAATATAATTAAATATATTCTCATTTTTAGTCCAAATCACACTTCTCTAATGTATCCATACATATATTCTATATATATTATATATTTTATTATTATTTTAATATTAAAAAATTATTCAATTTTATTATTACCCCAAAAATTTAACAAAAAAAACATTATTTGATTACTACATTTAAAAAATATCTTTATCAAAATATAAACAAACATAACAAAAAATAATTTTTACATTCTTTAATAATTTATTTTCTCAAAATACATAATAAAATTACACAGAAAAACATAACCTGACCTTAGTAATAAAAATATATCTACCGCTGCGAAAACAACACAGTTCGTAGATCTTCCTAACGAGCAATACCAAGACGCGAAAACGATTTATTGAAAAAAAAAAAAGAAAAGGGAAATGCTTCTACGAATTGAAGCGACCAAAGAAAAAAAGTATTTTGAAACCACAACGGAAAAATCAGAACAATAATGGTTATTACACATTTAGAATTATTATTAAAAAAAATGATCTTTTTCGCCCTCGAAGGCCTGCAGAAATTCCAGCAACAGAGACGGCCGATTAGCTGATGGAATCTTCACATTGGCAGTATTTCTGGAAAACGGCGGCAACCATTGCGAAGAAGAAAATGGCAGAGACCACGATTCTTAGCCACATCGGGGAGGGAATTATGATTGCGATAAAGAATGCGGCGGCAAAACAGGCTATTCCGATTTTCCTAAGCAGAGTGGCCAATTTAGTCTCCGTGCCGCCGCCAGCGAATTTCTCTAAAAAAGTGGTGGCGAAAGCACAAGTGATGGCGAGGGAGAAGAAGTGAAAGGAGAGAGGGAAGCGAAGAAGATTTTTGTGTTCATTCTGCAACTGGAGAAACAACAGCAAGAATTCCAGCGCAGATGTAAAGCAGAGAGTGAGAAGTATAGCTGAAAGTTCATAATTGGATTGATGATGAAGTACCCGTGGAGGAGGACCATCGGCGGGTGGTGGCCCGGCGGGCTGAGCACCACTCTCTATGTCCGGAGATCTTGGACGGCGTTGCGGCAACAGCAGTAATCTTAGCGTGAGTTGGAGTGGAAGAGCAATCACTATTTTTATGTGATCTTTTAGGGATTGAAAGAATTGGGCAGTAGCACTTGTGGAATCCATCTACCCCCCAATATAGAATGTGTTCATAAATGAGAAGGTCTCTTAAATAGGCACGTGATAGGGAAAAGTGTCAAAGTTCCTACGTAAGTTTTGTCAAAAGGATAGAATATTAAAGGTAAAATTGTATTTTTAGTCCCATATAATAGGAAAAATTACAACTTTAGTCCCACGCTTTTTCGGTGGATGTAATGAAAACGACAAGGGAGTGTTTGCGATAAGGGAAGCGAGTTGATCTGCGGAGAGAAAAGGAGAAGAGATGGGAGGAGAAAAAAAAAAACAGAAACTTCCTGGAAGTTTCATTAGAATTACCAATGTAGACATTGAGTCAATGACGGGCGCAACTCAATGTTAACTAAATAAAATAAAAAAAAAACACAATGAATTTATTACATTGGATAAGTAATTAAAGCATATCAATAATGTAGCAGTTTAATACTTACAATTTTTTTTTTTTAAATTAGTTTAATACTTACAACTTAAATATTCAAAATCTATCAAATTTAAAATATATTACATTTAAAAGTTCAAATTTAAATCTATTACATGTCAAAAGTTTTTTGAATTAAAAATTTAAATATCACTCAAATATTATTGCCTTTGTAGAAAAAAATATTACATCCATGAAAATATGCACAACAAATTATTTATCACTTGACTACATAGATGGTTGCTATTTGAGAAGGGTTCTTCGTTATATACAATTTTGTATTTAAGGTATTAGTATGTTGTATTTTTTTTTATTTGTAAAATTCAAAAATTAAAAGTTAGATTAAAAATTTTAAAAACATAAATATATATATGGATAACCCATGGGTAACCACGTGTTGGGCAAAAAAATGGCAGGTAACTTGGGTATGAGTAAAATTACTTGCATTTTATTCAGTTAGAAATATAAGACCTGTTACCCTTAAATTTTTGGGTACCTGTGGGTTTGGGTACTATTCTGTTAGGTCTAGTTTCGTATAACATCACATACGGATTGGCTAGGGTCCGACAATCATAATTTTTCTTAACATCTTATATCCTTTAAGAGCATGACATGTGTACAAATGATTTTCTTAAATAATTACTAATTACATTAATTTACTAAGTTAACCTTTTTTAAGTAAAATAAAAATAAAATAATTTTAATTTTAAAATATCTTTTTTATTCTTTTTAAAAACTGACGGACAATTAAAATAATAAATAAATAAATTATACAGAATTAAGAATTACGCACCCACAAACACCCTAATTAATTAACCCTCACAAATCCACCCAGTTTTCTTAACATCCCCCCGGCGGCCTCCACCTCAAGCAAAAAAAATTACATCTCTGAATCTTCTTGAATGCTTTTACTTCCTGCCCTTTGTTCGTGTCCATATCATCCATAAATGCACATGGAATTTGCCACTGCCAAAAAATGGCAAAACCTGTCCGTTTGGTTTTACATCTGAATCTTCTTGAATGCTTTTACTTCCTGCCCTTTGTTCGTGTCCATATCATCCATAAATGCACATGGAACGGAAGTGCCAAATTTACCAATTTGCCACTGCCAAAAAATGGCAAAACCTGTCCGTTTGGTTTTATTTTCATTTTCAACTTCCATTTCCATCATTTCCAAAACGGAAAGAATTAGTTAGTAGAAATGAGTTGAAAATGAATTTGTATTTGGATGAAATTTTTGGAAATGTAATGATTATATTGATTTAATAGGTTGTAGGTGAAGAGAGATATAAATAATAGAATAGAAAGAGAAGATATATAGGTTATTGGGAATATATATATATATATATATTATTGGATAATGTATTTTGAAAATAAAAATAAAAATTATGTTGGGTGAAATTTTTTAAAAAGTTATGATTTCTATTTTTGGAAAGAGAAAATTGGTGAAAATGAGGTTTGAAAATAAAATCAAACACCCCTTAAGCCACAGACATATTCATAGAGCACATTCACACCGAAAGAAAAGAGTAAGAGATCAAAAGAATCAAAAATCAAAAATCAAAATTTCTATTCACATATAAGTAGCTCCTAAATTAAATTTGTATTTAATTCAGCTAATTTCAAATTTAACATTCATTTGTGTATAATATAGTCTTTTCACAAATATCTGCTATTTATCACTCTTACACACTACCATCTGAGTCCTAACCGCTAATTTTATAAATAATAATAAAAAGGAAAGAAAATTGAAAACCACTTGAGTTCTTTTACTACCGCAGAACTCATAAAATTGAGGTTTTCTGGAATCCATAAATTTTCCCCGGCCGAGAGAATAGCCTAAACCGTCTGGCGTGGTTGCTGTTTTCTTGTGGTGGAGGCGCCGATTTGTGAGGATTAATCAATTAGGGTGTCTGTAGGTGCGTAATTCAAAATTATGTGTAATTTATTTATTTTTTATTTTTAATTGTTTGTCAGTTTTTAAAAAGAACAAAAAAGATATTTCAAAATTAAAATTATTTTATTTTAATTTACTTGATAAAGGCTAATTTAGTAAATTAATGTAATTAGTAATGATTTAAGAAAATCATTTGTACACATGTCATGCTCTTAAAGGGTATAGAATGTTAAAAAAAATCATGATTATCAGACCATAGCCAACCCGCATCAAGGAAGTCTAAAATTAGTTACCCTTTAAAAAGTGTTTAAATTAGATGCATTAGATGAGAGAGTTTTTGCTACCTATTAAGCAGGTAACTATAACCTGCTACTTGTTGAGCAGGTTGTAATGACCTGCAACCTATATTATCAGTTATTTATGATTTTACTTATATATATTTGGTTCATTGAATCTAGTATATTGTATTCATTGATTATTAAAACCTTTTAGAAAGGCTAAAACAAATCAAATTCATTAATAAAATGGACTTAAGCTTGTAAATTTATTTTGGTCCATTCTTAAATTTGAACATAAAATTAATATATTATAATTGATTTATAAATCATTTTTGTTCATAGGCTAACTTCATTATCATATTTAGTCATCACCATTTGAGAATTTATTTTAAAATACAAGTTTAACGTTTTACAAGTGCAAATGTACTCTATGAAATACATAAATTAGAAAAATATTTAAAACACTCTCAATTAATTATTATTTAACTTTAATCGTAGATCTAAAACTAAATCATATATATGCCAGTTCCTTCACATAAACTGTGGTCAGCTCAACGGTAAGGGAAATATAATTTTTATATTTTTTATCAGATTACTAGAATATGCATGTTTGTAAGTCCATGCTTTTAAGATGAGAAATAAGGAGAATAATTAGGGTCCGATTTGTAACAAGCCGAGTTTAATTATTGAAAGAAGTATTGATTTAATCACATTTTTTAATTTTAATTGAAAAAATATGTAGTATATTTTTTATTTGTTTAAATATTAGTTAAATTAAGTGTGCTATTTTATCATTCTTTTTATAAATTAAAAAAGGAAATAATGAGTTTATAATGCTTTCTAGTAAAATATAAAACCTCCTTCTGCACTAATGAAAATGAAATCATTAATAAAATAATATTAAAATAGAATAAACAATAATATTTGAAAAAAAATGTAAGTAAATTGTGTTCGACTTTTTTTAGTGTGATTGTGTTTAGTAGTTTTACAAAATTAAAAAAATGGTAATAATTTTTCATTATTTTCAATTTCTCACTTATTATTATTATTATTATTATTATTATTAAGAAACATCCAGTAATTTATGAAGATTTTCATATTTTTATTTAATTGATAATAGACTAAATAATGTATGATATCTTACACAATAATCAAAATCCTTTTTAATCAAATATGAATTTACAATCTACAACTATAATTTGGAACTCGTTAAAGTATATTTTTTTCTTGTTTATGTCAAGTTGAGTTCACGCTATATGTACTCGTTTGTATGGAATTATTCCTAATAACGCAAGTAAAGTTGTACTATGGTCAAAATATACAATAAAATTAACGTTCTATTCATATTCATTCTAGAAGAATACTCATTATTCGAAAATAAATTGAAATATTTATTCAGAATATCTTTTGTTTCAAATTTTACTAAATCAATTTGTTATTTAAACAATACACACACACACACTTCAATTATTATTTTAATAAAAAAAAATATTTTTTAATTATTATATTAGTATTAAAACACTGGATAATAGTATAAAAACTTTATATGGGAATATGTTGAATTAAAATTTGTCTTCTTTCAGATATAGCCAAATGTACCCCCATTCGCAGCACAATGTAGTTCCATTTTCAATACATTCTCTATTTCTCCTATCAAATAATTCTTCAAATTTTCGAAATTCCTATAGCACTATGGTATAGTTGAAAATGAAAAATATTATATGACAAAAATAAATAAAATATTGAGAAATTGCTAACATTGGGTAAAATTAAAATTAAAATAAGTATGCACTGAAGAAATAGAGAAAAATATATAGTATTATTCTAGTTATTGACAAAAGATGTTGTTGTATCTAATTTAATTTCATAATATCAATGTAACTAAAAGTACCTAGGGCTTGTTTGCTTGGACATATAGAATTAGGAGGGATTAATATGCTAGTGATACATAAGTTAGAAATGGTATCCAAAATCATAGAATCTATTGTTTGCTTGAATTTTAGAAATTAGTGATATCATGTGCTTAATACTATCTAATGTTTGGTTGGAAAAATTACTCACTGTGATTACAATTTGTAATGTCCTAACCTCTAAGAAGGTAAATTTTTAAAATTTGGCATAAGGCGTTGAGGATTGGGTTTTTATGAGGGTAAGAATGTTATTTTTATTCTTTATCAGATCAAATTTAAAAGGATGAAAAATGGATCAAGTCAAGATGGCTTGATCCATAAACCAGCTTAGCCTATGATATCATGTCGGACCACAAATGTATCATGGACCATAAAAATGTGAAATAAATAAGAGATAAAGTTTAAAAATGAATCTATCAAACTTTATCCAATGAAGCAAATAAGCCCTAGGATATAATTTATCTCGTTAGTGAATGTAACTTATATTCCATAATCTCATATCGCTAGTCCCTCATAATTAATGTATATTGATTGATAAATTTTGAAAATGCATAACGCCTTAGCCAATGATTGGTGTGTGTGGGTGTGTGTGTGTGTGTGGGTGTGGGTGTGGGTGTGTATTACTCTTACTATTAACCATGCATGAACAGGCTAATTGATAGTTTTGATTTTGCTTTGTCAAAAATCTTTTGGATTTATATATTGACAAAACATATAGGAACACTAACAAAATTCTTGAAGAGTAATTTGTTTATTAACTTTTGTTTATTAATTTTGTGGGTTAGATAGCGATTAGTATATAATTTTACCTTTTTAAAATAATTATAAAATAAATAATTAGTAGCAACAAAATAGAAAATAGTTCTCACCCCGAAAATATTTTTAATATTAAAATAGCTTATTTTATAATCAAGAATATGCTTTATGTGATTAAAAAAATGAATTGCAATTCTTTTTATTTTTTAAAAAAGAAAATCTATTGCTAGTTAGATAAAATAATGTGAATATTTTATTGAAGGTATTATGTTTGAAAATAATTTGTCGTTAAATAAGTTGTAGAACATAAACAATTGCTAATTTAAAATCTTATAAAATAAATGAAAGAACTAAAAAAAAAATAGAGCAAAACATTTTACTCGATGCTTTTAAATTAATATTTGCATATGTACATATTTTGATATGATAAATAAGTAAATAATTTTTAAAAATGTATATGAAGCTGTTTTGGTACAATTTTTAACAATGTGGAAGTCATAGTTATAATTTTTATGATACTTGAGAATTTTAAGATGCCAAGTCCCGCTAGAATAAATATGTAATTTCTTTGTATATCATCTATATTAGGTCATTATTTAATTACCGAGTTAATAAGTAGTTTGTAACGTGCAATACTTTACAAAATATATATATATATATATATATTTCTCAATATTCCTATAACTCTAATAAATAAAATTTATTCATTTTTATTTATATATGTAGTTATTTTATTATTTTTTAAAATTGTAATAATATTTCTTCACGGCTTATATGTCTATATGAATTATCATTTTTATCATGTTTGGAAAAGAAATATTTAATTTATTTTTTTAAGCACTTTTGAATATTTAGTTTTCAAAATAATTTGTAAAAAATTTTACACCTAAAAATAAATTCTTTAATTTATAATAATTTTGTAAAAACCAATGGAAGTGGGAAAAAAGAGTGAAAATTAAGAGAAAGCAAAAATTGCTTTTCGAAAACCAATGCCTGCCATCTTTTTCTCCTAGTCATGTAGGCAGGCCCCAACCACATAGATAAATTAAAAAGAAAAAAAATCCTATAAAATAAAATCAATTCCTTTTGATTGATTGCAGGGCCCACTACGTAAACCAACAAAAAACGAAATGCAGAACAACTAGCAAAACATAAAGTGAAAACAAACAAAGCACTTCTTTTTCAAAACGATGTCGTTTTGCAACAAAAAACACACAAAAAAATGTACAAAAACACATGCGCCAAATGCATTGTTCACAGACACTTCATATATATATAATGTATAATAAAATAGTATTAATAAAAAAATAATTAATATATAATATAATAATAAAAACAAAATAATATTATATATATAATATAATAATAAATAGTAGTAATGATAAAGTAATAAAATATTGGTGATATAGTTAGCAATTTGGATTTGGGTAGTTCACCAACCATTTTTCCTGTACTCCCACCATCAATGTAATTGCCTCGTCCTATGGCGCACGTAGGATGGAATAGAAAAAATGACACTAATAGATTGACATGATAACTAAAACAAGAACGGTCTACTAAGCTTAACGGCACTGTTAAGTTATATAAAAATTATAATTCATATTTCTTCATGGTACTGTTAACATGTATATGTGTGTTGTACAATGGCTTTATTCCAAAACTTATCCCTAATTTATCACTATTTGAACAAGCATCGTCATGTTTGAGTGTACATAATTACATCGCTTAAGTTGCTAAATGGAAAAGCACATTTTTTCTACAGGATAGATAAAATGATTTTATTGAAATAATTTTAAAACAAAACAATCTACATTGTTCTCAATTAAAAACAACTCTTTACACAAAAATCGTTAATAATAGTGGCGACTTTTTTTTTTTTTTTAATGAATATTGCAATTTAATTGAAACAAAATTTTTGTCACAATTAGAGAATAATATATATTGCTCTTTCAGGTTGAAAATAATTTTTTACACAGTAATCGTTAATAATAATAACAATTTTTTTTATGAATATTACAATTTAATTGAAATAAAATTTATGCCATAGTTGGAGAATAAAATATATTGCTCTCGATTCATAAATGGTTTCTATATTTCTTGACTAACAATTCCTTTGTTTTGATACTATGGTGAAAACAAAAATCATCTATATTGCTCTTAATTAAAAATAATTATTTACACAATAATCGCTAATAATGGTAGTGATTCTTTTTATGAATATTACAATTTAATTAAAACAAAATTTCTACCACAGTTAGAGAATAATATATATTGCTCTTTCAGGGTGAAAATAATCTTTACACAATAATCGCTAATAATAGTAGCAAATTTTTTTATGAATATTGTAATTTATTTGAAACAAAATTTTTGCCACAGTTAGGGCTCTTTCTACAGTCAAGTAGGGGTACACCTACATGACATTTTACAATCATACAATGATTTTAAAAAATCTACACCGTCAGAGAGGTACGATTTTAAAATAGTATAAAAGACAAATTTATCCTTACACGAAAATAATGATTGAAGAAAGTAATAGCTATTCAAAATAGCTACTACTTTAATATTTACATAGTCAAAATTCCACCATGACAAATAGCAACTACTTTATATATACACTATGTATTTAATATATAATAAATACACTGTATTGAATATTATATAATACATTAAATCAAATTTAATGATTATAAAAAAATTTAAAAATAAACAAGTAGTCGCTATAAAAATTGGCAACTAATGTGTGATTCATTTATAAATAGGTTGTGTTCAATATTATATATTACATTAATAAATGAAATTTAATGATTATAATAATTTAAAAAATAAAAGAAAATAAATAATGTATCACTATAAAAAATGGCGAAAAAAATTGTAATTCAATATTATTCTAGATTAATTAAGCAATTGTAATGATTATACTATTTTGAAAAAATAAAAATAAAAAAATGTAAGCCACAAAAACGGCGACTGATTTGTATGTTCAAATATTGAAGCAACCCAAAATTTACGACAATTGTGTTGTCCACTAATTAAAGAAATAAAAGCATGATTTTATTCAGATAAAAACCGGAAAAGAAAATGTGGGTGAAATGAGAAATTAAACCATTTGGGAGTGTCAAACTGAACAGACCATATACTGGATGATTCACAGCACAATGAAACTGGCACAGCAAGTCACATTAATAAATTCCCAGAATTCAAATCTGTAAACACATAACTATGTTCTTTGAAGCAAGCTAAGGTTTAAGGGTGTGACAATCAAACTTAATCTGATGACCTGACAAGGACTTATCTGAAAAAAAAAATCAGGATTGGATCAAATTGAGTTGGGCTCGAGAATGATTCGAGAATAAAAAATAAGGTTGAGTTGATTTTTGGTCAACCCGCATAACCTAAAAAATAAATCAAGTAATCTAATAACCCAATAAACCTGATCCAACCCAACTCAACCCGATCCATCGGAAAAAAATTGACTAATTAAAATAAAATCTAAATAATATATATATATATCCAAAAATCAAAATTTTGAAAATTGAATTACTGAACAATGGTTTATTATTTTATTGTATTCGGAGTACTCACGAGATGGTAAGTTTTAAAGTTATTATATTTCTTAGACCTTAATGATTATGTCGAATTTTAGATTTTATTAGAGATCAAACTTCTACTCAATTATAATATTGAGATTTACAAATATGAAAAATAAAATAAATAGACTAGATTGGGTCAATTTTATCAGGTTGGATTAGGTGACCTGATTAAAAATTAGGTCGACCCAAACCTAACACGATCTTTTCTGGGTTAGGTTAGAGTTGAGCTTTTTGGATTTAACGTCGGGTTGAGTTGAGTTTGGACTTAGTATTTTTATGTTATACTCATTTCTCAACCCAACCCGAACCCACTCAACCTACCTGAATTGGTAAGGTTGTCCCCCCTGACAACATGACAAACAGTCAAAATAGTTACTACTTTAATATTTACATAGTTAAAATTCCGATATGACAAATAACAACTACTTTATATATATACTATGTATTTAAAATAAACACACTATATTGAATATTATATAATACATTAAATTAAATTTAATGATAAATTTTTTTTAAAAAAAATAAACAAGTAGTCGTTGTAAAAATCGGCGACTAATGTGTGATTCATTTATAAATAGGTTGTGTTGAATATTATGCAATATATTAATAAATGAATTCTAATGATGGCAATATTTAAAAAATAAATAAAATAAAAAAACAATGTTTAGATTGTTCATAGACAAATATATTTTTATCAATTACATTGCTACTCATTGCAGCGATATTACGTTTGAAATAAGTAGATTTTTTTAAGTATTTACATGGTTTTTTTTATTTGCGCAAGGAATTAAGCTATTTACATATATGATGCTAGACATTTTTATTTAAAAAAAAAATACATAAAGTATATTTTTTGAATAATTTTAAAAAATCCACATCTTTATTTTGTTAGAAGAGGTCAAATTTGTCATCATATTTTTCATTTGACTCGCTTGTCATCATATTTTCCACTTGCTACTCATATTAGCGATTTTTGTATTCAAATGATTAAATCAAAAAAATTTAGTAAAATGAATTTTACATAACAATTTTTTTTTTTTTTTCCATTTGAGTCATTTTTCATGGTAGCAACATATTGTTGAGTGGCTAGTAGCGATTTCCATGCTACAAACTCTTCATATTAAGGAATATACCATCTCACAACATTCATAAGATTAAAATAATCAAACCCTCCCAACCTGTATTGTCAACATCTCGTACTTAAATGGCTGATTCTGATTCGCTTTCTACCAATGTTTTCAAAATCAAACCGGACAATGAACCGGCAAGGCTATTTGTTACTGGTTCAATCGGTTCGATCACTGGTCGAACTGATATGACGTCATAATAATGCAATAATTATATTTAATTTTATAAATATATATAATATTTTAATATTACCAAAAAATAAAACTTTCAATTGATATAGAAAGAATATTATTTTTTAAAAAAATCAACTTACTTATTTTAGAAAATAATACTACTTCACTATTAGTCAACTATAAATAAATAAAAAATAATATTTTACATTAGTTTAAATAATCATTTGTATCATGTTTCGATTCCAAGTAAAAATAAATTCTTCTATGCTAAATATTCAACATAATTTAAGAGAGATTAAAGAAAATAAAATAAAAAATTAAACATAAGTATTCATATATAACTACCACTTTATTAAATTTTAAGAAAATAAATTTATATTTTAAATAAATTATATGTCCAAAATCTTTAATCATCATCTTCAACTCATCTCTTTTCTTTTTTACTTTTTTTAAAAAAAAATTAAAATTTTAAAAAAAATAAAAATGAATTGGTTGAACCAGTTTGATTTTGCCCAATTCAATTAATTTTTGATCGGTTCTCACTGATTTTGACCTCCACCAATTTTGAGTCTTCAACCAGACCAGACTGGCCTCCGATCACCTATCCAATCGATCAGACCACCCGGTCCAGTTCGGTTTTCAAAACATTGCTTTCCACCATACCCCCTAGTAGGCTATTCTTGTTCTTTTCTTTTCCCTTCATTGCAAAAATACCGTATGGTACATTTCTTCTGTTGTTATTTGGATTTTTTTAAGGTTTCCTTTTAGCAAGAAGGGTGTTCCACTCAAATGGGTGAAAGGTGAGAGTGTTTTTGAGTTCCAATTTTTCCTTCGATTTTACTTTATTTTCTGGGTTGTTAGTTTCCTAGGCATTCCGATTTGCATTTTTAATATTCCTAGATTTGTCTTGTTGAATTTGGATTTGATTAAATTCAAATTACCAAAAACTGGCTGACATCCAGGCCTTTGTTATGCAACTGACCCATAATCCGCCGCGGAGGAAGTGTGCGGGCGGTGGGGGCAGAGGGCTTCTGCCGGCGACCAAATTCGTAGTCGTAGGATTTGCTCTCACTTCTAAGAAGATCTAAGAATTTTTACGGCCCAAGTTAGAAAGCTTGTCAAGGTAATTAATTTCTTTATTTCACTAGATCGAACTATTCCTTTATTTAATAAAAGGGTTAATTACATATATCCCCATGAGGTTTGGCCTATTTACCCAAAATCTAAATGTTTGATGAAATTACAAATATTTTCCTGAGATTTTTCTCCGTCTTACATTTTTAAAAATCCGTTGGCCTCCGTCCAACAAAATGATGACGTCATCAAATTTTTTGCATGAAAATTCAAAATACCCCCTAGTTACTGTTATGGTCATTTGTAAGACAAAATTATCCTTAGACCTATTTGTAATATTTTTCATACCATAAGGATGTAATTTTAACATTATTTAAATTACACATAATAAATTTAAATATATTTTATTATTAATAAAATTTCATAAATACTGAATAATCTTTAAATTTAAGTTAAATAATCTAATTAAGTTTAATTAATCTATTTATTAATTAAAAAAGAAAATAAATAAAGAATTAAAAAAATAAACATTAAATTCATCTCTTACATAAAATAGCTTTTATAATTTTAGATTACATAATTAGTGATATCAAAATAATAGTTATAATTAAAATAATTTAATTAGATTAAGTTGAAATTACTTATTAATTAAGAAATAAAATAAGTAAAATATTAAAAAATAAAATTAAAATCTATTATCTTATATAACCATAATTTTAATAGTTTTAAATTATATATTTTATAATAACAAAATAAAAACACATCTAAAATAATATAGTTAAATTTAGTTGAATTTATTATTAATAAAAATAAAAAATAAAAAATAAATATCTAACATACTAATAATTAATTAATTCAAAAAATCATCTAAAATAATATAGTTAAATTTAGTTGAATTTATTATTAATAAAAATAAAAACTAAAAAATTAATATCTAACATACTAATAATTAATTAATTCAAAAAATCATCTAAAATAATATAATTAAATCTAGTTGAATTTATTTATTAATAAAAACAAAAAAATGAAAAAAAATTAACACTAACATACTACTAATTAATTAATTAAAAAAATAATAAAAATCTAAAATTTTACAAAATATTAAATAGTAAAAAAATCTAAAATAATTGATATACGCAATTTAATTGATTTAATTATATTAAATAAAAAATATATTTATGAATTGAATTACATATTATATAATATTAAAATAATAAACATATATGAAATAATTTAACCAAATAAATTATTAAAACAATAATCATATATAAAACAAATAAATCATTTAAATATAAATATATCTAATTAAAAATAACATAAAAAATTAAAATACTTTATTAATTCAAAATAAATAAGTAAAATTATTTATTTTAATTAATTAATAAAATATATATTATATTCTAGAAATACACCCATATCCCCCCAATCCCACCCCTACGCCCAATTTTCTTCCCCAACTCAACCCCACCCCACCCCACCCTTTTTTCGTCGACCGTGTTAGGCCGGTCGGTGGCAGTTGGCAGCCGCAACCCATGACCGCCTGGCCTGGACCAGGCGGCCGCGGCTGTGCTGCCATGGTAGTAGGCAGCCAGGCAGTCGCCATGGCAGCAAGCAACCACTACCATGGTGGTTGCCATTGGTAGTGGTCGCTATGATCAGATCTAGGCCTTGCCAGATTTGGCTAGTGGGGGGGGGGGGGTTGCCATGGGGGTTGGGGGTGGGATGTGGTTGTACATGTGTATGTATATATATGTGTATTATATATATTAAGTATAAATATAAATATATATGTATATGTATATATTGATTAATATATATGATATTGTATTATATATGCATATATACATACATATATATATTATTCAATTATTTTATAATCTATATTTTTTATTAATAATTTTATTTTATTTTTGTAATTTTATTACTTAATGTTATTTTGTTATTTTCATAAAACTTTATGGTTGTTTTTGTTACTTTGTAATGTTAAGATCATTTTAATATTTGTATATTTTTTTTTTGCTTTTTTTTTCCTGATATAATGAGGGTAATATAGTCATTGCACAAAAATCGTTTGATTTAACGATTGACCGTCAGCCCCAGAGGGTATTTATAATTTCGTGAAACCTTTGAACCTTATTGTAAATAGGCCAAACCTCAAGGGGATTTATGTAATCAACCCTTAATAAAATGATTGCATCCTAACCATAATTGTGTCAATGATACAACAGAGAAAAAAAGTACTAACCATAAGGAACTGGTCAATGATGGATTTGCTCATATTATGCTGAATAAAGGGCTGCCTTTGGAAAATTAGACATCATTTTGTGTCTCATATGATGACAAGAAACATCAATAACTGAAGTAATATGGGCGCATACCAAATCCTGTTCACAGGCTGGAGCAAGAACTCCATCTTGAGCCAGGACAACATAGCATGTATGGTTTTTGCAACAGAAAGACAGTGATAAAGGAGCCGACTGAGTTATCCTTTGTGTGCATACTTAATCTCATCGAACATCCTTTTTAAGCACTGATCACCGGACAGTGATCGAATAATAGCTATTCTTGCAAGTTCATTGGAAATTTCTGGATTTATTTGACAAGATATGTTGTTTGGTTCTTTGCGAATCTTGAGTTTTTAAAAGTTTTCATTTCATACCATGCTCTTCAGCCTTCCAGGCAAAGGTTCGTCCAGCCTATCACTGTTGAGCTATTGAATTAGCTCACTAGATGCAGTTCATTGGATGACTATGACTAAATTTGGTCTCAAATTGCACCATCCTTGGGGCACATGTCCCTACTTGCAGAACATGAACTTCTTTTGGATGCTTTTTTGCTCTGCTTCCTACTAACTATTCAACTCCCTGATCTTTAACTCAATTGTCTACAATTCATTTAGCTTATCTCCATGTCAGGTTTTATCATGCCTATGACAACTACATGATGTATGCTTTCCCAGTCAGTCTTGTAATAACATAACTAAATTATATCTTTTGAAATTCTTTTACCATAATCAACATGGATTTAGTATTGAATTCTGTTTACTTATTTTTCAGCTACGATAAATTAAAGCCTCCGACCAAAACTTACACAGATCTCTAAGCGAGCTTGGAAAATTGAAGGTGAGTATTGTACCTGAGGAGTTGTCATAGCTTAAGGCATATCAAGTAAAATTATGTTCTTTCGTATTTTAGCTTCAACATCTACCACAGCATTATCATAGTTGTTTCCAGCTTTTCTTTGCTAGCTTAAGAATCATCATTTTACCTATTGGCCTCATCATGGCTGTGAATCCAAGGTGAAGTATCATTCTTGCAATTGATTCTACAAACAGGTTAATTGAAGGAGCTTATAAAAATCAACTTCTTATCCTAGCTGAGGAGTTGGGACAGTGGTTTTTACCTGCTTTTGATACCCCCACTGGAGTGCCTTGTGCATGGATCAATTTGAGTATACTACTTGAAATTTGTGTAGAATACCCTGGATGCTAACTTTAGTTTGTATAACTTGTTCAAATGGAAAGAGCCGCTGTGAAGTTCTCTTGATGTACTTTGATTTATTTGCAAATTGCATTGAACACTTAGAACAGTTCCGATTATGGAACTTTTAGCACTGGAAAACTGGTAAGCACATATAAGTGCCATAGAACCTCGAGAAGGAAAAACAATTATCATTGTGTGTTGACAGCACAATGGGAAATATATTAGAGTTAATTTCATCAGCCTCGCAAACCTATAGCCTCTTTTGCACATTGCTCCTCAACTGTTATCGACATGCAATTTTACTACATGAACTAGTTAAAATGTTTGCCGGCACCACATTTGCTCATTCCCGGTTGAGGATTCACTTCTTTTGAATGCAATAAAGTGACTTCCCATTCTTTCTTCCTTTCATTTTTCCTCTCTTGCATAATTGTTTTCCTTAATTGTCAGAATCAATGGAGTGTATATATATACATATTTATCAAGGTTCCTTTTTGTTGGTGTCAGCTGGCTGGTGAAGTCTGATGGATTTGGCATTTGCGATGACCAAACGTGGAACTTGATGAAACAGGATGGGCAGATAACGTGTTTTGTTCTATTTCTATATTATCTGTTGTCCCTTTTGTGTGTAGCGTATATTAATTTTGTTTTGTGTATTTGTAATTGTTACCTGTATAAAGCAACCAAAGGAATGTTATATTTGTATTAAATTTATTGCAATTTACTTCTCACGAAGAATTAACACTGTTAAGCTGACTGTATGTGTTGGATCAATGTCAGAATGCGAAAGTGATTATTAATATTTTTGGGGAATCTGTGTAATGTGAAGTTCTAATGATCTATTCTAAATATAATTACACTCGTTGATTTCATTGTGGAAATAATACATATTAAATAGTAGATACATGTAATAAATTAGAGAATAGTCATAAAATTTATCATTCTGACGTAAGGTACTTATTAGATCGAATGTCTTTATTCGATGAAATAAAATGATTTTGTCGTATCCATATTAATATCAATTCGAGATATTTTATGAATAAAACGTGACCAATGTAGGATTAATCATCGGAGATTTCTTTCGCTTATGAATTTCCTCTCATGGCCAAATTTCTTGTGTGATATTAAGTCATAGAACATTGCGAACTACATGAGAATTCACTGATTTTTGATGTATATTTCCAGTCAAATTGATACTTTTCAATCTTAAATAATTGATGTTCTCAAAAAATTGATGTTGGCTCACAGAACATTACGAACTACCTGAGAATTCACGGACTTTTGATATGTTTTTCCATTTAAATTGATACTTTTCAATCTTAAATAATTGATATACTGAAAAAATTGATGTTGGAAAATTTTACGATAAATAGTATTTGCAAACGTTAAATGAAGGAAACCAGTTTATGCTTAAAAATGTTATGATCCATTTTCTTTAAGAAATTCTATCACAAAACATATTAGAAAAACTACCAAAATATTTCTAATTTACACACCCACAAGACATTTCAGCACTGGGCATGCGCGGTGCACTCATGACTATGCATGGCAACGGGGCGGGTTAGGCTCGCCCCATATCCCACCCCGTGAGACTATATCCCACCCTGTCTAGTCCTGTCGGATTGGCAGTTTTAACCCGTCAATCCGACAAGAATTAGAAAAATTAAAATAAACTAATGAAAGTATCAAATCAAATCACTTGATAGTAATTAAAATTCAAATTCTAGGTACAAAAAGAAAAAATCTATGCAAATAAGATAAGTTTCTAGAAGTAAAATAGGAGATAAGAATATAATTAAAGTAATAATCAACACAACATCCAAACTTTTATACATTGAAATAGAAAAACTCAAAATTTTTAAGTCCAACAAAATTCCACCCTACCCCGGTTGAAACTAGTGGGAAATGAACAGCGGGTGGGAATAAAAAAAAAAGAAAAAAACCAATGGAAAGTGGAAGTGTGGAACTATAAACTATTTAGTTTCGACATTATTTTTACTTAGAAAATATAAAATAATTTATATATAATATATTTATTGTTATATATATAATTGATGAGGGTGAAATCTGTTTATATCTGGATTAAGTACTACCTTTGGTATGGAACAACCTCTGAGGTCGAGGTATTGTTGTTGATGGGTTGAGTCTTGCAATCACGAACACACGTCAGGCTAGCTGAGGATCCCTCGGCTTAGGTATTCCGACGTTCAAGTCAGTTATGTATTCGAGCAGAAGAGCAGCAAAGTGAGGGCTTTGTGTGTAGATAATAGCATATCTTTGATGGATTGGAATGAGGGTATTTATAACCTTCTCCCAGTGGGAATTAGTCTAAGATGCCTTTGGCATGTTGTAATGGCCTTTGTTTTTGCTTGGAGGCCATTGAGTCATCTTCCAACCTTCTACTATTCCCAGTGGCTACTTTTTAGGTTGTAGGGGCAGAATAGGACATTATACACGTGCCTCCCCTCTGGTGTGGCAATATGGGTGGTACCAGAGCGGCGTGCGCTATTAATGCGAATGCATGCTGTCTATCAGAGCATTTAATGTGGTAGAGAAAACTGTATGTTCGATCGACCTCCCTGGTCGAAGTAGCAGAGGAGCAGTCAAAAGACCACGGGATGGTCGATTGAGGTCGATGGTCGTCAATAACGTCACTTAGGCCTAGTGGGCAAGGTGGGCCTATTGTTATGCTCTTGGGCCTAGCGTATTAGGCTGTCAGTACTACCTTTGGTATGGAACGACCTCTGAGGTCGAGGTATTATTGTTGATAGGTTGAGTCCTGCAATCACAAAATTAGGCTAGCCGAGGAGCTCTCGGCTTAAACACTCCGACGCTCAAGTCAATTATGTATTCGACCAGAAGAGCAGCAAAGTGAGGGCTTTGTGTGTAGACAATAACATACCTTTGATAGGTTGGAATGATGGTATTTATAGCCTTCTTCTAGTGGGAATTAGTCTAAGATGCCCTTGGCATGTTGTAATGGTTTTTCTCTTTGCTTGGGGGCCATTGAGTCATCTTCCAACCTTCTACTATTCCAAGTGGCTACTTTTCAGGCTATAGGGGTAGAATAGGACACTGTAGATGTGCCTCCCTTGTGGGGTAGTAGTATGGGCGGTATTGAGGCGGTGTGCGCCATTAATGCGGAGGCATACTATCTATCAGAGCATTTAATGCGGCAGAGAAAATTGTACGCTCGATCGACCTCCCTGGTTGAAGCAGCAGAGGCGTAGTCGGAAGACCACGGGATGATTGATTGAGGTCGATGGTCGTCGATAACGTCACTTGGACTTAGTAGGCAAGGTGGGCCTGTTGTTATGCTCTTGGGCCTAGGACCTTAGGCTGAGTATATTGGGCTGTCTCATATCAATAATATTATTTATTATTATATATATTATTTATATATATAATATAAAAATATAATTTGTATATTATTTGGGGTGGCGGGGTCAGTAAACCCCATACCCCGCCCCAAATAATTCGGGTTAGAAAAATTGAGCCCCATGCCCCACCCTATACCCCGTTAAGTCGCCCCAAACCCATCCCATTCGGGACAGGTTGAGCTCGGGTTCGGGTTTTGTCCTGCTCCATTGCCATTCGTACTCATGACTAGTTTATATATGTGCATATATAAATATTTTGAATATAGTTTTTATAAAGAGCAATTTTATCATTTATTATTTAATTTTTTTTATTGATTTTTAATCGGAGAATTTAACTGATATGAAATAAAATCTCCAAATAATATTAAAATATAAATATGTATTCTATTAGCCAATATATTAATACAAAGTATTATAATAATATACCTTGAATTTTGAATTGATTTGAAGAATTTCAATTGAGAATAAATTCTGGCACATTTCCTAAAATAATTTGTTAACATAATTTTTTAAGTATATTAATGAATATCATATGTAATTATTTGACATTTCTATTGAAAATTCAATCAATTTATCATTGATTTAAAAATAAAATACAGCGAAAGATATTAAAATATAATATATATTGAAATTAAAAGATAATATATAGAACTATAGTAAATAAAATATGCCAATTCTATATTTTATGGGTTTAGTAATAAATATGTAAAGGAAAATCCAATTTTATATGCCCAAAATATATATGGAACCATCTAATGGTATGGAACTCAAAATAAATAAATTTTTTATTATTGGTAGCAATTATTTTATTATAATGCACCCTCAATATGAAAGCAAAATTCATCATCAATTACTTGTATATATAGCAGATTAAATATAATTTATTATGCTACTAATTAATCATAAAAAAAAAATTATAATTTCATATTTTAAATTCAATAGTTCAAATGAAATATATTTATACTTTCTTTTAGGGGTGTCAATGAGTGTGTCTCTATCCTACCCAAGCCCACGAAATCAATACACTTCCCAGACCCAGTAAAAATACTTAAATAGGCCTGGGTAAGAATTGTACCCATAACATACCCATTTACCATAAATATTCTAGACCGTTAGATTTTATTAAATCCAACGGTCTAGATTAATTAAAAAAGAAAACTAGTTTTCTGCTATTCACGATCTCAGATTCATTCTTTGGATGACACCGAGTACAACCGCACTGCCTCCGCAAGTGCCGTGGCCCATCCGCCCTCGATGGCCTGCCAGACTTCTGCTTCGCCACCATTCACGAAGGACTTCCTCTATCCGATGCCGACGCCATCCAATACATTTCTTCTCTTTGTTGTTCCACGACGACTTGCTTGGAGCCCTTCTGCGAGCTGCTCTCGAAGCTCAATAGGTCAGGCGGCGACATGTCTCAGGTAAGCTGCATGGTTTCTGATGGGGTGATGAGCTTCACCTTGAAGGCGGCAGAGAGATTTGGGCTGCCGAAGGTGCTGTTTTATTTATTTATTTATTTTTCAATTTTTCTCAATTGCAATAAGCATAAACTGGTCTTTGTCACCACTCCCAATAAGTATTGACAATAATTTTATAATAAATATTTTACATACTTCTTTGAAAAAATATCTGTAATGATCTATGTTATTATTTATTTTAAAAAAATAATAAAAAAATCGAGTCGGCCCAAACTCAACCTGAAAATACTGAGTCTGAGTAGCAAATCCAAAGCACATGTGCCCAAGGATACTGAGCCTGATTGGACAGGATAAATAATAAGGAATTGAGTTTGGGTAATTTTGAAATTTGTGTCTGGGTAGGATAGAATCCTATCCATTAACAGCTCTGCTTCCTTCACATGAGAAAATCTGTGTAATTACAGTTGCATCATATACTACTGTTGCTTTTTAACCAATATTTTAACAAATATAGAACACTAATCTCTGTGATGAATATGCCTCCACATAGATCTTGGAAAAGTAAGGACCACACTAATTCGATGATTTCTTGCCCATGCACACGTGGCCCTTTATCAACGTTCACACATTTCTCTTTCAAGAAGAAAGAAAGAATAAACTTCTAACCAAGTCAATGGCGGACCTAATTACGTACTTGCGGGGTTTTCCGCGTTCAAGTTTTCCATATCTCAGCTGTAGCATTGAGTAATTAACGAACTCTCAGAACTGCTCTTATCTGATTTTGAGGGCGGAATCTTGCCTGGAAATCAGAGATGTCCATGATCTACGACAACTGGGAGAGGCTGGTGGCTGCTGTTTTGAAGAAAGAGGAACTCTGGCAACTTTTTCATGCTCAATCAAGAAGCCCCAGCATCAGCTCTGAATCATCTGGCTACAGTAGTTTTAGCTTCCATTTGGCTTCCTCGCTCGATGATGTGCCCTTCAGCATTTCAAGCCCCGAGAAATGGCTAGCTTTTGATCAGAAAGAAGATGATATTGCCATTAAAACCCCTTCAAGGTGAGTTTTTTTCCTTCTGATTTTTATTAATTTTGTAAAATATTTAGTGTTGCTAAATGGGTTCATTTTTCTTGTGAAGCATTCTTATAAAGAATCAGAATTCAGTTGAGAGCCTCTCACCAGATAAAAGTGTCACCTTTGCACCCTCTAGGAAAAGGGATTTGAAGATTGAAGTGCCAAAACAAGAAATTAGGGATCATGTTCATGTCTTTAGGCCGAATATTAGTCCAAGAATCAGAACTCACAGAGCTGGAGAAACTGATTGGCCTGATGATTCAACAAAAGAAAGTTATCCTTTGCCCCTTCCTCCGGAAGCAATTTCCAATTCCTCGCCCTTTCCTCGTCCAAATTCAGCTTCAGCATCACCTTTACGTAGTCCAGAAAGAGCAGAAAATCTTAAGAGACCGGATAGTCCGTGGAAGAAAGGGAAGTTAATTGGTAAAGGTCCATTTGGAGACATTTATCTTGGTTTTAATAGGTGGGTAATGTTGCCCTTATGCTTCTCTTTACTTCATCTTTCCACATTGTTGTCTCTTGATATAGTTTTGCTATTTGTGTAGCAAATTTATCAAGGGAAGCTCTCATTTTATGCGCATAAAGAATTTGTCAAATTGTTTGTACTACTCATATGCACTAGTTATACCTAATTAACACATTGGATGGAGATCTGTTTTTCAGTTTATTCATTTGTTGAAGTTGTTTCTTGATTTTATGGGTGGTGTTCTATTGGTTTCAGTGAAATAGGTGAAATGTGTGTCATGAAGGAGATTAAATTATCTTCTGCAAATTCAAAACAAGATGCAATGGTATTGGGAAAAGTGAGTTTTTTGTCCATTATATACATATAAATGAAGAGTCTTATTTTGTAATGTATATATATATATATGTGAGGCCTATTCTCTGTTTGATGCTATTTCAAAATCAAGTCTTTCTGCTCATTTTTCTTTTTTGTTTTAAATCCTCATGTCATTTTACCATTCCATTCCTTACAGGAGGTGGCGCTGTTGAGTAGCATAAAGCATCCTAATCTTGTGCAGTGTTATGGAACTGAAATGGTCAGTTGTATTCCAGCAATTTCTCGATGTTCCTTATATAGTATTGCAGCTTTGTATGTAAACCTTTTAGTTGTAAATGTGGCTATTTCTTTGGCTGCTCATGGAAGTTTGCGGAAATATTGCCGAATCATATTTCTGATGGAAGAACTACTACTGTATGATGGTGTAGTTCATGTTAAAGTTGTGCATGTGTGTGTTTCCCTTATGGCTTCCCCTGACAGTGAATTATCTTCCAATCAGGTGGGTGATAGTTTTTATGTGCATTTTGAATACATGTCTGGCGGTTCACTTTATATGATTCTGCAACAATATGGAAAATTGGGAGAATCAGCCATCCAGAATTATACTCAACAGTTTTTATCAGGGTTAGCATATTTACTCGTGCCATTTTACCATTCCATTTCTTATAGGAGTTGGCGCTGCTGAGTACCATAAAGCATCCTAATATTGTACAGTGTTATGGAACTGAAATGGGCAGTTGTATTCCAGCAATTGTTCGTTGTTCCTCATAGAGTATTGCAGCTTTGTATGTAAACCTTTTAGTTGTAACTTTGGCTATTTCTTTGGCTTCTAATGAAAGTTTGCAGAAATATTGCCAAATCATATTTCTGATTGAAGAACTATTATTGTATGATGGTGTAGTTGTGCGCGCGTGTGTGTTTCCCTTTGGCTTCCCCTGACAGTGAATTATCTTCCATGATCAGGCAGGTGATAGGTTTTATGTGTATTTTGAATACGTGTCTGGTGGTTCACTTTATATGATTCTGCAACAATATGGAAAATTGGGAGAATCAGCCATCCGGAATTATGCTCAACAAATTTTATCAGGGTTAGCATATTTACACTCTAAACATATTGTGCACAGGTATATCTGGTTATGTTGCTTTGGATTAGTTTGCGGCTTATTTCTTCTTTTCTAAACATTTTTCATCGTCACTTATGATGCATAAATGTTGCAGGGATATTAAGGGGGCCAATATACTTGTGGACACAAATCGCAAAGTTAAATTGGTCAACTATGGCATTGAAAAACATGCAAGTATGGTTAGACTTCCATTCTTCAAACTTGGGGGGGGGAAGGAATTGGATCTCAACCCAT
Source organism: Jacaranda mimosifolia (assembly GCA_018894105.1). Taxonomy (NCBI): domain Eukaryota; kingdom Viridiplantae; phylum Streptophyta; class Magnoliopsida; order Lamiales; family Bignoniaceae; genus Jacaranda; species Jacaranda mimosifolia. The sequence goes on along the minus strand of CM032125.1, from coordinate 34,023,317 downwards.
GGTTCTAACCCAATTCATTTTGGGTTGGATTGGGTTGGGTTGGATTGGATTTAAAATAATTTAATTGGGTTTGGGTTGGGTTTTAGTGGGTTGAATATGAGTTGAGTTTTAATGGGTTGAATATGATTTCTAAATAATTCAACCCAATTTTAGTCTCGAAATTATCCTTTCATTTTTTCATTCTCTCATGATCATATGCCACTTTATTTTTATTTCTATAATACTTTGAAAATGAAAAAAAAAATATTAAAAATTAGATAAATTATATATCACCGATTAATCTTTACCATTTCTCCACCTCCTTTAATTTGAAAATATTAATTTATTAACTTAGTTCGAATGAATTAATCAAGTAACGTTTTACTTGAGATTATGATCTAAAAATTGATTATATCAATATTTGGTTTATAAACTAAAATTTTTTATAAAAAATTTTAGCTAGTTAATTTTATAGTCCCCAATTTTTTTTCAACTTTGCAATATGAAAAAAAATAAAATATATATTTTTTTTTTTATAATTTTTACGAACTATCAAAATATTAATATGTAAACGTAACAAATTTATTGTATAGTGATAGCATGTAAGAGGACATATTGTGGCCATCCATTTCATTTCCTGTCCTTCCACATGAAGAAAGGGCCCCAACTTTATTTTTAGTTTCAATTATAATATTTTTAAAAATTAAAAAATTAATTATATTTCAATATTTTTTGAGTATTTTACTTAAAAATAATAATTTAGGTAGATATAAGAATTTAAATTTAAATGATTTATATTTTTAATCCTTAAAAAAAATACTTTTCAAGATATATGCATATTTTAATTGTTTTTAAATAATAGTAATACTTTTATGTCGAATCGAATTTGAATTTGATTATTGTGATAAACGATAATGAATTAGATTGAAATTTTTTTAAAAAATAAATAGTATTTTTTCAAATATTGACTAAATATAAAAAGTAAAAAAACAAAAAACAAATATGATTAGTATAGTAAATATTTTGTCGGGTACAATGTAAACATTTTGTATTAAAATTTTAAAATATTTTATATAATTATATTTTATTCATTGAGCAAGATTGTTATTTTGTATTAAAATAATAGATGTAAATATTATAAAATAATAAGTAAATTATATGTTTACATAATTTCATTTGATTTTACGTGATTAATAAAGATTTAATAATAATTAATTAACATATATCAAATAAAGATAAAATGATTATAGTTTAATAAAAAAATATAATAATCTTTTTTGTATTGGACCAGCCCAAATCCAATCCTATTCGTTCTCAACCCAACCCATTTTCAATCTATAAATATAAATCTATTTTGATCCCAACCCATAAAGAACCAACACATAATCAACCCAACCCACCCAATTGCCACTACTACTTCAAACATATTGGATGCAGCTCCGAGTCCCATAGAGGGTAGCTGGAACCTACATTGATCTGTCTTTAAGTTTCAATAAAATTTCTTGCCTACTTGAAATTTTATCCAACATAGAGTTTTTGTCCTATATGGTGGAAATCTTTCTGAGACAAATGGTTTTGCAGATTGCGGGGAAATCCCATCCATCACTCCTCATGGATAGCCCTTATTGGATGGCACCTGAGGTTATTTGGTTACTTTTCCTGATATGCTGCAACATACGGCCTCTATTGTTCTTGGTTCTATATGCGTAATTTTCTTTCTTATTTCTATTTGCGTAGGTCATAATGAATACAAATGTAAAAAACCCATCAATTGATATATGGAGTCTTGGATGCACTATTCTAGAAATGGCTACATCAAAACCACCTATGAGTTTTTATGACAGTGTGCGTGATTGAGACTAAAATTTCTCTATTTTTTTGCATACTATGACTAAAATTTGTCACACACACTGTCGTTTAATGCTTTTTGTGGTCTTGGCTTATAGGCCATGTGCTTGTTCAAGATTGCAAATCATAAAGAACTTCCAAGAATTCCAGATCACCTTTCAAATGAATGTAAGGACTTTGTGAGGCATTGTTTGCAGTGGAATCCCCAGGATCGGGCTACAGCCTCTCACCTTTTAGAGCACCCTTTTGTGAAAAGTTCATTACCTTTGGGAAAACAAATACCGGTTTCTGCATCTTCAGGTTATCCTGCTGTAAAGCCGGAGGTACTACTTTATATCCATTACATTATTTTGACTTGTGCCAAGTTTTGTACCTGTATTTCGTTTTTCATTTCTTGTATCAGTAATTGATGCTTTTGTATGTTGCGCGCTCATCATTTAAGGTTTTCCTGGGGAATTTTCCATATATTTCTAATGTTGTGTATAAATTGACCATAGGGCATTGATCATACAAGAAGTCTTCACGAGTCAGGGAAACATGCTGTCCGTTCCTCCAGAGCACCAAAATCTAATTTACATTCACGTCGTATTTATACTCCAACATTTAGAGCAGGCCTAGTCTCACCAATTGGGAGTCCTCTTCCACATCTCTCACCAATTGTGAGTCCTCTTTCACATCCAAGGTCACCTCACCACCAGACGTGGCAGACATCTCCACCATCCATATCTAGCCCACATTCGGCATCCAGCTCGTCCACACCTCTAACTAGTGGGATTGGTGCCGTCCCAGATCCTCATCTTAATCGAACTCAGTTACCACAAGATACTTTTCTTAATTTGCAAAAGCACTCACCTAGCACCAATAGCCCGTCTTACTGGGATCCCAACATTCTCCGACGTGTTCATTCAGGATCTCCATTGGCATCATCTGATAATGTTGCTCTTCAAAGAGCTGCTAATGGACAACCTGATGAACAGTCTGTCTTGGCTCGTCGTGTGTCTTAGCCATTCTTCAGAGCTCCTGTCAAGTTGAACCCTCTCTTGATCTAAATCTTTCCTATCCCTTGCTCAGAATTTCACTGGAGACATTAGCTGGTAAAAAGTTGGCTACTCTGGATTTGATTCAACATATTTACTTATTTCAACTCCAAATATAAAGGTTTATATACCTTGGGACGATGATGGCATCGCTTGTACAGCTGATCTTTCAAAAAGGTCTCAAGTCTAGAACAGGTCTACTTGTATTGTTGTATAGAATAGAAGAAAAAGGAAGACTAGACAGTAAGTAGCTCCAGAATCATTTATTTTGTGATAAGGTGAACTGCAGTAAATGATAGGGAGGAGATAAATTGAGATTTATTTTTTGTATATATAACAATAAATCTTGTCCAAATATTCTATTCATTATGTGAAGTTCCACCTTCAAAAGGATAGAGTACAAGATGGATGCCTTGTTTTTCAGTGTTCTGAATGAAGCAAAAAGTTTGAAAATGAAGATTATTTACGTGGAATCCTGGAGAGCAAAATGGTGGTGAAGGGGAAAAGTATATCCTACAATTCTTCAATTTGTAGAATGAAAAATCTTGGCTAGACCTTACATTGGTCTATTAGGTTTTGGGTGAAGGCCCACAATTTTTTGGCCAATTCTTGATCATTAGCTTGCAAGCTTGTCTCAACCAAGTTACAATTTGCATAATATTTTCCAGTCATGCCTCTAACATCTGGATGCAGTGCCACATAACATGGCGTTGCTGCTCCCTACAAAGCTTTCCACAGGAACACGTCAAAATGTTGATAAATTCTAGATTCTTTCTTGCGCTATGTATGTTTTCCTACCATCTCAGGACCCTCAACAATGAAAAACAGAGAATAAAAAAAGATTATATATCAATGGCAAAAAATTGTAGTTAAAAAAATTAAGCACCTGGTGAACATTTTTCATCACATGCTTACCAAGAGCTGCAACAAGACCTGAATTAACCAAAGCATGTCCCACTTACACGTATATACAAAGTGCTAACATTGCAAAACCCTCGCCTAAAAAGCTTTTACCATTTATGAATAACATGACTTTTGAAGTGGGCAGGACATTACCACTTATAAAGCTGTGATGACGGAAAAGATTGGTGGCAATGGCTCCTGGATAAAGTGAATTAGCTGTTATCTCCACCTTCTCTTCCTTCAGAGAAATTGCATAGATCATCATGGTTAATATAGCAAATGCACTATATAAGAGGGTAGTTATTCGATAGTATTTTTTGTTGTCGTTTTATCAGATTCTAAGTCCAAAAAGACTGAGTTTTCTAATGTCATACTATTACCAAACTAATTGTATCCAAGTCGTAAATAATGAAGTTTAGATAACCTATGAAGCAGATGATGGATATTCTTTAGCAAGACAATTACTTTCAAACGCCTAGCAAGTTCATTAGCATGCAGCACATTAGCAAGCTTTGATTGTACCTGTGCACCTGTGCATCACTACACGCACCAAATGAATATTTATCTGAAAAACTGAAGCATACAAACCCTCAAAATATACTGAAGCCCGTCAACCTCTCAATCACTATGACAAATACATCTTGAGTGCAGCATAGACCATAACATGTGAGACTAATATCTTGCAAGAAATAAACTAACATTTCTGTGGTTTAAAAATGAGTTTACCCTGATTGATCATTAATTTTATCAAAGCGAATCCCTTGAGGTTGCGAAAACTTGTGCCTCCGAAATGAAACATTTACAATTCTTCCTTCAAGACTACTTTCACGAGCTGTTTTCTTCATGGTTTCCAGCATCAAATTTGTCAGAAGGAAATGTCCTGCAAGAAGATAAAACTTGATTATTGTCATTGTATAGCAAGATTCTTCATGAATGAGACAAGTCAAAATCATATATCTGCATGCCACCCGAAATTCAAGCAATGTTTGAATTCATTCAGGAGTTAAATCAATTGAAAGCTGAGATATTTTCCAATTCATTTACAATTTATGTTGAATATGAAATCTTACCCACATGGTTTGTTGCAAATTGCAGCTCTATGTTGTCTTTCGAAAGCGTGAAAGGTGTTGCCATAACTCCAGCATTGTTTCTGGTGAAAAGTGAAAACAAAATTGATACTGATTAAAGTATAAGTAAAGATTACACTATCTAATCATTGTCCAAAACAATAACTAGAGGTTCAGCAACGAAATAATGATCCTCATTAGCTACGTACATACTGCTTATTCATCAGTATGCAATTGAGAGATGAAATGCCAAAGACTTTGTATGGTTAGTAAAGAATATCCGGGAAAGAAATAACGGGATATGTTATGACATAATGTTCGTATTTAGAGTGCATTGTTGAAACTTAAAAGCAAGATCAACACAAACAAAAATGCACTCCTTTGAAATCTTGGAATAAAGATCTCATCAATCACAATCATCATTTGACTATGGGAGCTCCCAAACAAAGTCCAAATAAATCCGACAAACATGTCTCTTAAACAAGAACATTCTGATGAAGGCCCAAGGAATTGAACTTTGATGCAAATTTCCTGATTGATGCCATGGAAATGAGATCTAACTCCATAGCGTCAACTTTTGCATTTGGAATTTCTTTGGTGATTGCTTCTTTGGCCTCATTCCTAGCAGAGAGATTTCTCACTGCCATAATGACATGGACACCACGCAATGCAAGTACTCTTGCAGTTTCTGCTCCAATACCACTTGAAGCTCCTAAAATGGCAGTAGCAATTGTGACACCAGGGTCATTATAAGCAAACAAATTTCTAAGCTAGCATAGAATGTCATCAATGCAGGATACTGTTTAATAGTTTAGGTAAAGTACAATTTGGCTCCATATTTTAGATAATGTAGATTCTTTCATTTCCTCAATTATGAGGTTAATCTATCTAAGAATGTTGATGATGACCAAACTAATTTTTCAATGTGGGACGAGAACAAGTATCATCCTTATCCTAGTCCAGGGGTATGGAAAGAGGCGCATAGATGTCGTTCCCCCAAATGGTGTCAATAATGATCGCTAGATCCATCAACAAATATGGGGGCCAGTTAGACCGAGGTATTATTCCATCACTAATAGGCATAAATTGGAAGTTTTATTCTTAAAAGTACCACAAAAGATCCTATTTCCAAGTCTCATGTCCCTCGATTGCTAAGAGTGATCGATAAGGAACTATAGATCACCAAAAACCAGTTTATCCACCTGATACATTAATGTGGAATCCTTTGACAGAAGAAGAAAATAACAAATAAAACCTTACATATAACAGGGAATTACCTTCTTGAAGCTATACATCATACCACATCCCTATGGAAAATGCTATTTTTGAAAATTCAGAAAGTCTTCTTCTAATCCCTTTTCTAGCTAGAAATGCACAAACAAGCAATAATTTGCAATTTCCCACCCACAAACGGGAAGTAAATATCAACTTTCAATAAAATTAAATAACGACAAAATTCCCTTCTTTAGTTGGTTGCGGAAATAGACACGGAATAATTTGCCAATCAAGATTTTCATCTGCTGCGGGGCCAACATAAGAGTTGACTCTTCCTTTTCTATGCTCCTAGTCACAAAGATTTTAGGACTCCGAGTTTTGCCCAGGGTTTTCGAACAAAATTGTCCCATAAATTCTACACAACATAAGCAGATGATGTTAGAAAAACCCATCTCCAAAATACACACATAAAAGAAAGAAAAAGAAAATGAAACCCGTAACATTGGCCGTGAGGTCCGACCCCATCGATCCCTTCAGTGACTTGCTCCGCCGTGGAGTTAGCTGAGAAGCCCGAAGGCCCTTTTATGCTAAATAACCAAATTTTTTTCTCTTTTCCTAAGCAAACAACAGTGTAAAATGCAAGAAGAGAACACTGCAACAGTAACGGATTATTAACTACCTTTAGTATCGCAGTTTTACAGCTCAGGATTCTATTCCCTTGCTCTTCCCTTGCTCTTGTAATTTCTTCGTTCCTTTAATTTTTGTGGAGGGTTATCTTGGTAATCTGAATATGATTTTTGTTTAGTATTATTTTGATTACAAAAAATGTGTTTTCATTTGCCAATATTAATAATTAGTAATACATTTATAGCAATAGTCTAATGAAAATAAAAATATTGCTATAAATTATAAATTATAATTTTTATTGTCACTGTTCAAGTATTTCTAATTTGAACAATCATAGATAAAACACTAATTTTTAATCATATATTACACAACAAAAATTAACAACCTAAAAAATTATTACTAATATAATAAAAAAATTCTCTTTTAATATGTGTTACGAGTGATACTTTTCGTATTGTTATTTATATTCTTGTGACTAATATTACATTTTGTAGTGATATAAAAGAGAGCAAAGAAAAAAAGAAAAACAACAAAAATACACTATGTTTTAGTCTTCCATCAAAATTCAAAATGACTATAGAACATTTAATTGAATTTCTTTTTAATTTTATAATTATCTTTGGTATAATTTATGATACATGCATCATATTTTTATATGCTTTTTATTGCACTTGAAATCATGACCTTGTAATTGCATAATTTAAACTATAACTTAAAGAATACAAAATGTAATATATAATTGAGATTCTAGCAACAAAACACAATATTTTTAATATTTTCCACTTGCGATAGGTGGTGGATACATGCTAAAGTTGTGTGCATTTTATAAAAATAAAAATTAATTATATTATGATAATGTACCTTCAAAACTCAAGTGGCTTAAAGTAATTGCTACAATTAAAAAAAAAAAATCAATTAATACTTGATAAAAACTCATTCATATAGCTTTAATAAAAAAAAAAATTAAATGGAAGAAATTATATCAGAAGAATAACTTTTATTCTTGAAAATATTGAAAAAAAAAAAAAAAAAGTCAAAAAGCGGTAATTAACAGTGCAGCAGTAGGTTATACTAGTCAATACGAAATACATAGTACAAAATAAGATCTTCTATGATACTTACAGACACAAAATAAGTGTTATGCTATAATCAAGAGAAGCTTAAGAAAACAAATTTACATATTAATTACAACCTAAATCCCACCAAACCAACAGTATGTAATACGTTCGTAGGCCTGGAAAGAAGATTAGATCACTTTGAATCCTTAATCATGCTTTCTTTTGGAGTTGTAATAAATCTTGAAAGCCTTGGGGAGAAAAACAGGCAACAAAAACCCAAACAAATTGAAGCACCAAAACGCCATATTCGCAACAGCAAGACCTCTCCCCACATACAATCTCCTCGCCTCATAGTACTCCATTTCCCCCTTCGAAAATTCCCTCCTCAGCCACTCCACAATCGTGAAAATCCTCCTCGAATTGTACAACACAGGCACGAAAACGAAGACCGGCAGCGAAAAATTGCAGGAAAAGGAAATCCCCTCCATCAAAACTTGGCTGGCTAATAAGAAAAGATGGGGTACGGCAGCTTCGATTCCCTCGTTATCTCCTCCAAAAATACCTTCAAGTATGTGAACTGTTGGAAGAATTAACCCGACCACCGCCGCCACTAGAGCGTAGAGCTTTAGAATCGGGTTCTTCTCACCGAAAACCGGGGGCTCGGAGTGTGGGGAAGTGGGTGGAAATGCGACTTTTGATAGGAAATACATGTAAATTATGGAGAAGAGGACGAAAGCAAAGTCCTCGGCGCTTACCATGCCGCCGGCGGAGAGAATTGTCATCAACGCAAGAGCGATGAGATGCCAGTAAGTGAAGATAATCCGGCGGGTGGATGGTGTTGCGGTGGTCTTCACATCACCGCTGCTTGCGTCCGGTTCGTGCGGTTCATCTTTGGGGAGACGTTTGTCGGTTGACGGACCAATTTCACCTGACATTTTTCTTGATTTTTCAGTTGGGTTCTGCTAGAAGCTGTGCGGAGGTTGTGAGAAAGAGACTGAAGATAAAAGTGAACAATTATGGGGCGTGATAGATTCTTGTTCTACTGTTATCGGAAAAGAGAGGTCACAGTGTTTGTTTACATATATATTTTTCTCCTCCAGAAATATTTCATATGAAGATAAAAAAAATTAAGGGAGTGTTTGATTATGTTTTTTGTGTGATGTTATTATGTGTTTATTATGTGTTTTGAAAAAATAAATTATTTAAAAATATGAAAATTATTTTTTGATATGTTTGTTTATATTTTAGAGGAGATATTTTTTACTGTAACAATAAAATCAATGTTTTTTTGTTGGATTTTTAGAGTGAAAATGAAATTAAATAATTTTTTTAATTTTAAAATAATAATAAAATATATATAATGTATATATAATATATGTATATATATTGAAAAACATGTGTTTTGAAGGAAAAATAAAGATATATTTGGTTATATTTTCCCAAAACAATGTTGTTTTGGGAAAATATAACCAAATACTCCCTAAATTTTCTACTAGATCCCTTATTTTTGTGAGATTGTAGTTTAATTGGTTAGAGCACTATTTTGTCAAGGCAGAAGCTACGATTTCGACCACTGCCAGTTCTAACAGATCTATTATCCAATAAATACATCAATTCATTTTTCTCTTTCTATGAATAAATTAGTAATGGGTGTCGGGGGCATACTTTCATTCCCAAAGCAAAAAAGGAGGTTTTATTTCTTTTTTTCCTTTCCTAGTTTTCCATTTCACTTTTATTGTTTGTTTAGATTTGTAACTATGTGATTAATCAAAGAGAGTTACAGCCAGTTTGGTTTTATTTCCAGGGGTATTTTTAATTTTCATACATTTTAAAAAGCTGAAAAGTTAGTTATGAAATACAAATGAAAATTGGGATGGATTTGGATAAATTGTTAAAAAGTAATGATTAGAATGCATTATAAGATTGAAAAGTAGCTTCATTTATATTTTTTATGTCTAAAAAAATTTATTTTTTTGAAATATTTGTGCATTTTATTAATTTTAAAATTATAGGAAGTACTTTATATCAAATTAAATTTGAATTTGATTGGCATGATATTAGAATGATATGATAAGTTTAAAATAATTTTGAGAAGAATATGTGTACTTTTTCTAAAAAAAAATTGTAAGAAAGTTTTAGTTTTCAATTTTCATTTTTAAATAAAAATAAAAATAAGGTTTGAAAATGAAAGTAGACCGATTGCAATCAAATGCATCAAGAGAGAGAGAGAGAGACAGAGGAGTGTAGATGAGCCGTACTCTATAAATATTGTATGTTGGAATTTGAGTTCCAATTTAGTATTTTGAGTTCACTTGATGAATTATTTTTTATTGGTTCGGGATTGAAAAAGAAAATTTATAAACGAGCTTACTATATTAGAGTTTGATAAGCCTTTTTTATCATTGATTTGAACTTGAGCTAGAACTAAAAAGTAAAAACTCAAGTTTCAATTAGCAAGCTTGGCATTAATCAAAATTTGAGTTCATTTAGATCAACGAATCGCTCGAATAACTTTGCAATTGAATCAATATACATTATTAATATATAATAATTTATTTAGTTAATATATAAAAATATTTGAAAATAAAAAGTAAAATTTTAATATATATATATAATTATTTAATTAAGATATAAAAATAATTTAAAAAATACTTTCAAACCAGTTACTGAATTATTGAACAACTTAGAGTTTGAGCTCAAAAAATTTCGAGCTCAAATCGAGCTATAATCAAATTGACTCAATTTATTTTACACTCCTGAAGAAAATATAATTTTCAGGGCGAATAATGGAGAAGATAGTTTTGATTTAGGTTTCTGTATTTATTATCAAGAGAGAATAATTCTCAATTGTATGCTTAGAAAAATTTATTTTTCCTATTTTTTTTAAGAGTTACGTTATCAACAATAATTAATATGGAAAAGAATAAATTAGTTATAAATATTTGATGTAATGATATATCTAATTTTCCACTAATTAAAATTTCACACGACTAAATAATTGAAAGTGATTACAACTAGAATGATTGTGCTTTGAGAATGAGGGATGGCTTTAGGGTTTTCAGTCTAGATTCAGGTTACATCAAATGTACTGAGTGTTGATCCAAATTATATTTGTCACACCCTAAAATTTAACCACGTATACTAGTCTCTAGGCTCGAAACTCAATTCCAAATAAAAATATATCACTTATTTAAAATTATGATCTTAAATAGAAAACAAAAAAAAAAAACTCCAACATTCATAATAATTTTAGCAACATAGAAACTCAAAATGCCCAATATTCTTTCCTCAACTGGAAAATCATTAAAGGAGAATAACTAATTTGCCAACACAGTAATAAAGCTAAACCTACTGCAAAATCCTCATTCCAAAGAAAATCTTCAATTCTGGTTCTCGTCAGAAGTTGGTTCAACATCCTTACTAGGACTAGGTTTGCCAAAAAGAAGTTAAAGAAGAAAACAAGTGTGAGCAAAAGACTCAATGGATGCCAAGTGTGTCCACTATGAGTTCATGATCTAAAATCAATTGTACAGTGAAAGATATTCGAGAAATATAAGTAGAATTCATAAAACAGTCTAACAAACAGGTATTTCTCCTGTCTTATTACTCCAAGAACATATTTCAAACAATCAAGAGACAAGTATGATCAAGCAAACCCGAATAGCATATGTATTCCAACAAATCTAGACAAGACATGCATATCAGAATCACCTTATACCAATCAAACAAGTATTTTTACCAAAGCGTGACAGCTTGGTACATAGTTGTGTCCATACGGACCGTATGTCACACAGCGATGCCTAGGGGGAAATCCCTAGCACACTGCCTGATACTTAGGGGAAAATTCCTAGTGTACCATTGATACCCAGGGCGAAATCCCTTGCGTATCCCATGTACTGCAATGCCCAGGGGAAAATCACTATCATACCGTCCGATACCCAAGTAGAAATCCCTAGCATACCATTGATACCCAAGGGGAAATCTCTAGCGTATCACATATCCAAACATTTTGCTCGGTCAGGCCCTTGGCCAATCAATTCTCCATACAATTAACAAGTACCAATAACAATTATGCAAATGCCCAGGGGGAAATCCCTAGTGCACCGTTGATACCAAGTAAAACAAGTATGCCAATAAGGCAACAACCGATCGATATGAACAACAAGACAATAATAAGTACTGATCAAGAACAAGTACAATAACAGATAACAATTGGAAGTTTTGGGTGCCAAAAAGAACAAATATGAACTCATAGCAGAGTGTAACAAAACATAATCTTCACAGGGGTATGCGTGTCAAATAACAATTAACAAGTGATCTCTCAAGCAAGTACAATTTCAACAATCAAGAGCAAAACATGTTGAACCCTCACAGGGATCACTCCACAAGAACGAATAGGTATAAGCAATGCCAGGTTGGCAAACCCTCACATGCTTAGACCAAGTTGGATCCTACTAACTGTAATAGTAGTAGTTGCAGTAACAATAATAAGTTGATCATCGAATTTTAATTGCTAGCCTAGAAGCATTAAAAAAATAACAAAAGCATATATTTTCTTTTATCCAAAAATAAAAGAAGAAAATATTTCCTTTTGTACGTAGTGGAATATATATAGTGCAGTGTATATTGAAGAGAAGTTTTATAGTATGCGTTACTATACATATATCCTTCTAGTTTTAAAAAGTAATATTATATAATAGTTATAAGTTAAGCACTCACCTTCAAGATCAATCCTATCTCAGTGTCAATCAATTCAATTGTTGAGTAACCTGATTCGTTTAATAAACAAATCAATCACCAATGACTAACAAGACAAAATTTACTTGGGACTAGCCTAGTACATACATACTCACAAAATTTATTAAGAATTTATCTTTTCGTACGTACTTTGTTGATTCGCTCATAACACTCTTTCTAGATATCCAATTGACTCGATTCTTATGGCATTACAAGGTTAAGAAAGAGTACTAAAATATTATGTTGACGATGCAGTCTCAATTGGCCAATATGAGAGAGGAAAATCGAGTTCAAGAGGCAGCAATGGTGAGAAAGTAGATTTCCAGTTTTTAGGAAATTTTTTGATGTGAAACTTAATTGTATCTAAGCTACAACTTTTACTACAGACCTCGGATGAAGCTGATTCAAAATCCTGTAAAAACCCAACATATAGATATACAATTCATATGTTGACCTTATTTCCCAATTAAATCGGAATCGAGTAGTAAATGTTGTCACAATATTTTGTTCTAGGAAAATCGAAGTCCTATATTTTCTATATTGCCACACTGTAGTATTTTAGCCATAATTTTCTCCCTATACATCGGATTAAAGTGATTTAAATGTATGTAAAAACCTAAGATATAAATGTTCAGTTCTTATGTTGACGATATTTCCAGATTCAATCCAAATCAAGTAGTAAAAGGTGTCGCAATATTCTGTTATAAGAAAATCGAAGTCCTGTATTTCTACACTTGACACATCTTAGTATTTTGATCATAACTTTCTCTATATAAATTGGATTGAGGTGATTTATGCAGAAGTAGAAACCTAAGAGACATACATACAATTCATATGTCGACTATATTTCCCCAATTAAATTGGAATAGAGTAGTAAATGTCATCATAATATTTTATTCTAGGAAAATCGAAGTCCTATATTTTCTAAATGGCCACACTGTAGTATTTTAGTCATAACTTTATCACTATACATCGGATTAAAGTGATTCCAAAGGCTGTAAAAATATAAGAGATAGATATTAAGTTCTTATGTTGATCATATTGCCAAATTAAATCTAAATCAAGAAGCAAAAGGTGTCACAATATTCTGTTCTAGGAAAATTGAAGCCCTATATTTTTTGTCTTGCCACACCTTTGTATTTTAGTCATAACTTTCTCCCTATATATCGGATTTAAGTGATTTAGGTGGAAATAGAAACCTAAGAAACATATTTAAATTCTTATTCTGATTATTTTACTTAGTTAGGTAGGAAAGAAGTAGTAAAGGCATCACCAATATCCATTTTCGAAAAAATTGAAGTGTTATATCTTTTGACTGGACACATCTTAGTATTTTGGTCATAACTAACTGCATTTAAATTGGATTGAGGTGATTTAGGAGGCATTAGAAACCTAAGACACAATCTAAAATTTTTATGTTGATAACTTTGCTTAATTATATCAAAAAAAGTAGTAAAACTGTCACAAATATCTATTTTTGAGAAAATCAAAACCTAACAGCGTCATTGAATTTCACAAGTATCAAATATGAAGTATACAAACTCATGAATTACCTTATGTAATTTCTAATGCACTTCTGCAAATGCCGTCTCCTTTTCCTTTCCCCTCTGCCACAGTTGCTGTCCCTTTTCCTTCTTCCCCTTTTCTTCTTTCGTTTACTATTAAATGTAATTAGGGTTTTGTTTTTAGGGACTATATTTATTTGAAAGAAGTGGTTTAATTCAAGTAGGACACTAATCAATTTTTTTCTACGACTAGGATAATCCCATTATAATTCTAGTATCCCTATTGTTAATTCCCAAAATTCAATAATGCAACTCCTTATATTAATATAATATTAATTCAAATAGAATTATAACTTACACCCCCCAAAATATAGAGTATATACAATGTATATATATATATAATATTAATTATCACTATTTGATCAAAAGATAATTTAATATTATCTATATATTATATATATAAATATATTATTCCGAAAATATACTTCATGCCTTACTACAATTTTAATTGAAATAGTAAATAAAATAAAATAAGGTATATTAATTAATTAAATACAAAATAAAATTCTGGGGCATTACAATATTGATGTGATTATTGCATTTTTTTTTCAATATTCTTTTTGAATTCATTTTGATCTTTGTATAATAAAATTAATTAGTTCATTGAAAAATAAAAATAAAAGGTAAGTAGAAATACTAAGGAAATGTTTGGTTATTTTTTTGTATAATTTTAATATGTGTTTTGGTAAAATGAATGTTGAAAGCGATATTGGAGAAAGTGAAAGTTATGTTAGCGAATGTAATGAATTTTTGTTTATGTTTTAGAGAATAGTTAAAAATTGATTTTGAAGAGTTTTGGTATGTTTGTTTATATTTTGGGGGAAGATATGTTTCACTATAGCAGTCAAATCAATATTTTTTTGTGAATTTTTGGGGTTTAAGTGGAATTGAGTTATTTTTTTATTGTGAGAATAATAATAAAATATAATATGTAAGTATATATTGAAAAATATGGAAGTTTTGGAAATAATGAAAGATAGAATAGGATATTTTGAGAAATTATGTTTTAGTATTTTAGAGAAAAAATAAGTGTATGTTTGGTATTTTGTTTTGGGAAACAAAACCAAACATTCCCTAAATTTACAATAATTTGTGGACCCTTGGGAGTTCTGTTGCTCACTTTGCTTCATTTATTTTAATTTAATATTTTATTATAACATGATCGAACTATTATTGATTAAATAACATTTTTCTTACTTTGCAAAAAATATTTAATTATGCAAAATAAATAATATTATTTTATTTTATAACATAATTGTATTTAATTTCTCATGATTTATCCTAGAGAGCATTCAAGTGATTCCTTGAACTACAGCTTTCCCATCATTGACTGAACAGGTAGCATATGAACTGCTCAAATGAGATTACAGCGTGTCCCATGGCTGAATAGCCAATAAGTTATAACTTCATGTAATATGGAAAATACTTCTCTATTGTGAGAGTTTATCACCAATCGAAAAAAATTATATTCTAGCAACGCAATATATAAAAAAAATTGTGTACTACTTGAGAAGGGAAAACGGTATAAGTACAAAAATGTCCTCACTCTATGCCAACCCGTCATGAGAATCGTTCATTGAAGACATATGATAATATTTCGATCAGTCATTTAGAATCACTTGTATGAAGCCACTCAATCGAAAAGTATAAATATCCAATCATATTAAAGCAAGTTATTTATTCTTTAACTTACTTATTTTTATTTGATTTATTTGACTTTTATAATTATATATAACTTAGATATTAAAAAAATATGGTTAAGTTCGATCCTTATCTAAGCCAAATAGTATGTTGCCGACTTCCAACTGATAGATAGGGCCATAGAAATATAGATTGTGATTGTTTGTGGAGTTTTGTCATATGTTTGGTATTTTAAAAATTTTAGAGTTGTTTTAGTATTTTTTAGATATGAAAATGAATAAGGTGTGAATGATTGTAAGATAAAGCGTAATGATTATTGCGATATGATGGATATATATGATATGAGGTTGTGAATACTTATGAGATAGTTTTTGAGATATATTTGAGAGATTTGTTTGAAATAGTGAGATTGTTTTATGAGTTTTGGTTTTTGTTTGTTTGGGTTTTAGAATATATAAAAATATATAAATAAATTATAAATATAATAAATTAAAATTATTTGTTAATTTTTTAAAAATAGATTGTCCATTAATTTGTGTTTTTTTAAAAAATAATTTCAAAAATACGTATCACATAATTATAATATTTTTGTGTTTTTTTTTTCTTTGTTAAGCATATTGATATTCGAAAATGATGTTTAACAAAAATAAATGAAGCAATAAATTTAATATATTGATACTCTTTTACAAAAATATAATAATATTTAAATTACCTATAATATAATAATATAATATAACAATTGATTAATATCATAATATTTACATTATCCATAATAAATTTAATTAAATATTTTTTAATAAGTTTCATATTTAAAAATTAGAAGTACACATCTTCATATAATTTTAAATGAAAAGAGGAGAAATAATTAAAGTAATAAATTAAATTGATATATGTTTAATTATTAAAAATACACATAAAATTCAATCTTAAATGAATGAAATAGAAAGAAAAATTAAAATAATTTGGAAAAAAAAGAAAAGAAAAGAAATTGAAGGAGAAGACATCTCCTTCAAAAATGAGTCTTTGCAACAAGCCAACAGCCATCTCCCTCCCTCGCGTCGCCAATAGCTCCATTTCATCATCTCCTCCATCCGAACCAATTCTGTCAACTTCCACATATTCCCAATTCTATCAATTACTAATTTAAGCTTGCGGAGCCCCATAACCCACCAGCACCAGCACCACTACCACCACAACCAATCTTTCGGAGTGTTGCGGCGGACTTTAATCGTTGCCATTCACCACCGTTGCGCTGAAACTCTCGAACTCCATCCTGACCGATTTATCGGAGTACCGACGTACCATAATTTGGGCTCATTCTCGTCAATCTCTTCCTCGACTTCGGCGAAGGATTTGGCTAAGCAAGACCAAACAATGGTGAGGACAAAAATTTTTAGGAGGGATTTCCTCTATATTGAAGCCAGATGTGAAGATAAATGAGAGAGACAAAAACGACTTGTGAATACACCACTGTTGGCCTTAATTTTGCCTCTCAGACAACCTTTTAAACTCATAACCAAGCATGCCCTTGCCCTTTACTTGTGTTTTAAAAACAAAAAAATGGGGTTTTACCCCATAAACAAGCACAACCAAAGGGTTTCTTCTCCTATATTTTGGGAAAAAAAATTTCAATCCCCCAAAAAATTTTAAAATATAGGTACGTTCTTCAATTTTTCTCCCAAAATACTATAATTTTGCTTACCCAAAAAATCACTCACAATTCATCTAAAAAAATCGTACACTCTAAAAAGCACGCCTACCTACTCATTTTCTTACTCTGTCTTTCACATTACTTACTCAACTCTCACTCACTCTCTCTCTCTCTCTCTCTCTCTCTCTCACACACACACACACACACACACACACACACACACACACACATATATATATATATATACATATATGAAAATATTAAAATTTTCTTACTTAAAAAATTCTAAAACTTATGTTTACAAATTTAATTAAACTAATTGTTGAGAAAATTAATTAAATTTAATAAATAATTTATTTACTAAATAATATATTAAATTAATTAAATAATGTATTTATTATATTTAATATGTAAGTATTGATTAAATATTATATTTATTCATTTAATAAATAATTTAAGATGTTTTAATTTGATATAAAAAATAAATTAATCTTCTTCATAATTAAATATTATGCTTATTTGTTGAATAGATAATTTAAGATGATTTAATTTCATATAATATAAAATTATTTACTTTCTTTAATTTGATGAATTGTTGTTATGTCTTATATTTTTTATTTTACTTAAATAAATAACTAAATTTTATTTATACTTAAAGCGTAAATAATAAATAATTAAATAATTATATTTTAATAATAAATAATAATTAATTTATAATTAATGTACAATAATTAAATTTTTTTATATAAGCCGATATCAACAATTATGATATAATTAAGATATCAACTGATTTTTTTATCATTAAGACATATTTATAATTTCATAAATAATTAATATTTATTAATAAATATTTCCAAATAAGATATCATTTGCTAATGTTAAATTCATAAAAATATCAATTTTAAAATAGACATCAATTGAATTAATTACACATAATTTTTTTACAATAATATATCAATTGTTACATATACACACACATATAGTACACACACCATCCAACTATAAATATACATACGTATATAATATATTATATAAAAAATTACTTTCAACCTACAAACTCAATAAAAAAGCAACCGATTTGACATCAACAGTAAAGATAATCTCCTCAAAAATATAAAGAAACAAACAACTCATTTTCTAATAATTTTTTATATTTTTTCAAAACAAAAAGAAATACTTGGTACATTCTCTAAATTTTTTCCCAAAAATCCATTTTCCCAAATTTTTTTCTACAAAATTCCCGAAACATAGGAGAATAGAGCCATATTGATTTTGAGGGCAGCAATTCGGGCAAAGCATGAAATTATATGCAAGATCAATTCTTTTTATCAGAAAAAGCTTTAAAAAATTTAGTAATAAAAATATATCTAGGTATAATATATAATGCTAGGCTCTGTTTGGTTGCCCTGATTGGGTTGGATATAATGTTTATCCAACCCAATTTTTTGTTTGGTTTAAAAATATTGAGCCCTTCATAATTTTATGGTCCTATTTTCAATCCAACAAGAAATTGTGATTACCACCTAGAAAGTGGAATGACAAGACCAATATTTTCAACTACAAAAATTTTTAAAAGATATATCTGTCCCTCGTTTATAAATTGTATTAATTAGTGCACAAATTTTATTTTATTATTTAGTTATTAATTATATGATTTTTGCTGTTTTTCATGTGGTATATAGGTATATTGGAAATTTTAAAAAAATCATATAATTAATAACTAAATAATAAAATAAAACTTGTATTTTATGCAAGATGCATCTTATATGATTTAAAGTTATAAATGGGCGTTTTAGTCATCACAATAGACCACAAGGTTAATTTAGTAAATTTGAGCGTGTTAACCCTTTGATGATTTTTGCCTGAGCTTAGAAGTTTTGATTATGACAATATTTGCAGTATGATTAATGTAAATTATTCTCAGAAATCTGTTGGAACTTTTTTTATATTGTCTGAAAAATATCTTGAGTTGTCTAAAATATATCTTTCCTTATATTTGACAATATGTCTTTGTATTTGATTAAGCACACTATATCTCTTATTTATGAAAAGAATATCATGTTGTTGAATTTGAACATGTGCTTATCATAGCCAGATTCAATGAACGTAATATATGGAATGATTAACTAACGGCTTCTTTCCTTTTTTGGTCATCCTCTTCCAATTTGATAACATTTTAATCATTTAAGGAAAAAGTATTTTTTGCATGGATATATTAAATTATTTTTAAATAATTTGCATAGAATTTATGACTATGATTGCTTGTTAAAAAAGGTCTTGTTTCTCCGTCTGTGGAACCAAGAAAAAAAAAGTGAAGGTGTGATTGGATGTGGGGCATTCTGCGTCTTTCAGAGACAATTTTCTCATTATTCTCTCTCTCTCTCTCTCTCTCTCTCTCTCTCTCCACTTTTCCCCTCAAACGTTTGTCTATCTTCTTGCCTCACGCCCCTCAAATGTCCATTCATAGAGTTTTGTGAGAAATTAATTAATTACTAATTTGTGAAAAATTAATTTGAGAAAAAATAAATAAAAAAATAGAAGAACAGACTATTTGGAATTTACTAAATTCATTAACTAAATTTTTTAGTTTGGTAAATATATAATTAATTTACACTTTTTAAAAAAAAAAAAAAGCCAAACAAACCCATTGCCCATACAATTATTAAATTTTACCAACATTTTTTTTTTTTTATGAAAATGATTTTTATTAAAAAAAATTCATCATTTTTTCCTCCACTAATAAAGGATAATGTAAAATAATAACATATTTTATGCATTAATCTGGGATAATACATAATATTTAACATATTTTATGCATTAATTTGGAATGATACATAATATTTTGAAATATTCTCAAAATTACAAAAAATAAAAAAATAAAAAAATCCAACCATACCCGATTAATTAAAAAATTGAAGAAATATTGTTGGGAAAAAAATCATTTTTCCCCATGCCGACTTGGAATTTACTAATTAATTCCTTGTATAATGTTTAAAAACATTGAGTTATATTCAATTTATTAAATTTATAAATTAACTTTATTTCTTTAAAAAGATATTATAAATCTCTAACAAACCCACAAACCAAAAACTCATAAAACGATCTCATTTTTTCAAATATATCTCACAAATAATTTCACAACCTCACATCACATCAATTCATCAAATCACTATAATCATTATATTTTATCTCACAACCATTCACAAACTCATTTCTCATATTTGTTAAACACTAAAACAATCCCAAAATCCCAAAAACATAAAAAATGAGACATGATCTCACAAGCAACCACAACTTATAAGTTTTGTCTGGAATCTGTCTTCCATAAATAACTGAAATCTAACTTACCTTTTTCATGAAAAATCATCTAAATTGATTTTCATATCTTTTACATTAGGAAAGTATATCTTTCTAGGCTCTAAATCTTGCATCTCTAGCTTGCTGAATAAATTTATTTGATTTCGATGCCATTGCAAGACAAATTTCCTTTTCAACAATAAATAAAATTATAAGACAAGAAAAATTCGTACAAATAAGAATAAAATTAAAATCTATTAATTGTGTATTCAATCTCTAATATAATTCTCTTATTCTTCTCTTTCAAATATGATCTTGAATTTAATGAACTCTGCGAAAGATGCCTTGAACATTGTAAATCTCCTTTAATTTGATTTGAAGAAAATAACGTCAATTCGAGAGCTTCGTACCTTAATCTCGAATCAAATACCAAAGTATGATGAGCTCTGTCAAGAATGTCTGGAATGCCGTAGGTCTCCTTGAATTTGACTGAGAGAATTGTTGGACTTTTTTAAAGTTCCTCTCACTTGCTATAATTTTGTATTGTCTTGAATGAGCTTTAGTCACTCTCTTTATATAAATGCTTGATGGAATACTTTCATATTAACTTCAACTTCTTTGAGGGGCTATCTCTTTGATATGATAATATCAAATATCAAGATATAGTATTAAATATGTTTGATTTGATTGATCTATAGACACAGATACTTTATTTTTGATACTTGTTAATATTTAATTTGAGTATAAAATAAATACTAAAATATTAAATAAAATTAGCTATTTATTTTTTGAAATTAAATTTAATAAATTCCAAGATAAATAAAAAATTTTGAATTAATAACTAGCATATTATTTTATATGTGTCACTCTTCAATTGACAAAAATTAATATATTTACAAATGCCCCCAGTTCAAAACTTGGCGAAAGACGTGTCAATCACCCATGAAAGAGGTAAGGCTTGAAGTATTTGAGAAGTTTTCTTTTCTCCCAATTTTTTTCACATATGTTGCAAACAAAAACATCTTCCAAGCATTCCTCGAGCTATGATGCCTAATAAAAGGGTTAAGTTGTAACTAATTCAAAGTAAATATCCTTTTGAAGGGAGTGTCGTACATAGTTTATACTCATACAGACCAAGATTAACATGCAGTTTAGGCTCATGCATCAAGGAGCATATTTAACTTAAATAGATATTTTATACTGGTGTCGAGGAGTCCACTTGAATTTGGCTGACAATTTATACTCATGTCAAGAAATTTACTTTACTTTAGCTTAATAGACAGTTTAAACTCTTATCAAGAAGTACATGAGAAAACTTTGAATATTTCGAGTGTTTATGCTCGTATAGAGGAGTCTTATTAATAAATTTAAATTAATAACTAGCATATTATTTTATATGTGTCACTCTTCAATTGACAAAAATTAATATATTTACAAATGCCCCCAGTTCAAAACTTGGCGAAAGATGTGTCAATCACCCATGAAAGAGGTAAGGCTTGAAGTATTTGAGAAGTTTTCTTTTCTCCCAATTTTTTTCACATATGTTGCAAACAAAAACATCTTCCAAGCATTCCTCGAGCTATGATGCCTAATAAAAGGGTTAAGTTGTAACTAATTCAAAGTAAATATCCTTTTGAAGGGAGTGTCGTACATAGTTTATACTCATACAGACCAAGACCAAGACAAGAAAAATTCGTACAAATAATAATGAAATTAAATTCTATTAACTGTGGATTCAATTTGTAATATAATCATCTAATTCTTTCCTTCCAAATATGATCTTGAATCTAATGAACTTTGCGAAAAATGCCTTGAACATCGTAAACTTCTTGAATTTGATTTGAAGAAAATAATAACAATTTGAGGGCTTCGTATTTTAATCCCGAATCAAATGCCGAAAATATATGAGTTCCACGAAGAACACCTTGAGCGCCGTATCTTTGAATTTGATTTGAAAAAAATAATGTCAATTCGAGGGTTTCGCACCTTAATCTCGAATCAAACACAAAAAATATATGAGCTCCACAAAGAACACCTAGAACGCCATGGATCTCATTGAATTTGATTTGAAATAATATCAATTCGAGGGCTTCGCACCTTAATCTCGAATCAAATGCATAAATATGATGAGCTATGCGAAGAACGTCTGGAATATTGTAGATCTCCTTGAATTTAACTGAGAGAATTGCTAGATTTCTTTAAAATTTCTTTCACTTGCTGAAATTTTGTGTTGTCTTCAATGAGCTTTGGTCACCCTCTATATAATATAGATGCTTGATGGAAGACTTTTAGATTGACTTGAACTCTCTTGAAGATTATCTCTTTGATAAGATAATATCAAATATCAAAAGATATTATCAAGTATGAAGATATAATATCAAATATCTTTGATTTAATTGGTCTATAAAAATAGACAATTTATCTTTGACACTTGTTAATATTTGATTTGGGCATAAACAAATCCTAGAGTATTAATTAAAATTAACTATTTATCTTTTGAAATTAAATATAATAAATTTCAAGATAAATAGAAAGTTTTGAATTAATAACTAGCATATTATTTTACATGTGTCACTCTTCAATTGAGCAAAAATTAATATGTCTACAGTCATAGCTATTCTTTCCTTATTTATCTACTAGACTCTGCTAGAACGTGCTGGAACTGACTTTCCTTATTTAATATAATCACTTATAAATTCTTGCCTGATTCATATCTTTTATGATTTAGAAAAGAAATCAATATTACTGTATTTATTAATAAATCCACAATTCATAGTTTTAATGAATTTTTACTATAATATCTTGTTTCGTTATTTGATTCCAACTGAAACTAGCCTAATTAAGGATTTATAGCTGTTGGACATTAACATATAAATAAGAAAATATGCAGCATTGTTTGGAGTGAATCACTAAGTCAGAAGAGAACTTGGTTAAGTGTCTTGAGGAGTTGTGTAGTACTTTCATACACTTTTTTGTTCTTGAGTATTGCTAACTCCTTGCTCTACATGTGTTTTCGATGGACCTTGTGGTGAAGAAGGTCAAGGGGAGCTTACCTTTGACAGACCTTAGGGAGGCGAGGACAAGGCAGTTTGTGCCTCAAAGTACCTAATGGTGAATAAGGACGGGAGTCATACTTGTTCTCGAGACTTGAGGGACCCTATAAAGAAAATAAATCGGTGCTTGGTTGCTCTAACAACCTCGAGATAAAAAACAAATACAACAGTACTATCTGAAATCTTTTGCAGTATTCTTGGTTCTGGTCTAGAAGAAGAGATTAGATCTTGTCGTATAGAGTGGCAGCAACTCGTGTATCAATCCATAGAGGTTGTGCAAATGAATTTAGCAGAAGTTCTCCCAAGCCAGTTCACAAAACAGCTAGTTTCACAATGCTCTAAAATCTGTCTTATCCCATCTAAGATTTCAATTTAGCTTTTTGCGAATAGCTGATTTTTCATCTTGTTAGAGTGTTTCCAATTCTTTCACTTTCTAACTGCCAAATTATTGTGATTAATTGTTAAACATTCTTATATTTTTAATTAATTTGATAGGTTCAAAATTCTAATTGAAAATTTTAAGTAGTTAATATAAGCTAGCTAAACCTCTATAAATATCAATATCTATTTACTTCTATCTTTACTGTTTTATTATTATTGATTTGACTACTATCTCCATTGGAATTTACAAATTCCAATTAATAACAAAAACTATTTTACTACAAAAAACTTAATAATTTTAAAAGACTAAAAAGTATTTTGAGTAATAAACTTTCGATACATTAAAAGCTCTTATACCTAAATCAACCCCCTATTAAATATATATTCACTCACAAAATATAATTTACATTATCAATACTTATCAATCAAACAATAAAAATTTATTTATTGATATATCTATAATTTCAAACCTAACAATCAAATCAAATATTAGATGGCATTCATATATTATATGAGTTGCATATGCATATTAATCTTATCACACAATTTCTTCATTCAACCAGAAGCCGAACTACAGCTTTAAAAACAACACATTTTGTAGATCTTGATAACATACACAACACCACAAAACGAAAACGATTTATTGAAAATCTGCAGAAAATTAAAGGGCCGGCAACAGAAACGGGGGGATTACCTGATGGAATTTTCGCCTTGGCAGTATTTTTGGTAAACGGCAGCAACCAGTGCTGTGAAGAAGAAAATGGCAGAGACCACGATCCGTAGCCACATCGGGGAGGGAATCATGATTGCGACAAAGAAAGCGGCGGCAAAAAAGGCTATTCCGATTTTCCTGAGCAGAGCGACCAATTTCGACTCCGTGGCGCGGCCGGCAAATTTCTCGAGAAAAGTGGTGGTGAAAGCACAAGTGATGGCGAGGGGGAAGAAGTGAAAGGAGAGGGGAAAGTGAAGAAGATTTTTGTGTTGATTCTGCAACCGGAGAAACAACAGCAAGGATTCCACCGCAGATGCAAAGCAGAGAGCGAGAATTATAGTTGAGAATTGATAATTGGATTGATGATGAAGTACCTGCGGAGGAGGACCATCGGCAGGTAGTAGTCCGGCAGGCTTTGCATCGCTCTCTATGTCCGGAGATACTGAATGGCGTTGCAGCAGTAATCTTTGCGTGAGTTGGAGTGGAAGAGCAATTGCTATTGTTATGTAATCTTTCAGGGATTGAAGGAATTGAGCAGAAGTACTTGTTGAATCCATCTTCCCCGCACTATAGAATGTGTTCATAAATGATAAGGCCCGGCGGCGCTCTTGCACATAAACAGAACTGGTATTGATGCTTTTGTGTGAAAAGCTAGGGATTCCAATGAAAAAGTCAAATTTTTTTATTTAATTATTTAGAAGGGTAACATAGACATTACACAAGCAAAAATGAAGATCCACTCTCAAATCACAGCGCGTGTAATACACTCTTAATATTTTAACTGGTTTTTCACAAGGAGTTATTTGCAATTCTCTCCCTATAAGGTGAGTAACAGTAATAGAAAATATTTCTGGCCTGCTGATGACAATTATGGAAAATCCTGCAACGGAACACCGCCACCTAGCTATAGCTTCTGGTGTATATTTTATGAGCATTGGCAATATTTTTGGACAACGTCAACAACCAGTGGGAGGAAGAAGGAAATGGCGGCGACTATGATCCTAAGCCATATCGGGAGGGGGGATCATACTTGCGAGAATGAATGCAGCAGCAAAAAAGGCTATTCTCGTTTTCCAGAGCAGAGCGGCAAATATGTTACCGGGAACGGCAACTATGAATTTCTCGACGAAAGTGGTAGCGAAAGCACAAAATACGGCTAGGGAGAAGAAGTGAAAGGGGACGGGGAAGTGAAGAAGATGTTTTTGCTAGTTCTGCATTTCGAAATATAGCTGCAATGACTCCAGTGCTGATGTAAAGCATAGAGGAAGAAGTACGGCTGAAAATTTATGATTGGGTGGAGGAGGAAGACCGTCGGAGGTCGGTGGGCCGGCAGGCGGCGGCGGCTGACCATCACTCTCTATGTCTGGAGGAGTACTTTGGCTTTGCAGCAGCAGTGATATGAGTTGGACCGGAATAACAAGTGCTGCCTTTATTTTTTGCTTCACAGAGTGAATCAATTGAGCAGTTTTGGAATCCATATCTAGTCCAGTAGCTGTTCTGGAGAGAGTCTCTCAATGAATAACAAATGGAGACTAAATACTGATTGTTGAGGGAGATTTCATAGTCCGTGATGCAGTTTGACTCACAAGCTCGGTAGATACATGAAGTCATCATGCAGAATTATATATTATGATTAATCACAATTAATGTAGAGATGGGTTTCTTAATTAGATAGCGGAGAATGTTTTTTCAAGACAACAAATGGAGGAGGGGTTTTTTCTTATAGGGGGTTTTGTTGCCATTTTTCAGCGGCAGTAGGCATTTTGGATCCTCTATTTTATTTATTATTCTAATTTATTGTATTTATAATGAGTGTATTTAATTTTTAATTAATTATTGTTATAAAAAAAATATTTAATACATATATATATTTATGAAATAGAATATCAAATATAATAGAGAATAGAATAAAAAATTTAAACCAGGCAATAGATGAGAAGGCATCCCTCCTTAGAAAACCGAAGTCAGGATACCAATAATAGCAAACTCGAGACAGTAATAGAAAAAATGTCTTCATCCCGACAATGTCATTGTCCATATTGATATGGGATATCCCAAGAGGCCCAAGCCCAGCAAGTATATGGCCCAGTCCGAAGACAGGATCCGGGGCCCATGTTGCGCATCGACCCAGCTCGACCAGTCCTACTCTAGCCCAAATAGGAGGCCCCCGGCCCCCGGATCCGCTTGACCCCAGTCGACTAGGAGCAGGTCGATTCTATGCCTGCACAGTACTGTGCTACCGCATTGAAGGCTCTGACAGGCGCCACGCCTCAGCATTAATGGCGCATGCCTCCGCATTAATGGCGCGTGACATCCCCCTCACTGTCTGACACAGTAGCGCCGCTACAGTGTGCCATCTTGTTCGTAAAATCTGGAAAACAATCAGTTGCAGGTATTCAAATTGGAGAAAATGACTAATTACCCCAGGAAGGAAAGAGAAGAGCCCCTGACTGCAGCAGGGGCTCCCAAGACATTTCATCCCTAAGAAGAATATATAAACCCTCTTGACAACCTTTCAAAGGTACGCACTTATACATCCTCAAAAAACCCTACACCTGCTGCTCGATTACCTGAGGTCGAATATCACTGACTTGAGCATCGGAGGGCCTTAGCCGAGAACACCTCAGCTAGCCTAACGTTTGCCGCGATTGCAGAATCCTTCCCTTGCATACTTGGATCAAGGGTCTCTCTGGTCCGGGTTCCACGTCCCAGCATCCGGATTCACATCCCAAGATCCGAACCCTCATCACATATTAATAATTCTATCTTGGCATATGAAAGAATCTATTTATTCTAAATCTTTTAAGCTATGGGAGTAATCATTATGCGTTGATTTTTTGTGTTGTTTTATTTTTTTGTTGTTATATGTGTTCTAAATCTTTTAAACTACAAGAGTACTCTTTTTTGTGTTGATTTTTTGTATTATTTTATTTTGTGTTGTTATATATATGTGGAACCATATTCTCTTTTTTTTTTTTGACCACTTTTATAAACATTGAATCTTGTGCATTGAATTTTATACTTTCATGAATATATATAAAAAATAGAATGCATTCTTGTGTGTGTGTGTGTGTGTGTGTGTGTGTGTGTGTATTGTTTTTTGATATGTTGTTATCTTAAAAGGAATAAGTGTTTACAAGTTTGATAAATATTTATGTTATGTCTTAAAAAAATTATATTATTCAATCGTTATATATATGTAACTATGAATAAATATAATATTTGATAAAGCATAAATTAAGAGGTTACTGTAGTGTTGAGAGTTTTTCTCTCCGTGATAAAACAGTGGTACAAATGTGATTATCTTTGACACTTATTGATAATTTTCGTTCATTTGTTTTTGGGAAACTCTTGTAGGTTGACAATGGGGTGGGTTGAAATATAATTAATTTTTTAATTTTTAAAAATATTATAACTAAAAATAAAAATAAAGTGGGGGCCCTTTCTTCATGTGGAGGGAAAGGAAATGAAATGAACGGCTGCAATTTGTCATCTCACATGCTATCACTACACAATAAATTTGTTGTGCTTGCATATTAATATTTTGGTAGTTTGTAAAAATTATAAAAAGGAAAAAGAAAAATAATTTTTTATTTATTTTCATATTGCAAAGTTGAAAAAAATCTGGGGGCTATAAAATTAACTGGCTAAATTTTTTTATAAAAAATTGGAGTTTATAAACCAAGTAATGATATAATCAATTTTTAGATCATAATCTCAAGTAAAACGTTACTTGATTAATTCATTCGAATTAAGTTAATAAATTAATATTTTAAAATTAAATGAGGTGGAGAAATGGTAGATGATTAATCGGTGATATATAATTTATCTAATTTTTAATTCATTATTTTTTTTATTTTTAAAGTGTTGTAGAAATAAAAATAAAGTAGAGTATGATCTTAATAGAATAAGAAAATGACAAGATAATTTTAGGGTTGAAATTGTATTGAATTATTTAAAAACCACATTCAACCTATTTTCAACCAATTTACATTCAAAATCAATTCCAACCCATTAAGACCCAACTCATATTCAACCCACTAAAACTCAATCCAACCCAAATCCAATCAAATTGTTTTAAACCCAACCCAATCCAAAGTGAATTGGGTTGGAACCATGGGTTGAGACCCAAGTTGCCCCCCTAGATATAACCAACAATTGGTTCTGCTCCCAACTTCTTTTCATTTGTTGAAAATGCCTATATTTATATGCGTACTCTTTTGAACAACCGTAAGTGCACAATCTGATCACAATATAAGGGATGCACAAATCTAAATGAAGGGAAGAAAAGAAAGAAAGAAAACTACCAACTTCCCCTTGAAATAGTTCAAAGATCTTAATGAAGCCTTCATTCATCTAAAAGTAAATAATATTATTTAGTCGTATTCTTTTCGAGTTGATGGATTTAATCCACCAATCCAACATAATGAAGAGGGGCGAGGTACGGGGCATAACATTATCTCGCGGGGCGGGTATGGAGCGAGCCTAACCCACCCCACTCCCATCCCTAAACTCATGGATTGAATATGTAAGGTCAATTGCGAGTAGCTTTGGAAATGGACAAGAGAATACAACAATATATAATCCGTGGAAATAGGGCAAAAGATGGAGAATTTAATGTTATGATATAAAAATTGAAAAAAAAAATCTAAATTCATGTAAAAGTAGGAAAATCTATTGAACAGGTTACCCACAGTACTAATTTATAAATTTTTGAAAGTATGTATATAATTAGATAAATACATGTGGTATTTATAGAATTTGGTAACTAACATTAAATTTTTACTACACGGCTTTTTTTAGACAACCCCATAAACAAGGGGTGTAAAGATCTCTTTTCTTTTCTTTTCTTTTTCTTTTTCTCTCTTAGCCCTTTTTATTTGTATTTTTATTTTTTATTGTGTGTGGAATGATTTATGAATTATAAAAAAATCCCATCTTTTGGATTTCAAATTGACAATCAATATTGTCAACATGGATTCAAAATTTCCTATTTCAGTTATTTTTTATTTTTTTATTAAAATCCTAAGCACCCACAACATATTATCTTTTATTTTTATTTTTTTATTGAATTGCATATTTCAGTTTCATAAGTGTTTGATAAGAGCCAATTTGAATATGTTTTCAAAGTCATTTTTTTCTGTCATTTTCAAAAAGTGAAAAGTAAGTTAGTTATGAATTTATATTTAAAAATAAAATGGTGTTTTGATGTTTTGTTTAAAATAAAATAATTGCATATAAATATATATGATTGAAAATGAGATGTATTTGGATGCTTTAGTGTTTTTGTATAAAAGTTATGAAAATGAGAGAGAAAAAATAGAGTGTGAAAAATAGAAAGACAATGTAAAAGTATGTTTGAAAAGATAATTTGAGAATAAAAATATCTGTAAAAATAATAAAATTGATAATTTTTTATTTTTTATTTTATAAAGAAAGTAAAAAGGATGAGTGAAAACAAAACCAAATAAGCACCAAGGAAATTTTATGAGATTGTCTTTGTCTTCAGAAACCAGTCCATCCCCACCAGCACATTTTGACATTATTTGGTCCCTTTGAATCGTCTTTTTCATTCCCTATTTTATCTCTTATTTTAATTTATGTATATGCCAAGTATATTTAATTCTCAATCAATTATTTTTATAAGAAAATATTTAATATACATGTTATATATTCATAAAATGAAATAAGAGATAGAATAAAAAATGACGTGCATTAAATATTTTCTATTTTTTCTATTTCATCTCATATTCCATTTCATGAATAAATAATATGTGCATTCATTATTTTCTTATAAAAATAATTGATTGAAAATCAAATACACTTAATATAAATGCAATAAGTTGAAATAGACGACGAAATAAGAAATGGAAAAAAAAAATCCAAAGTGCTCTAAACTAACATTATATATGTTGGTGGCCAAGAAAGACGATAACACCACTTTCAATCCTTAATCTAATTGCATCTTTTTGGAATAATTAGTCGTGGTTGCACGTTGTCTCTGCATGCATATTATTTTATCATATTATTATATTAAATTATATTAATAAATAAAATACTCAATTTTATACAGTGTGCATTAACAATAACATAATTTTAATAATGATGATATCAATAGCATATAATAATAATAATAATAATAATAATAATCCATTAATATAAATTCATATTTAGTAAATTATTTCTATATCAAAATTTTAAAATTGTTAAATATATCTATTTACGCATTCCATAAATTTTGTTATTATATTTTACTAGATTATTTATTTTTTTAATGTTAAATTAAGTGATATATTTACTTTTGAAAATAAATTAAAAATTAAGGGTATAAGAGGTAAAGCAAATTTTGATGTATGATACTGTAATCGTCAATTTAAGTGTGTAAAGAGCATTTTTTTTATACAACATTGAAAGCCTTGGGAAGAAAAACAGGCAACAAAAACCCAAACAAGTTGAGGCACCAAAACGCCATATTCGCAAAAGCAAGAACTCTCCCCCACACAATCTCCTCGCAGCACTATTCCCTCCATAGTACACCATTTCCCCCTTTGAAAATTCCCTCCTCAGCCACTCCACATTACCTAGGAAAGATCATAGAAGATTTTCAATTCTTGAATGAAAAAGAGAATTGCATTTCGTCGTATTTCTTTTTCTCCACTAGTTTGCCGAAACGGGGGCATCGGAACCAGATCGGCCATCGGCATTCTGTTGAACCGGTGTGGAATTGGGTTGTGGTTGGGACGGCGAAAAATGCCCGATTTATTGTCGGAACTCCATTCGGGATCGATAAATTGGTCCGGCAAAGTAGAATGGAACAGGAACGGAGAATGGTTCGAGAATAGGTCATCACACATAACTTGATTTTGCTTTCTGCACATAGAATTGGACGGCTTTGAGAGGTGAAGAGGAGTTGGCTGCTTTTCCTATGGCAAAAGCTGATGAATTGATGAAGTGGGTTGTGATTCCCAGCTTGTGAACAGGCAATTCCATGGAAAGTGGTCATTGGATAAAGTGATGAAGTGGGTTGTGATTTACAGCTGTGATTCACAGTCTATGAACAGGCAATTCACGTTTTTCTAATGGTGGCGGTGAGTGATGAGATTAGGTTAAGTTGCAGCTTGAAAGTGACGAAGGACGGGGAAAGGAGAAAAGGAAGCTCAGAAGGCACAACGAAGAAGACGACGTGGAAGCATCTTTTATTTTTATTTTCTACTTGTTTTCTTTTAATATTCTTTTGTGTCTTGCTTTATTTCACATGTTGCTTTACTATTTTTTTCATTTAAAATTATATTTAGATTGCTTTTCTAGCTTTTAAACATGAAACTTATTCATAATCTATATATACTTATTAACTTTATTGCAAATAATTTAAGTGTCATGATTATATTAACTTAAAATATTTAGATGGAAATATAATATTTTTTTATTTTTATGTAATAATTTGGAAACATTATATTTTTAATTATATATAAATATGAATAAATCAAATTCGTAAAGGAGAAATAACTTACAAAGAATTAATATAGAAAATATTTTTTTTATTTAAAAAGGTATAAATCTTTACAAAGAAAATATAATGTTTATGGTCAAATTATATATGAACTTAAATAAAATAATTTTAGAAAAAATTTAACCATTATTAGATCATTACAAATGTTAATATATTTGATTTGATATTCAAAATAATGCAAAATACATAATATAAAAGCTAATAGACATTTGTACATGTTTTAATATTTTTTAAATTTTTTTTAAATTTTTAAGTATTTAATTGTAAAATGCATAGAATCTACTATCGTTCCATGACATTGCAATGGAATTGAAATGATAACCTCCATTTCATTTCCCGCGACCGTTCCGGCGAACCATGCTCCACAATCGTGAAAATCCTTCTTGAACTGTAGAACACCGGCACAAAAACACGAATCAGCAGCGAAAAATTGTCGAAAAACGAAATCCCATCCATGAAAAGTTGGCTGGCTAATAAGAAAAGATGGGGTGCGGCAGCTTCGATTCCGTCCTTATCTCCTTCAAAAATACCTTCAAGTATGTGAACTATTGGAAGAATTCACCCGATCACCGCCGCCACGAGGACGTAGAGGTTTAGAATCGTGTTCTTCCATATATTATTTTTTAATTTTAATATCTTTTGATGTATTTTTATTTTTAGATCAATGATAAATTAATTGAATTTTCAATAGAAATGTCAAATATATATATATATTTATATATATGATATACATTAATAT
Organism: Jacaranda mimosifolia; assembly: GCA_018894105.1. Taxonomy (NCBI): domain Eukaryota; kingdom Viridiplantae; phylum Streptophyta; class Magnoliopsida; order Lamiales; family Bignoniaceae; genus Jacaranda; species Jacaranda mimosifolia. The sequence continues at coordinate 33,990,297 of CM032125.1, read as the reverse complement.
ACTTAAAAAAATTATGTTAACAAGTTATTTTAGGAAAGATGTCAAAATTTATTTTTAATTAAAATTCTTCAAATCAATTCAAATTCTAGGTAATATTAATGTATTGACCAACATAAATTCATATTTATATCTTAATATTATTTAGAGAATTTATTTTTATATTAATTAAATTCTACGAATAAAAATTAATAAAAAACTAAATCATAAATAATAAAATTACTCTTTATTAAAACTATATTCAAAATATTTATAATATAAGGCGCGACGCGCATGTTCACTGTGCACTGGCGCGTGGTTTGCTTTTTCATTTTTTTCTTTTCCAAAAAAGGCCTGCAAAATAGTGTTGTAAATATTGGAGGGATGCATTGTCATATTGTACTTCATGCTTCCTTGATTGTGTATGTTTTGCTTTTGGTGGGCTTAGGTTGTGGGTCCTACTTAATGTTAGAAGAATAAATAAATTTGCAGCTTCTGTTTTTACTTTGTTTGCCTCCTTTTTCGTAATATGGAAGTCATGCATTATGTAGTTGTATTTCATGTTTATTTAGTTGTGTGTTTTTTGTCTTTTAGTGGAATTTAAAGTGGTGGGTCCTATGATTGCTAGAAAAGTTAAATGAATTTGTAGGCTTTATTTTTACCTTTTTTTTTTCCCCTCTTTTTTAATTTAAAAACAACATCGTTTTCAGCCTCCACCTTTAGTGGCTTGCTTTTTCTATTAATACCCACCCACCCCGGGGACCCCAACCTCAATTTCTAGTGAAAGACGAGATGATGCTATCCAATTTTTGGTTGCAAAAAGCTGTCCTTCTGGAATCTTCCGTCTGCTACACGTCGGGTTTTTTTTTTTAATTAATTTATAATTTATTTATTTATTTATATGATTTTCTTTAAAGAGAAGAGTAAGTTGTCTTTTTTAATTTTCAATTTTCACACCTGCGTACTTGATACGAGGATTTGTTTTTCTCTATACCGTATTAGAAGTAATCCTTTTTTTATTTTATTCTTATATATTTTGTCATTCTTTGTTTTTTTTTTTTTTTGATTTTCTGCTGGGTGTATAATTTTATTTATCTTCTTCAACTTTTTTTCTCTTTTGCTTGTACACAATGACTCAATGGATATCTTTCAAGATCTATACATTTATATTCGTATAACAATTGTTACGGTTTCTGAGAAATTACAACTACAAGATAAGTATTTGTTACGTTTTTATTATTTTTATTTAGTTTTACTATAATTTACCATGATTTACTTCGTTCTTCCTATGTTTTTTACTATGATTTGTGTATTTTAGTGATATATTTGATTAAAATAGGATTAGATGGTTTCTTGGCAGAGTTCTCAATAGTTATATCTACTTGGTTTCTGCACTGCATGGGTTAGGGTTTTCTCATTTTTTCTTTGGTCAGTTGAGAGAGGTGGGTTTTTATGAGTTTTCATGGATTATTTTTGTAGTTGTTAAGTTTCTTCAGGTTATATAGTTGTTTATTTCAATTATTTTTTTAATAGGTTGCATTTATTCATTTCAACTGTTCAAATTGGTTTTTTTAATCAAGCTCTTAGTTTCAATTATGAGAACTTTGTTTCTTTATTTTATTTTTAAGGTTCTTTACTCTTTTCCTTAATATTTTTTATATTCTTCAACATTTAATTAAATTTTTTTCTAGGTTTACATGGTGGTGGTTTCTGTTTGGTGGCTACTGTAGATAAAAAGTAAATTTTTCTTTTTCTTTTTATTTTTTATTATATGGATTATGGTTGTTTTTAAAAAGAGGATATTATAGAATAATGTTATGTGGTGTGGTTGCTTGATAGTTAGCTTCTTTTTTTGTTATACTATTTTTTGTTGTATTTATTTTAAGTTTTTTATCTTTTTTCTTGCAGCTTCTTTTTATGTTCTACTACCATAGCTCTTTGTAGTTTTCTTGAAGGTAATATTATCCAGTTTTTGAAATGTAAATAGTTGTTTTATAGTTAATAAAAAATATAAGAAGTTGATTTCTTTATTTGATATTTAATATTATTCTTTTCTTTTCTTTATTGTTTATATTTTACCAACATTTAATTCGATTTTTTTTCCTAGCTCTGCATGTTGGTGGATCTATGTGGTGACTAATGTAGATATAAGGTAATTTTTTTAACTTTTTTTAATGATATAGAATAGATGAAGATTCTTTTAAAAATGATATTTTAAAATAATGTTATATAGTGTGCTTCTTTGTTCTTTGTATTCTCTATTTCTTATGCTATTTTTTCTTGCATGTATTTTAAATTTTGAATTATTTGCTACTGTGAATGAGATCAGTTCTTGTTCTAATTAACTTGTAAATTATGTTGATTTCTATCATATTTAACTTTCGACCATAATAAGATTTCAACACATCAATGTGGTTGAATTAAAACTTAGATAGGGTAGTAAAGATAATGGGAAGTATGCATTGATTCCATGAAACAATTGGAACTGTAATTCATATAAAATATATTCTATCAAAAGCCAAAAAAGTTGGGGGCAAATTAGTACTTTTGTTGTAAGTTTTGTATTTAGCTTCTCTCTTTTTTTTTTTTTATACTTTCTTTTTATTTTATCTATTTTAAGTTTTTGTCTTTTTTTCTTGTAGCTTCTTTTCGTATTCTACTACTATAGCTCTCTGTAGTTTCCTTGAAGGTAATATCATCGAGTTTTTGAAATCTAAATATTTGTTTTATAGTTAATCTAAAATATGAGAAGTTAGTTTCTTTATTTGATATTTAAGATTATTCTTTCCTTTCCTTTTCTTTTTTTTTTTTTTATATATTTTACCAACATTTAATTTGATCTTTTTCTAGCTCTACATGGTGGTGGCATCTATATGGTGACTACTGTAGGTATAAGGTAATTTTTTTAACTTTTTTTTTTTAATGATATACATGAGGATTGTTTTCAAAAAAGATATTTTAAAATAATATTATATAGTGTGCTTGCTTGTTCTTTGTATTCTCTTTTTCTTATGTTATTTTTTCTCCTATGTATTTTAAGTTTTGAAATTTTCTTGCAGCACTTTATGGTTTACTCCTGTAGCTGTTTGTGGTCTCTTTCAAGGTAATATTATTGAGTTTTTGAACTCCAAATGATGGTTGTAAATTACTTTCTTCTACTTCTGATGTGCTTTTAGTACTCAATATGAATAGATATGATTATGAAATTTGAATAAGTTCTTTGAGTATTTGGATTGTTGTTTGATTATTTTGTGTTGTTTATGTTAGAATTTATTTTGTTTAACTTGTGGATCATACAGAGGGGGGGGGGGGGGGGGTAAACTCCAGATTTCTATTGCTGAACATATGCCATAAAATCAGGATTCAAGAAATCAGACAACACAGATTGCAATGAGAAACAACAACAAAGAGACTAGATGGCCCCTTTTACGGGAAGTGAGACCGACTACTTCCCGTAAAAGGTAGGGTGGGTGGGCTCAGAGCGAGAGTGAACGAAGTGAAACGAGCGAACGCATTATTTTCTGTTTGTTTTGAAAATGTATATGCAAATATTAATATTGAAAATATTCTTTTTTTCTTATTTTTTAATTTTTCAGCATTTAACTCATTTTCTTTTTCAGGTTACATGTTGGTTAATTTTATTAGGTGCTTACCGTAGATATAAGGTACTATTTTTTATTTTTCTTATGATATAAATGAGGATTGTTTTAAAAGAAATTATGTTAGGATAATGTTATATAGTATGCTTGTTTGCTATTTCAATTATAATTTTTTTGTACTATTTTCCCTTATATCTATTTTAAGTTCAATACTCCTTTTTTTTTTTTTTTTGTAGGTTCTCTTTCTGTTCCACTTTTGCAGCTATTTGTGGTGTCGTTCAAGGAAATGTTATTGTTTCTTTAGATTCCAAATGATGATTATGAGTTGTTTCTTTATATTTTTTGTGAGTTTTTTATCCTAAATATAGATATGTATAATTATGATATTTGAATGCATTGATTAAGTATTTGGGTTGTTGTTTAATGATTTTGTGTTTGTAGTACTATAATTTATTATGTTAAGAGTGTAGTTGTTGTTTGTATTTGCTCTTGTAAATTTATATATTGAAAAAATATATAATATTAATTAGTGTATAGTGCTTCAAGCAGTTAAGGTGGTGAGATAGTGTACCTTTTCAATCTAAAAATTAGAATTTAATATAGAAAAAGTAGAATTTTATATACATAAAGTGCAAGAGAAGAGTAATGGGTGGGTAGGAAAAATAAAAGCATGATTTTGGAATAAGGTTTGTATATACGACATTAGGAGTAGGGAGAGTGTATATTATTTAATTTGGTTCGAGTGATATGATTGATGTGTGTGGTTGTTAGTGAAATTATTAGATATCTTGAGAGTAAAATTTTATTATGTAAGCATATTAAATAAAAAGAAGGAATTTTTTTAATTAGTAATTGACTATAATTTTACAATAATGAAAGAATAAAAAAAATTGATAAAAAATATAGTCATCATGAAGTTTAGTTTATACTGTTCAAAATAATAGTATTAAGTTTTAGGTTATTTTAATTTTAATAAAGATAAAAAAAATGGATGTAATTGTAAGGTGTGCTTCTTTTATTCTTAGAAAATAAAAGAATGATTGGAATTCATTTTGAATAATTATTATGTGTTGATTTGTTAATTTATTTGTTAAGTTGTGTCTTTTTTAATTACATTTTATGCATGATGTTAGTTAAGATTATTCTTGTTTAAAATTTTATTGTCAATTTTAGAATCAATGATATTGTTTGTTGAGTTTTATAATTAAATGAGTATTATTTTTATTTTTGCTAATATTTTTTAGGTGTTTTGTGTAAGATTCCTATTAGCATTTTATTTTGAATTTTTTTCCTTGTCAATTTTTTTTATTTAATTTTAATTACTTATACTCGGTGTTAAAATTAAACTGTGGTGTTTATGTGTGTGTGTGTGTATACATATATATATATATATATGTTTACCATGATAGCTATGTGCTTGCCGTGCTTGTGGAAACATAAGTGGGACAATCTAGGTTCAAACCAAGTAAGTCTATGTGTTTTTATTAAATTATTATTATTTGTTTGGTATAGTTGGAAAATTAGAAATTTCTTATGTTTGTTTAGCTGTTTTATAACTTTTTCTTGTTATGCAGATTAGGTGTACATATAAATTGACTTATGATAGTTTATCATAATTTATTTGTTAAGTGTTATTATATGTTGGATATAAATTACTTTTATTTCAAATTTAAGATTTCATAGTTTATTGTCATGTCTCTTTTTTCATTAATTTATTTTGTTTCATTATTTTTGTTGATGCTGATTCTATTTTTAATTATGTTTTTTTTTTTAACGTAATAGAGTTGTTCATTTTCTTATTAACACAATTTTTGTTGTTGTCTTTACTTATTATTAGTGAACGAATGATGAAGATTTTGTACACAAATGTAATTTATTTATTTTGTAATCGTTAATTTTGTATTATCATTATATAAATGATAGGAGTATATCAATGGAACCCGAGGACGAAAGAAAAACAAAACATAGGGAAAAAACTAAGGGGATATATCGAAATATGCTTCCTCCGGAAGATAAGACAAAATTACTTAAAAGACGTAGAAAACAATATCAAGTTCGTGTTGAGAGATCAATGGCAATTTTTAGTTCTACAAATGAATCTGCTCATTTAGAAGCTTCATTTGTCAGTTAATTTGCTCCTACTAATTTTACTTCTCAATCTTGCAATCGTATATCAGTCCAAAGTGATTTGATAAATAATTTTCTTAATGTTTCAAGCACGCAAACAATTGCATATAATCATGCTTCCACAAGTTCTTTGGATTCTATTGCAATACCAACTCAATTCTTACATTTACATGCAATTCCAACATCTCCTTGGCTTTTGTCTCTTGCACCTCATTGTCCACATTGTAATACCAAAAAATTCTTGTATGAACCTTCTCCTTTTTGTTGTGGAAATGGTGAGGTTTCATTGGTGCCTATTACCACACATCCAATATTACATCATCTCTTTGCTATTGATACTTCTAATGTTGGACAGTGTTTTAGGAGGAGAGTTCGTACCTATAACAATAACTTTGCTTTGACATCTATTGGTATGAAAATCGATCCTCATTGTTGTTGGAACAATCATGGTATATATACTTTGAAAGTTAATAGCCAAGTTCCTCATAAGTTGGAAGCTTTAATAATTCTATTGAACTTCCAAGACGACATCAGTTATTCTTCTTAGATACAGCTGATGACGTTGGGATCGATGCTCTCAAAAAATACAATCTTGATCATGATATTCTTAATTTACTCATAAGAGATTTAGTTGACAATCCTTATTACAAAATATTCAAGCAGATTTGATCATGGCATAATTTATGCACTTTCAATTTTAAATTTTGGACTTGATATATTTAAATTGTTGTGATCATTTATAATATGAATTGTAAAATTTGGATTATAATGTTAGACAATATTATTTAAGCTCTTTATGTTTTATATTTTGGCATTTTATTAATTTTTGAGTAATATATATAATATAAATATATATTTTGTAATTATGACGTCACGGTTTAATTGCGGTTCAATTACGGTCCGACCAACGGTTGAACCAGTGAACCATGAACCAGTGAGTTTTTCGATTCAATGAACAATCCGATATTTCAAACACTGGACCAATATTAATTCTAGTAGAACAATTTCTATCCATTTTTTCTAAGTTCATTACAACTTTGGCTTTAGAATTGGAAAAGAATTAAGAGGTTTGAGGATCATGAGTTTAAGATCCAAGATTCATTCGGTCACCAAAAATAAAAGAATAAAAAATCTATAAAATGATTTGTTAGAGCTTCAATTAGTTTGGATCAGTTCACATTATAGAAGTCAAATTTTCAAGATAATGCCACATGCATTCATCTCCTGCCTTATTATAATAGGTAAATTACTAAAATAGATTAAATAACTTAATACTTGTTGTTAAAGCCGTATGTAATAACTGATGTAGAAGTGGAAAAGCTAAAATGTACAGGATTAGTAAGTACCAGCCATATGTAATGAATGATGTAGGAAAAAAACCTAACATGCGTAATTAAGGTTAATGCACTTGAATCCTGAATTCTTGATAAATGAGATTAAAATTTTTGTCCACTGAAACTGATTCATATCTTGCCAAAGTTATCTGAGAAATTAAATGAAAGATGAGGCTGTTACTCTCATCTTCTACATATATATAGATGAACCTGATATAAGGAGTTTCTAATTATTTTTTTTTTCTTCCAGTTTTGTAGTCATGTTATTCGTAGAACATATATATATATATATATAAATTAATTTATATTGTTTATTTTACTTTTTTCAGTTTTTAGTTTTCCTCCTACTCGCGAACTGATGCAAGAACTTATCACATAGCTAGTCGTAAGAAAATATAGATGTCGGCTCTAGCTTCACAAACCAGTCGAGAGCTACCCCCTGAAATGTTTTTACCAACATCTTCACATGGATGTATTCATTATGCCCATGCAGCTGCATCATGTGCTCGTTAGGGTCTGTTGAGTCGTCGTGTCTTGGTAGTTCGGTCAGGATTTTGGCATCGACAATGATGCACTCATCGATGATCTTCTAGATGAATGGTGAGTCTCGCTCCCTACGGAGCCTTTGCTGCCCATCCGGATGGGGGTCCTCTCTACATTCCGCCTTGAGATCTCGTCTAGGCATCTGTTCAGCTGCTGGACTTGGTTGGATACCTCCTCCCATTCCTGCTGATCAGCCTGGGACACATTTCTGCCCTGTCGAAAGTTGGAACGCTCAACCCTATTGCGCTACGGGGCTCAAGGGGGTCGGACGCTGTGGTCAACAGAATCTGCCACCTCTTCCCGCGGCGAGGGACGGGCCATTTCTTTGGGAAAACGGCCCGGGCTCAGTTCTCTTCTGGATGGGGGCCTTCGGGATTCAGGTCTCTGAGAGTTCTCCTCAGGTCGCCCCCTCTCCGGGGCTGCAGGCTGGGGCATGGCACTGGCTGCTAGTTCCGGTCCTATGGCATGCTGATTCAATGCGGCCGATAGCTGGGCAGAAATTTGTGTCGAGATTTGTTCGTTGATGAGTTGCATCAACTGGGGCATTGTCAATGTGACCAGAGGCTCAGGTTGGGCGCTAGATCCAACTGCATTTGGTTCTAGATGAGGTCGAAGAGGAGAACTGGACCTCCTGTTTTCTTCTCTCCCAGAGGGAGCGTGCCTGGTGTTTACCATTTTTCTTTTTCGATCAAGGATTTAGTATTTCCCACAGACAGCGCCAAATGATGAGTGTGTATTTCGTTGTGTACTGGTTTAATTACGAAATATGATCGATCTCGACCTCTATATTCGATATTTGTATTCAGGTGGGTCGAATCCTGCAATCAAACAACAAACGTCAGGCTAGCCGAGTTGCCCTCGGCTCAGGCCCTCCGACGCTCAAGTCAGTATAAATCGATGAGGTGTATCGAGCAGCTGAGTGAGGATTTTCTATGTGTTCATGAGAGCATCCTTTAGAAATGTTGAGGTGAAAGTATTTATAGTCTTCCCCTTTTTTGAGGAATTGTCTAGCATGCCCATGGTATATTCAGGGGCCTTTACTTTTGTGAAAGGGGTGACTAGTCATTTCCTTCATTTGTATATTTCCAGATAACTGTCCTTCTAGGTTTTAAGGACAAGACGATACACTGTAGAGGCGCCTGCTGTGTCAGGCAGTGAGGGGATGGCATGCGCCATTAATACGAAGGCGTGCTGCCCGTCAATATGTTTAATGCGGTGGCAGAGTACTGTACTGTCTCGATCTCGCTGATCGACCAAGTCGACCAGGCACTGTCCTGTTTGTGGGATACAGTCAACACAGCGATCGACTAAGGTCGATTGCGCATACAGGCCTCATGTGCAAGATTGGGCCTGTATGCTGCGTCTCTGGGCCAGCTTGGTTTGGGTTAAGGTACTTGGACCACCCCATATCAATTTAGTATATTTTTTAATAGATTTGCTATGCATAGATAACTTTATTTCTCTTTTGCAATCTTTCACTAATAAGAATAATGATTAAAACTCAAAAGTCTTTTCTTGTTTTGCAATTATATTCATATTTTTCATTAATAAATATGCTAATTTTTTACCCAGTACCAATGAATTGTAAGGAACATGAGGGAAAAGTGCCACAAACAATCCGTTAACAAAGGATAGCATAAGCTCATGCAGGACCAAGAAGATCAATCAACTCAAGTAAAAGAGAAATCTTCGGTGAAGGTTACATTAATTGTATATTAATCATCATAATAGGATTTTACAAAAATATGACACTGTTTTATGGGACTACAAATTCCTAACCAAAAATTCACAAATATTTTGAGAAGAAAATACAAAAGGAAAAGAAAACACTCAATCAAAAATTCTCTGCGTGATCTTCCCCAGCATCAATTGTGAGGAAAGATTAGGCCAAATCAACTGTGGGCGATGGTCAATTGTTGAGCCAAAATTAGTGCTGAAACGACCATGTACAAAACCCCTTGGCACGATTTCCAGCACTAAAAATGACCACATTAATGGAGCATTGAATCCCCATTGGAAACTTGGTATTTAAAAAAAAATCCCCATTTAAAAAAATCCCAGCAGAAATTCTGACCCCTTAGCAGAGTGCAGGTTCCAAGTCCTCAATTCAACAAATTCCAACCTTAAAATCTGAACTTCATAATCCACCAGTTCCAGCAGAATTAAATTATAGCATAAGCAGCAGCTTCCAGGAATTGTTTAGCAGCAAAAATTCAACCTTTTGAGCAGCACAAATTCCAGGAAAAAGTATAGATCACCCACTGCTTTCCAGTGTGGACCATGTAATCCATCTACAACTTCAAACCACTGCATTAAAAGAAAAAAAAAATTTTAAATTTGGAATGAGAATTTTGTTTCTTCTTTTTTTTGTTTTCTTAAAAAAATTGTTGCTTTCTTTCGGAAGTTAAACAAATCTGAATAACATGGTTTTTCAAGCTACCAATCAAACAATAGAACACTTGAAAAATGATCCCACAGAGCATTCCAAGTTGAGAGAAAGAGTATGGAAGTCTTAATAACACTCATGCAACCTAAAGCAAGAAAATGATCCAAAAAGTTAACAGAATTTGATAATGAAATAATTCTATGAAGTAGCATAGTAAGAAGATTATAATATATACACACGTGCGTGCATATTTGATTATAAGTCCAACTGAACCAAGCATCCCAAGCGGAGCCATCGGCAGAGGATGTTCTTGACACTAAAAATACTCTCTACTCCTCCTCTTCCTCCTCATCGCCACCATTGTTTTTAGTTTCATCGAAATTGGAGACCTTAGTCAGTAGCTCTGTCTCCTTATTCTGAGCAACATTGCCTTCAATATTCTCTACCAAAAGAAATTCGGGCAAATATGAAAAACACACACTAAACACAGACCAGCACTCAATGAAACTAAAAGAAAAGCAGCAACCCCTTCTTCCCTCACAAAATTTTTACTTCTGGAAAACCCTTAAAACACAGTCAAATATCATAAAAACATACAAAAAACTTGTTATATGAAGAAAATAAACAATGCGTGAAACCCCAAAAAAAGGATTTACTTGGAAAATTGAATGAGAAGACAGAGGCAGCCGGATGCTCTATTTCCATCTCCAACATCTTCAGCAAATGAAGAGGTATGAAGAGGAAGTGGTATTGGGAGTGGGGTGGGATAGGCTTTTTGGCGTCCAACATCTTTGTCAAATGAAGAGGTATGAAGAGGGAGTGGCACTGGGAGTGCCGGACTGGGGTGGGATAGGCTTTTCAGACGAAGTCCACATGTTGTGATTGCTTGTGAGGTTATGTCTCATTTTTTATATTTTATAGAAATTGAAATTATTTTAGTATTTGAGATATATGAAAAATAAAAAATGAAAAATAATGTTGCGAATAATTGTAAGATAAAATATAATAATTATAGTAATTTGATGGATTGATATGATGTGAAGTTGTGAATAATTATAGGATTGTTTGTAAAATATATTTGAGAAATTTATTTGATAGAATGAGATTGTTTTATTATATTTGTGTTTTGGTTTGTTTGAGATTGATATTGGTTGTAAATAAATAAATAAAAGATAAATTTAATATAATTAATATATTTGATAACATAATAAAAATTGTACAATCAAATGCTTTGTAGATTGAGCAAAAATAAATGCCAACTAAAATTTTTTAAATTAATTGAATTAATTGCAAAATAATTAAAAGAAATGATTCAAATTTTCATTCTTCATTTTTTTTTCATAAAAAGTTATAAATTTTATTTTTTTAAATGTAATAAGTTATTTATAGTTGGATGATTAAAATTTTATTTTTGCAATTTAGGTTTGATGAGTTAAAAATTAAAAAAAATATATTTTATAAAATTGTAAATAATATTTTGCAACTGGGAAGCAAAGCAAAGAAACAAGAAAACGAAGAGAAAATGATAAATAAAAGGCCATATGGGTGACAGTGAGGGAAGAGAAATTTTCAGAGGAGAGAGAGAGAGAGAGAGAAGACTATGTGCTCAAAAAGGTGAAACAGGTGAAAGAGGCCTTTGACTCCCAAAATTCAAAAGACATGAGCAGAGCCTGTCATCCAAATGCAACTTTCCAAAATCTGACGTATCATAGACGCAAGATTTGAGATGTTCTTCACAAGTAATCACAGGCATAACTTTTTCAAATAAATGTCACATCGTCCTTTCTTTTGATTAATAAAAAATTCAATAAATTCACAATTTCTTTAACTTTTTTTTTATTTACTTGAGGACAAAACAACGAATAAATAACACAGCAAAAGGTACAAATTTACAAAGTATAATAACACAAAACGACGTCGTTTTACTTAAAAGCGGGAACAAAATGAAAAGCAGCATAATTTCTTCTGACCACTCTTAAAAAAATTAAAAAACTCATATTTTCTTCTAACCATTTTTAGATGAGCCCACAAAAAAGTGCAACAAGACAAAAGAAGGACCAAGTCTTACACCAAAATTTACAATTTGATAAAACACAAGTTTTTATAAGAAAAAAATAGAAAAAAAAATTTAAAAAAACACATCATGCGCTGAAGAACTATTCAAACGGTCATCCACACTTATAATAATAATAATAATAATAATAATAATAATATATCTATATTATCTAAATTTTGCAATTATTATAATTTTGAGATTGATTAATAAGATGGGTACAAAAAATATAAAAAAGATATTATCTCCTATTAAACAAAATTAGATGTTAAACCAATAAGAAAGGATATCTACGATATTTAATTTAAAAATGGGCAATTGTTTAAATTTTTCTTTGTTTTATTTATCAAAACAAGTATACACTTGGCAGAATGCAAAGTGATTACCTAATAATAAATAGAACAAATTAAATAAGACTGTAGAAAATCCCTTGTTTGTTTGTATGTATTTCTCTCTTTTTCTTTTTCATTTTTTTCTCTCCTCTGGAGAAAGTTACAAACCATTTGATTTTATTTTCTAAGATATTTTTGGTTTTTATTTTTAAAAGTTGAAAAATTAGTTATGAAATGAAAATAAAAATGAAGATGTATTTGGATGAAATGTTAGAAAATAATGATTAAAGTAGATCATATGATTGAAAAATAAGTTGATTTATATTTTTTATGTGTCAAAAGATTTATTTTTTTGAAATATTTGTATATTTTATTAATTTTTAAATAATAATAGATACTTTATGTCAAATTAAATTTAAATTTGACTTATATGATACTATGATGATATGATAAATTTAGAAAAAAAATTGATTAAAAAATGCATATTTTTTCTAAAAAAAAATCATGAGAAAATATTAATTTTTAACTTTTATTTCTAAATGAAAATAAAAATGGGGCTTAAAAATAAAAACACTGGCTGTTAATCAAATACATCAAGAGAGAGAGGGGAGTGCAGACAAGCCGTACTTGATAAAAATTGAATGTTGGAATTTGAGTTCCAACTTAGCATTTTGAGTTCACTTGATGAATTTTATTTTTTTGGTTCGAGATTTAAAACAAAAAACAAAAAAAAACTGATCAAACTCCAGTTTAGTAAGCTCACTCTTAGTTTTTCTTCTTCTTCTTTTTTTTAATATTAATTTGAGCTTGAACTTGAAATAAGAAAAAAGAGCTTGAGGTTGAATTCACTAGCTTGGCATTAATCAAGTTGAAGCTTAGCTAGATCAATGAATTGCTCAAACAATTCTACCATTGAATCAATATTAAATTATTAATATATAATAATTTATTTAGTTAATATATAAAAATATTTAAAAATAAAAAATAAATTTTAATATAAATAATTATTTAATTAAGATATAAAAATTCTTTAAAAAAACTCTCAAACAAGTCAGTGAACTATCGAACAACTTAATTAGAGTTTGAGCTCGAAAAAGCTCAAGTTCAATCAAGCTATAAATTGACTTGATTTATTTTACAATCCTAACTAACGAAGATATGATTTTCAGGATGAATAAGGGAGAAGATTGTTTCGATCTAGATTTCTTTATTTGTTATCAAGAGAGAATAATTCTCAATTGTATGCTTAGAAATTTTATTTTTCATTTTTTTAAGAATTACATCGTCAACAATAATTAATATGGAAATGAATAAATTAGTTATAAATATTTGATGTAATGATATATCTAATTTTCCACTAATTAAAAATTTGTACACAACTAAATAATTGAAAGGGATTACATGTAGAATGATTGTTCTTTGAGAATGAGGGATGGCTTTAGGGTTTTCAGTCTCGATTCGGGTTTCATCAAATGTATTGAGTGTTGATCCAATTTATATTGATGTGATTATTGATTGGTATATCTTTTCAATATTCTTTATGAATTCATTTTGATCTTTATATAATAAAATTAGTTAGTTCATTGAAAAATAAAAATAAAAGGTAAGTAGAAATACTGAGGCAATGTTGGGTTATGTTTTTTGTGTAATTTTAATATGTATTTTGGAGAATTATTGTTAAAAGCGATATTGGAGAATGTGAAAATTATGGTGGAGAATGTAATGGATTTTTGGTTATGTTTTGGGAGCTAGTTAAAAATTAATTTTAGAAAATTTTGGTACGTTTGTTTATGTTTTGAGGTGGGAGACATTTTTTACTATAACAACTAAATCAATATTTTTTGGGTTTTTGGGTTTAAGTGGAATTAAGTTATTTTTTTTATTGTTAGAATAATAATAAAATATATAATATATTTATATATATTGAAAAATATGGAAATTTTGGAGATAATGAAAGATAGGATATGATATTTTGAGAATTTTTTTTTAATATTTTCAAAAAACTGAGCATATGTTTGATCTTTTGTTGTGGGAAACATAAACAAATATTCCCTAAATTTATATAATTTGTGGGCCTTTGGAGTTCTGCTGCTCACTTTGCTTCATTTATTATAATTTAATATTTTATTATAACATGATCGAACTATAACTAATTAAATAACATTTTTCTTACTTTGCAAAAAATATTAAATTATGTAAAATAATATTATTATTTTATTTTATGACATAATTATATTTAATTTCTCATGATTCATCCTAGAGAGCATTCAAGTGATTCCCTAAACTACAGCTTTCCCATCATTGACGGAACAGGTAGCATATGAAGGGCTCAAATGAGATCACAGTGGGTCCCATGGCTGAATACCTAATAAGTCAAAACTTCCTGTATTATGGAAAATACTTCTTTATTGTAAGAGTTTATTACCAATCAATAAAAATCATAATCTAGCAACATAATATGTAAAATAAAAAAATAAAAAAAATGTAAACGACATAAGTACAAAAATGCCCTCACTCTTTGTCAACCCGTCATGAGAATCGTTCATTGAAGACATATGACAATATTTTGATCCATCATTTAGATCATTTGTATGAAGCCACTCAATCGAAGAATATAAATATTCAATCACATTTAAGCAAGTTATTTATTGTTTAACTTACTTATTTTTATTTGATTTATTCAACTTTTTATAATTATTTATAATTTAGATATTGAAAAAATATGGTTAAAGCTCGATCCTAATCTAAGCCAAATAGTATGTTGGGAAAACTTTTCCAATCTCCCAAAATATTTTAAAATACATGCACATTCTCTAATATTTCTCACAAAATACTATAATGTTTTTTTTTCCAAAAAATCACTCACAATTCATCTAAAAAAACCCTACATTCTAAAAAATGCACCTATCTCCTTATCTTTTCACTCCATCTTTCACATAACTCATTAAATTTTCATTGACTCACTTCACTCACTCACACACACACACACACATATATAAATATTAAACTTTTACTACTTGAAAATTTTAAAATTTATGTTTACAAATTTTATTAAATTAGTCATCGAGAAAATTAATTAATTTTAAAAATAATTTATTTACAAAATAATGTATTAAGTTAATTAAATTACTTATTAATTAAATCATGTATTTATTATATTTAACATGTAAGTATTAATTAAATATTATATTTCTTCATTTAATAAATAATTTAACATATTTTAATTTGATATAATAAATAAATTAATTTTCTTTAAAAAAATTAATCTTCATTAAATATTAATATTTATATTTATTTAAAATTATTATAATAAATTTAATAATCTATTAAGTTTAATAAATTAATATTAATATAGTTAAAATAATTATCAAGAAAATTAATTAAAATTAAGTAATTTTTTTTTACTAAGTATTTTATTTTTTA
Source organism: Jacaranda mimosifolia (assembly GCA_018894105.1). Classification (NCBI taxonomy): domain Eukaryota; kingdom Viridiplantae; phylum Streptophyta; class Magnoliopsida; order Lamiales; family Bignoniaceae; genus Jacaranda; species Jacaranda mimosifolia. Next base: position 33,974,524 of record CM032125.1, on the reverse strand, counting down.
AATAATGTATTAATAAAAAAATGAGTTAAAGTACATAAATAACTTATTAAATTAATTTATTTAATTATTCATGAAATATAAAATATAGTTAATATACACATAATAAGTTATTAAATAATTTAACACATTTCAATTTGATATAATAAATAAATTAATTAATTTTCTTTAAAAAAATTAATCTTCATTAAATATTAACATTAATATTTATTTAAAATTATTATAATAAATTTAATAATCTATTAAGTTTAATAAATTAATATTAATATAGTTAAAATAATTATCAAGAAAATTAATTAAAATTAAGTAATTTTTAAGTTTAATAAATTAATATTAATATAGTTAAAATAATTATCAAGAAAATTAATTAAAATTAAGTAATTTTTTTTTGTTACTAAGTATTTTATTTTTTAAATAATGTATTAATCAAAAAATGAGTTAAAGTACATAAATAACTTATTAAATTAATTAAATTAATTTATTTAATTATTTAAATAACTTATTATGTATATATTAACTATATTTTATATTTCATGAATAATTAAATATTACCCTTATTTATTTAATAAATAATTTTTATAGATCTGATATTGAAAAATATAGATCTGCTGATTATAGATTTATTCATATTGGTTTAATACAGATTGCTTTTAAACCACTTACTCTTGATAATCTTCCTGATAGTTTTGTTGCTATTTTACGTGATGCTCGTAATTTAAATTGGAAGCACTCAATTATGGGTGTGATACAATCAAGTTTGGCACATGGCCCTGTTTATTTTAATGTTTACCCTAATTTGCAGTTATCATTAACTGATGTTAATATTTTACATGCTTTAACTTTAAATGTAAAGTTGCATGGTTATAATTATATGCTTAATACTGAAACAATTTGTATTACTTATCGCATTTATTATAAGCCTTTATACACATTGAATCCTATGTGTAAAATGATAAATGGTAATAAAAATGAAACTATTTTAATTGAAACTAATTTTTGTAAATCCCATATCACTATTAGGAAACCAATAAAATGGGATGATGTTAAATTTCCTGAAAATTGGTTAATGGAAAATGTTATTCCTATTCAGCCGGTAATACAAACTGAATTAAATAAGGTTATTCAAACCCCAGATGGGAATGTTTTAATTGAGTTTAAACAACCTGGTAATAATATGTTAAAATCAAGTAGATCTCATAGATCTTCTTCTTATTCTTCATTTTCTGTGTTTGATCCTCTTGATTATACTGTTGAAAGTCCTGAATTGTCTAGAGCTTCAACATCTAGAGTTAGAGATAATAATTCTGAAACTCATTTTGGAAAATTAAAAATTTCTTCTGATAATATTGTTCATGGTATTCCTACTGATAATAATAGTGAGGAGTCTCTTGAACCAACTGAATCAGATATGAATTTTTCTGTGAGAAATACTCGCATTTAATAAATTGTTTTTAATGAATCAAAACAAACTTGATTTTTCTAAAGGTTCTTATAATAGAAAACTTATATCACTTGAGTTTAATAAAGATCGTTGGATTTTATTTAGAAAATGGTTTTTTGATAATTTTAATAAAGATCAACAAAATTATTTTCAAACAGAATTTTATAAATTCGTAGAAGAGAAAAATCAAATAATACCTTTTGTTCCTTGGTTTTTGGTTAATTATATTGAACCTCAAATTTCTGTTCTTGAAAGAACTTATATTTATGATAATGGTAGGAAAGAAAAATCTGTTTTTCCTCCACAAGATTCTTTTGTTATTGAAGGTAATAATAAATTTTCTTTTGTTGCATTTTATAAGATGCTTGAAAATGATACAGCTGTTGTTACTACTCGAAATATGAATGTTTTAATTAAACAGCAAAATTATGCTAATTTATATTTAAATGTGCTTGGTGAAAATATTTACCAACTTGACCAAAGACTTAATAATATACTTGTTAATATGGAAAAATTAAATAAAAATATTAATAATTTGGAAGAAAAAATTGATAAACAATTTGTACATCCTTCTCCTGATCAAATTGCAATGCCTTCTATTCAGCCCCCTCCTGAAGTTGATAATTTCATTGTTAGGGATGTTTCTGATATAGAAAAGGTAATAATTAAAAAATTTGCTGAATTTAGAATTTCTACTCTTAATAAGGAATTAGATGAGAATGATTATAATAATAAAGTTAGGGATGAGATTAATAAGATTCAGAATTATGCAGGTAGGCCAACAATGAGAACTTATTATTATCCTAGGCCTACACCACAAGATGTTTTGCATGAAGAACAAGATTTAGTTCTTAACAATTCTTATAATGGTAAAAGCATCTATGAATGGAATTTGGATGGTTTTACTGAACGCCATATTTATAATTTGGTGCATCGTATGTTAATGTATTGTACTATTTGCAAGAATAATGGTAATAGTGATAATACTGTTGCAAAAATGATTATTGCAGGTTTTACTGGCCAACTTAAAGGTTGGTGGGATAATTATCTTTCTCCAAATAGTAAGGAGGAAATTCTTAATAGTGTTAAACAGGAAGGAACCAGTAATAATACTGAGAATGCTGTTTATACTTTGATTGTTACTATTATAGAACATTTTACTGGTAGATATACTAATAACTCTGAACATATTAGAACTTTATTAAATGGTTTAAAATGTCAGAGTCTTACATCTTTTAGGTGGTATAAAGACACCTTTCTTTCTAGAGTTATGGAGCTTCCTGAGTCAAATAGTGACCATTGGAAATCCAAGTTTATAGATGGGTTGCCTTCTTTGTTTGCCGAGAGAGTTAGAAAAAATCTTAGGCAAAATGAGTCTAATATAGACTATGGTAAATTTACATATGGCAAGTTAATAGGAACTTGTATTCAGGAAGGATTAGCTCTTTGTAATGAGATTAAATTGAATCAACAAATTAAGCGTAATAATATTACGGAAAGAAAACAATTAGGTCAGTTTTGTGGACAGTTTGGAATGGAAAACCCAAAACAGGTTAGTAATAATAAACCACAAAAACATGATAATGAGAGTTATAAGAAAAAATCTAGGAAGAAAACTCATAAACAGACTAGAGAAAAACAGAAAGAAAAAATGAAACGTTATAGAGAGTCTGGCAATTATAGAGAACCTAGACCTTCTAATAGGACCATAAGAAAGAAATTTCATAAATATGGTGCCTGTTATAAGTGTGGTAAGGTAGGACACTATGCTGATAAGTGTAGGATGAGAGAAAGAATTAATTGCCTTGAGATAGATGATAATCTTAAGGATATTCTTTATAAATTAATGTTAGAATCTGATGATGAGATTGATTCTGCTTTTTCTGATAATATAAATGAATGTGTTGATAGTTTCAGTTCTGAATGTGATCCTTGTAAGGAATGATTGTCTTGTAATAATATTGCATCTGATAGTACTAAATCTGATAATGATGAGATGTATAATTTAATTTCTCAGTTTTTTGAATTAAATGTTCTTAGTAATGATAATACGATTGAATTTTTGAAAATGATAAAAGATCCTATTTTAAGATCTAAAATAATAGATGAAATGGAAAATATTCCTTCTTCTTCTTCTCCTTCCCCAACCTCTTCTTCTTTTCAAAATAATATTTTAAGGGATAATGATCCCTATTCTATGTCTGAAGTTTATAAAATATTAGAAAGTAGGAATAAAACTAGAAGTCCTACTAATATGATTGATTTGAAAAAAGAAGTGGATAATTTGAAAAGAGAAATTATTTATTTAAAAAGAAATAATAACTCTTTAGAGGAAAGAATAAAAAGATTAGAAATTTCTCAGGGTAAACAAATAATTCCTCAAGTTGATAATATGTTTAATTTTCCTGAGAGTATCACTAATAATATTCAAAGTGATGATTTTCTTAATAAATTAGAAATGATTACTTCACAAAAATGGCTTGTGAAAATAAAACTTTTAATTAGCAATAATTTTTCAAAAGAATTTATAGCACTAATTGATAATGGTGCTGATTTAAATTGTATTCAAGAAGGTTTAATACCTACTAGGTATTTTGAAAAAACTACTCATATTCTTCGTACTGCTAATAGTGAAAAACTTGACATTAGTTATAAATTGTCAAAAGCTTTTATTTGTAAAAATAAAATCTGTATTCCTAATAGTTTCTTATTGGTTAAAAATATTTCAAACCAAATCATTCTTGGTACCCCGTTTTTAAAGAAAATTTATCCTTTAAAAATGGTTGATAAAAATGGTTTTACTGGTACATATAATAATAAAGAAATTTATTTTGAATTTATTGTTGAACCTTTTTCTAGAATTCTTAATAATATTGAAGAAGTTTTAAAAGCTAAGACTAATCATATTAATTTCTTAAAACAAGAAATTGTTAGTCTTGATATTGATAATCAATTAGAAAAGCCTAAGTTAAAAGAGAAGATAGCTTTTCTTGAAAATCAATTTGCTTTATCTGTGTGTGATGAACACCCTAATGCTTTTTGGAATAGAAAGAAGCATATTGTTGATTTGCCTTATGATGATAGCTTTGCTGGTAATATTCCTACTAAAGCTAGGCCTTGTCAAATGAATTCTGAATATCTAAATTATTGTAAAAAAGAAATTGAGTCTTTATTACAAAAGAGCTTAATAAGGCCAACCAAGTTTGCTTGGTCCTGTACTGCGTTTTATGTTAATAAGCATAGTGAACAAGAACGTGGTGCTCCTAGATTAGTAATAAACTATAAACCTCTTAATAAGGTTTTAAAATGGATTAAATATCCTATTCCTAATAAAAAGGATTTGCTTGATAGACCTTTTGATGCTAATATATTTTCAAAATTTGATTTAAAATCTGATTGTTGGCAAATTCAAATTGCTGAAAAGGATAAGTTTAAAACTGCTTTTAAGTTTAATAAATTAATATTAATATAGTTAAAATAATTATCAAGAAAATTAATTAAAATTAAGTAATTTTTTTTTGTTACTAAGTATTTTATTTTTTAAATAATGTATTAATCAAAAAATGAGTTAAAGTACATAAATAACTTATTAAATTAATTAAATTAATTTATTTAATTATTTAAATAACTTATTATGTATATATTAACTATATTTTATATTTCATGAATAATTAAATATTACCCTTATTTATCTAATAAATAATTTAAAATAATTTAATTTCATATAATATAAAATTATTTACTTTTTTAATTTGATGAATATTATTAAGTGTTATATATATATATTATTTATTTAAATAAATGACCAAATTTTATTTATACATAAATTATATTTTAAAAATAAATAATGATTAATTTATAATTAATGTATAATAATTAATTATCAATACTTATCAATCAAACAATAAAAATTTATTTCATTAAAATATTCATAATCTCAAACTTAACAAGCCAACAAAATATTAAATAGCATTCATACATTATACGACTTACATAACCACTGTGCTCTTATAACACCCAACTCCATTGTTGCAACCAAAGGCCCATACTACAGCCTTGGAAACAACACATTTTGTAGGTCTTCCTAATGTACAATACCAAAAACGAACACGATTTATTGAAAATCCTGTTGAAAATTAAAGGGCCTGCAGAAAATCCAGCAACAGAGACGGCCGATTAGCCGATGGAATCTTCTAGTTGGCAGTATTTTTGGGAAACGGTGGCAACCAGTGCTGCGAAGAAGAAAATGGCAGAGACCACGATCCTTAGCCACATCGGGGCGGGGATCATGATTGCGATAAAGAAAACGGCAGCAAAAAAAGCTAGTCCAATTTTCCTGAGCACAGCGGCCAATTTAGTCTCCGTGCCGCCGCCGGCGAATTTCTCGAGAAAAGGGGTGGCGAAAGCACAAGTGATAGCGAGGGGGAAGATGTGAAGGGAGAGAGGGAAGCGACGAAGATTTTTGTGTTCATTCTGCAACTGGACAAACAACAGCAAGGATTCCACCGCAGATATAAAGCAGAGAGCGAGAAGTATAGTTGAGAACTTATAATTGGATTGATGATGAAGTACTTGTGAAGGAGGAGAACAATCGGCAGGCGGTGGTCCGGCGGGCTGAGCACCACTCTCTATGTCCGGAGATATTGGATGGCGTTGCAGCGGCAATCTTAGCGTGAGTTGGACCGGCAGAGCAATCGCTATTTTTAGGTTATCTTTCAGGGATTGAAGGAATTGGGTAATAGTGCTTGTGAAATCCATTTCCCACTGTTCATGAATGAAAAGGGCCAGCGGTGCAGATAACCACAACTTGATTGTGAATGAAATTTCCTGGAAGTTTCCTATAAAGTCAGATCTGCTTTTTTTCCAAAAGAAAAAGAATATTTATTTATTTTTTAATTTAAGATATACAGTTTGTTTTATCAAAAACTCAAAAATCTTGAATTTTTTAGATTTTATATATTCTATAATATTAAATGATAAACATATCTAAAACATATAATTAGATTTAATTAAATTTATTGTTAATTAAGATAAAAATTAAAATTAAAAATAAAACAGGTCGTAGCCATGTTGATCATGGCAAGCAATTCGAATATCCAGGCCATGGCCGTTAAATGTTGGTGTATATTACTACTTTACCACTTTAGATATACGTTGATGCCCGTGTGAATTGGCGCATAAAAGCTTTTTACAGTTTTTTTTTTTTTTGGGAAGAAATGACGTGGCTCTATGGTTTGGTGCTTCATCGAACTATACAATTAGCTGTAAGAATTGTTCCTCCTTTTTTCTTTTTGCAATTTATTGTGGGCCCACTTAAGACCTGCGAGAAGAAAGTATGAGTAGTGTTTGGGAGCGTTCCAAAACCGCTGCTGTTCTCCCTCCGGAAGTTCGATGCCACACAAGTGGGTGGCCACCCAACTCCCCCTTGAAGCTGCCACATGTCATGTGGCAGCTTATATATATATATATATATATTTTTTGGATTTTTAATATTAATATAATTATAATAGTTGTGGGTGATTTTGATAATAATAATTTAATTATCATGTCTTGTAGTTGCGGGCATTTTTTTTTTCTTTTTCCTTTCTTTCATTGTCAAAATCATCATCTTTTATGATGCTAGATATAACAATATAGAACCAATTAATTTTTGGAATGTAAAGCTAGTTATATATAAATTGTCATATACCCTTATTATCAAACTCAACGACATTTATATATGATGTAGGATGGCCCAAAACGGCCAAAATCAGCTAAGCCCAACCAACGGCGCAAAGCCCATGTGACTCGTCGACCTATCTCGACCAGTTCCCATGGCCCGTTGTCGACCTGTCCCAGGTCGATCCGAAGGTTGAGCTTTGCACAGCGCTCTGCCACCGCATTAAATGCATTGACTGGTGGCACGCCTCCGCATTAATGGTACATGCCCTCCCCTCACCGTCTGACACAACAGGTGCCGCAGCAGTGTACCGTCTTGTCTTGGGGCATGAAGGGACATCTAGCTGGCTACATTCAAATGAGGGGGAATTGACCAAATTGCCCCCGGAGGAAGACAAAAGCTTCTCTTTGTAAGTCAGGGGCTTTCCTGACATTTTAGATAAGGGATAAGCATATAAAAACGCTCAGCCTTGTCTCTCACAGGTAGGCACAAGAAAATACACCATTACTCCCTTACTCTGTTGCTCGATTAAGAGGTTGAACCTTATACTAACTTGAGCATCGGAGGGCCTAAGCCGAGGGCTGTTCGGCTAGCCTAACGTTTGCCTTAATTGTAGGATTCTCGAGCATCATCAATGGAAGATATCAACCTTTGGGTCAAGCCCAATATTGGTTGGAATCGGAGCACATACATTACGATTCGAACCCTCATCATTTGGCGCCGTCTGTGGGATAACAAGAATCCTCTATCGAGAATGGTGAACACTAGGCGAGCCCCTTTCAGGAGGGAAGAGAACAGAAGATCCGGCTCCCTCCCACCCCGCTAGAACGAAGAACGGACTGCCTTGGGTCCCAATGTATAGCCTGAGCCCGTAGTCACCCTCACTATGCCCCAGTTGATGCAGCTTATCAGTGAGCAAATTTCTGCACAGATATCAGCCCAGCTTTCTGCTGCCTTGAACCGACACGCCGCGCAGCCGGGACCGGCAGCCAGCGCCACGCCCCCACTGGCAGGGCCTGAGCAAGCACTGCCTGTAGAATACTCACAGCGTCCGGAGTCCCCCAGGTACCTAGCCAGGCGAGAACAGAGCCAAGGTCGTTTTCCCCGGGAGGCACCCCGCCTCCCGCCGAGAGAGGAGGTGGCAGACTCCGTGGACCATGATGTTCGGCCCTTTTGAACCTCGCAACGAGATAGGACCGAACGCTCCTGAGGGAGAAGAGAGCAGGATCAACAGGAATGGGAGGAAGTGTCCCACCCGGTGCAACAACTAAATAAACGCCTGGAGGAGTTTTCGAGGAGGAATGCGGATAGGCCCTTTCAGCCGGAGGTGCCATTGAGATTTAGAAGGGAGCGGGATTCACCCTTCATACAAAAAATAATTGATGAACGCATCGCGGTGGACGCCAAGATCCCTACTAGTCTCCCGCGGTACGATGGGTCTACGGACCCGAATGAACATTTGCTGCAGTTTGAACACATGATGCAACTGCATGGGCACAACGAATACATTCATGCAAAAATGCTGGTAACTATATTTTAGGGGGTGGCCCTAGACTGGTTCGTGAAGTTAGAGCCCGCTTCCATATTTTCGTATGACTAGTTATGTGATAAATTTCTGCACCAATTTGCTAGCAGAAGGAAGGTGAAGTTGCCACATACCCACTTGCACACTGTGAAGCAAGCTGAGGGGGAGTCTTTGAGAGATTTTTTTACCAGATTCAACACCGAGGTGTTGAAAATTGATAGCCCGGATTGAGTTCTTGATTGATGTGCTGTTTTTGGGACTGAGGCACAAGGAGTGTGCCAATGCTTTGGTGCGCGCTCAGCCCCACACGATTGAAGAACTCCTCGACCTCGCTGAGAGGTACATGACCCAAGAGGAGATGAACAAGATGAAATACAGCAGCATCGAAGCCGACAGGAAGAAGGGCAAAGAGAAGGACGACAAGCAGAACAAGGAAGGACATCGGTCCCCGATTAGACGCTTCCATGACTATACTCCACTCTCCATGGCGAGGAAAGAAGTGCTCTTTGCCATTCAACATGACAACCTACTGAAAAAGCCCCAGAAAATTATAGAAACTGAGGCCATGAGGAAGTTCGGGAAGTTCTGCTACTTCCACAAATAAAAGGGGCATGACATCGAAGACTGCTTCAACCTGAAGGATGAAATTGAGAGGTTGATCAGGAAGGGGCATCTAAAGAAGTTTGTTGAGGATAGGAATCGACGAGAGAAGGGCGACGAGAGGAGGGCACAGTCGACTGGACTCCTCGTAGAGAAAGGTCGGCCAGCCCGCGAAGAGATGACAAAGGGAAGAAACTTTCCTATGAAGCCCACCCACCCGTCAGAGGAGTCATCGACATGATCGCTGGGGGGCCCACGGGAGGAGACTCCAGAAACGCAAGAAAGCAGACCCAACGGCAGCTCGACTCAACCAAACCATCTAAGGTCGAGATGATTTTTCAGCTTATAAATAGTGCAGAACCAATATCCTTTTCAGACACAGACCTCAGCCACCTCGAAAGCCAAGGCATGGACCGAAAGATCGATTGCCCTATGGTGGTCGCTGTCGAGATTGCCAACTTTGAAGTTAGGAAGGTCCTGGTCGACAACGGCAGCTCGGCCAACATCATATTCTCGTCGACACTAAACATGATGGACTTGGGCAAGCTGAACTTTGATCCAGCCAGAACGCCCCTAGTTGGATTCGGGGGATCGGAGATTATGCCGACAGGGTCCATCTGCCTCTCCACGACTTTCGGGCAGGGCCATCGTAGCCGAACCTTGATGATTAACTATTTAGTGGTAGACGCCCCGTTTGCTTACAATGCTATTTTGGGAAGATCGGCCTTAAATGACTTCATAGCCATTGCATCCACGTACCATATGAAGATAAAGTTCCCGACCCCTGGAGGATTTGGTCAGATTTTATGCAATATTAAGGATGCTTAGCGCTGTTACACAATTTTCGTGAACTCCGGTGAATAGAGAAGGAGGCCATAATTGAAACCCTCGGGGGACGCCCCTGTAGCGAAACCCGAGGAAGGACCTTTATCGAAGAAGAGAAAGATCGAGGATACCAAGGTCGAGCCGACAGAAGAGTTCAAAATAATTGAGCTCGAGCCCGGGAATCCTGATAAGATAACCAGGATCGGCGCTGATCTAGGAGATCGACTAGAGTGCCTCATGGTCGACTTCCTCCGACGAAATCTTATTGTCTTCGCTTGGAAAGCGGCTGACCTACAGGGCATCGACCCTGACATCATTATCCACAGGTTCAATGTGGACCCTGCCCACAAACCAGTCCGCCAGAAGAAGAGAGTTTTAAATGCCGAGCGGACGCAAATTATCCAAGAAGAGGTAAACAAACTTTTAGAAGCTGGCTATGTTGTTGAAATTGTATATCCTTCTTGGCTATGTAATGTTGTACTAGTCCCCAAGACCGAGGGAAAATGAAGGATGTATAATGATTTCACAGACTTGAATAAAGCTTGCCCTAAAGATCCTTACCCCTTGCATCGTATTGATTTACTTGTCGACCCCACCGCTGGATGTGAATTACTTAGCATGATGGATGCATTTCAAGGATATTATCAAATATTTATGGCACCTGAGGATAGGAAAAAAACCTCTTTTGTTGTTCCCAATGGGGTATATTGCTTTTTGGTCATGCCGTTTGGACTTAAAAATGCTGGAGCAACTTATCAAAGGCTTGTTAACTTTATGTTCAAAAATGAGATCGGAAACTCAATGGAGGTTTATGTGGATGACATGATTATAAAAACAAGTAGAGCAGAAAATCACTTGGCCGACCTGAATCACACGTTTTCTATTCTAAGAGCCTTTGGTATGAAACTGAATCCCAGCAAATGCACGTTTGGCATGCGGGGTGGTAAATTCCTTGGTTTCATGGTCAGCCAGAGAGGTATCGAGGCCAACCCTCAGAAAATTCAAGCAGTTCTCGACATAGCCCCGCCGCGCACAGTTCGGAAAGTTCAACGCCTTATTGGCAGAGTGATTGCCTTGGGCAGATTTGTAGCCAGGCTAGCAGACAAGAGCTTACCTTTCTTCAAGATCCTAAGAAACACAAAGAAGTCAGGAAGTCAGGATTCAGATAGGATGAACATTGAGATAAGGCTCTCCTCGACCTCAAGCAGTATCTCTCCTCACCACCTCTGCTCGCCAAGCCCGAGCTTAGGGAAGTCTTACAGGTATATCTGGTTGTTTCCTTAGCCTCCATTAGTTCGGTGTTGACTGCAATAAGAGATGGAAACCCTCGCCCCATTTACTATTGTAGCAAGGCTCTTCAGGGGCCAGAATATAATTATTTGGAGATTGAAAAATTCGCTCTAGCCCTCGTCACATCGGCAAGAAAGCTGCGACCTTACTTCCAATCACACACAATCTTGGTGTTAACGAATCAGCCGCTAAAACAGGTATTGTCGAAGCCAGATACTTCAGGTCGACTTACTAAGTGGGCCATCGAGCTCGGAGAATTCGACATCCAATTTCAATCGCGAGCAGCCATTAAGGCACAGGTCCTCACATATTTCATCCTCAAAAGGGTCAACCTACCGTATCCGGGGGTCGAGAGCACACCCTTGTAGACTCTGCACATCGATGGGTCTGCGACGTTGTCGGGGGGAAGGATAGCAGTTTTTCTTCGATCCCCGCTAGCTGAGGATTATGACTTCACGGTAAAACTCGACTTCCCGATTACTAATAATGAAGCTGAGTATGAGGCTCTCATTGCAGGAATGCGCATGGCTGCAGACCGAGGGGTCGATAAGCTAGTAGCTTTCACGGACTCCTAGCTCGTGGCCGAGTAGGTCAAAGGAAACTTTAAGGTAAAAGAGCATAAGATGGCGCAGTACTTGGCAGAGGTACAACAGTTGAAACAGATGTTTAGCCACTTCTCGCTAAGCCAAATCCCCCGATCAGAGAACGAGCAAGCAGACGCACTCTCCAAGCTAGCCAGCTCGATGAAAGGCACTCGCGAAAGAACTATAACATTTCTTGTCGCTGATAGGCCCTGCGTCCAGTCTCCCGACCGCAGTCAGGTCGGATGCCTCGACGAGTCAACCACATCCTGGCAACATCTAATCAAGCTCTATTTGAGTCGAGGTTCTTTACCAGATGATATTAAGCAGGCCCAAAAATTGAAGGGCTTGGCGCCTAAATATGCACTAGATAAACATGGACCGTTGTACAGGAGGTCGATTGCAGGACCGCCGCTTAGATGTTTGGATCCCGATCAGGCGAGGGAAGTAATGCAAGAGGTGCGTGCGGGCTTTTGTGGCAACCACTCAGGCAGAAGGTCTCTCTCCCATAAGATAACTCGTTACGGATACTTCTGGCCCACTTTACTCAAAGACTCCATGGATTTCGCTAAGAAATGCCCATCCTGCCAAATGTATGCAAACATCCAGCATCAACCAGCCGCACCAAGGACCAATGTTAGTATCACATGGCCATTCGACTAGTGGGGCATCGATATAGTGGGATCGCTCCCCAAAACTTTTGGCCAACGAAAATTTATCATAGTGGCTGTCGAATATTTTACGAAATGGGTGGAGGCCAAAGCAATCTCTAAGATCACCGATGCTGCTATCAAAAATTTTATATGAAAAAATATTGTGTGTCGATTCGAATTGCCAAAAGTCCTCATTTTTTATAACGGCACCCAGTTTCAGAGCAAAAATACAAGGAAGTGGTGCGAGACTTTGGGCATCGCCCAGCACTTCACTTCAGTAGGCAATCCTCAAGCCAATGGCCAGACTGAGGTCACCAACAGGACAGTCTTAGACCACATCAAGAGCAGAATAGCAGGAATAGGAGCCAGTTGGGCAAACGACCTCTCGGGTGTTCTATGGGCTTTTCGAACAAATCCGCGAACAGCCACGGGCCACAGCCCCTAAAGTCTAGTTTATGGTTCTGAGGCAGTGATACCATCTGAACTGATCCAGCACACAGCCAGAGTGATTCATTACAATCCAATAACGAATACATCGGAACGCACGCTGGATTTAATTACCATAGACGAGAGGCTCCAAGCAGCTTACAGTAAGATGCAAAGGTACCGCTCGAAAATGGCGGATCGCTACAATAAGTCAGTCCGCCCGAGGAGTTTCAAGGTAGGAGATTTCATCTTGAAAAAAGTGGAAGTCTCGAGGCCAGTCGGGAAGTTTGACCCAAAATGGGAGGGACCTTATGCAATCATCAAAGTGTGCAAGAACAACGCCTACCGACTAGCGAATTCCGCAAGTTGCGAGCTGCCTCGACCATGGAATGCGGTAAATTTAAGAAAATTCTTTGTGTAAATTGTTTAATTCACATCTGCCGTATTGATTATAGAGCACCGAGTCCCACCATTTTTTGAAAAAATCCAAGATGAGTTTCGCCAAGGCCTTAGTCGACCCCGTAGTCGACGAAAGGCTTAAAATCTCTAAGTCAAGGCGACAAGTCGAGACCACCTTAGTCGACCCCGTAGTCGACGAAAGGCTTGAAATCCCTAAGTCAAGGCAACAAGCCGAGACCACCTTAGTTAACCCCATAGTCGATGAAAGGCTTGAAATCCCTATGTTAAGGCAGCAAGCCCAAATCACCAGAGTCGACCCCGTAGTCGATGAATGGATCAAATCCATATATATTTCAACAACGGCAAAGGGCTACAAAGTTCGACCAATGTTGCAATAGCCAAAAGTGCTTTAAAATCAAGCATCAACTATACTCAAAAGTCCTATGCCCTATAAAAGCCTAAATTAACGCTGTAAAAACAAACAAATCATTCAATGAAAAATACAAGCGCAAGTACTCAATGCATTCACCTCTACTCGACAAAGCAATAAGTAAGGAAGCATGTTAATAGAGCAAAGCCTTGTAAGGGAAAAGAAATTTTATTTCACTTTCTGAAAGCCTCAACGAGGCATGTACATGGTCAAAAACAAAAAATATATTTGTGAAGCCTAACTAGAGCTCCCAGACCCTTCGGCCTGTGGAGTACGAACAACGCTAGATGGAGGCTTTGGCAGGGCCATTGCAACAGGTAAAGCTGCGGTAACAGGCAAGGCCACGGTAACTGGCAAGGCTACAGTAACTGGGCAAGAAGGGCTAGTCACAGAAGACAGGAACAATCGCTCTATAGTTGGGAAAAAGGAGGCAGTGTCGGCTCGACGCTCGAAGATCTTGTAGGCGAGGCCACCGGCGAACTCGAACTCCTGACCCACAGCTTTTAGCTTCTTTTCCAGGTCGGCTTTGCGCCTCCCCTCGGGGGTCATGTCGACCCCCTCCGTAGCTGCGACCTCTGTGCCCTCCTCATCGACCTCATCACCCTCTTCCTCGCCAATCGAGCGCAAGTCCTCATCGAGAGCGAGGCTCATCTTCGCGCGGTCTTCCTTGCTCACCGCGTAGCCCAGATACCGCATTTGCGCGATAGCCTTGTTAAAGGCACCTCGAGCATCGTCCAGGGCCAGCACCACACTTGCGTCTTGGAAGGTGGGGCTCACCATGAACTGTTAGACAGCCTCCTTCCACACCTCGGGCAGTACCCGAGCAAACTCCTCCCTGGCCTCAACCAGGCGCTCACTTCGGCCCGCCGCACGACCAGACTCATAGGCGACTTGAATGTCTAACTCGAGCTTTGTCAGCTTCGCCTCCATCTTAGTCTGCTCGGTCACCGCCAGCACCACCTACTGGTCTTTCGCCTCCATATCCCGGGCGAGTTGGGCATTTGCTCTCTCAAGCTCCTCGACCCGGAGCTGAGATGACTCCAGCTGAACCATCAAGGTCTCAGCATCACCGCCTGCCTCCAGTTGCTCAGGATCTGCAAGCGCCATCTCGGAGCGGCGGAACATGTGGTAGCCCAATTGCCCGACCTGAAACATAAAATCATACCACACAATCAACACAGTAAGAGCAAAGAAAAATGAATGCATAAGCTTTCGAATAACAGAATCCTACTATGTTCGCGTGATACGTGAACTCACAAAGGGCCGCGGGCTGGCTCAGGCCCAGGAATTTCTTCTGGTCAACCAGAAACTGACCAGCCATCAGCACTTTTAGGGGGTCCACCCTAATGGGCCCTGATGCCTGCATACTCAACGAGTCATCCAAGGCCAGCGCAGGATCCGACCTGAACTGTGGAGACGGAAACTTCCTCAAATTAAACAGGGCCTCAGCACCCCGATCCCCAAAGAGGTCATTTTTCATCGGCACGACCGTCGCTGCACCCCTCGATTTTCCCTTTCCTCTTACTGCAGCTACCCTCTTCAGATATAGGCCACCCTGTTCACTCGATGGCCTCTTCCCCCGACCCGTGGCTCTCTCAACCTCCTCAGTTCGACCTGGCGAAGGAGTCGAAGAGGGCGTTGGTGCAGCAACTGATCGACGAGTCTCGTCGGCTCCTGTTGACTTTTGTCGAGGAGCGGCGCCTTGTCTACGCCGCTAGTTCCTCTTAGTGCGAGCCAAGGCGTTAGCTCTTGCTCTGTCCATCATTTTCTCTAGATCTACAAAAACAAGGACAACAAAGGTCAGATACAAACGTTAACGTAGGAATACAAGAAAGCATGACATGCATTTCATCTACCTATCTCATAATCATCTGGGAAGTTTATAAATGCTGGAGACAACCCAGCGAGTACTAACTACCTCTCCTCGAGAAAAACAGTAGCCTCCACAGGACCAAACTCGACTAGGTCCCTCACAAAGGTATTCGACCAGGTCAGGGTTCGATTCCCTAACATCTCGACCTGTCCCCCCAACCACTCTCGAGGTATGTCAAATCCCCCCTTCACTCGAACAAAGAAGTAACGCTTTTTCCACTCCTAACCATAAGAGGAAAAGGGGGCCACAAGAAACCTCCGACGGGGTCGAGCAGTTAAATAGTAAAAACCCAACTCGTCGGCACTTTTGAATTTACGTGACATACAAAGGTAGAACAAGTTTGAAAAATTTTCAAAGGTTGGGGGTTGATTGAAAAGGTGCATCAAAATAATAAAGCTACACAAGGTCGCGAAACAGTTGGGTAGCAATTGCGTTATACACACCCGAAGACCCCTACGCAGACCTATCATGCTCTTGCTCAAGGGGAACCTAAGACCGCACCTAAGCGCATCCTCGAACACAGTGATGCAGCCAGCGGAGGCACGATGCATTCGACCAGGGGGTTCGGGGGCTAACAACTAGTATTCCTGGGGAATATGGTAAAGCTCTTGGAGGCGGCTCAATTCTATAGGGGTCACTATGGAAACTATTTCACTATAATGGCTTGCGGTAAATAATCGCCCGCGAGAAGGGGGTACCCGACTGGGCCCAGCTTCCCCATCGCGTCCGCAGTTCAAGCTGTGGGAGCTCGAGCTGCTTGAATCGGAACTACCACCTGACGACCCACTAGGTGGGGCGGGAAACTCCCTACGCCCCTCCGATACAGTAGCCTCACTGTCCCCCCTATGACTACCCTCAGAACTAAACACCCCAAACATCTTCCTCAGAGAAAACAAAGAGGACGGTGAAAGAAAGAGAGGTGGAGGAACACTTACTGGATTTGATACGTAACCCTGGAAAATCGATGAAGCGACCACAAAGGTTAACAAATCTTGCAGCGAAAGATATCTCCTAAAGACTCTGGAATTTTGAAGCGCTAAAAGTAAAAAGGGGCAGGATTATGTCGCCTATTTATAAGGAGGATGGCGTGGTTATCCAAGCGTTCGCATTAATACATAAAACTGTAACGCCGCCCCACGCGCGCCACGATGTAACCGCTCAGTAAATGTGAGAAACCTTGGTCGATTTTTGAAAAACCCTGGTCGATGGTCATTAATATTTGCTACTTCCCAACACTGCTCGTCGATTCCTTGTTCGACCTTGCGAAGTGAGGGGACTCATGATATAGGATGGCCCAGAACGGCCCAAATCAGCTAAGCCCAACCAATGGCCCAAAGCCCATGTGACTCGTCGACCTACCTTGACCATTTCCCATGGCCCTCAGAATCACTCGACCGTTGTCGACTTGTCCCAAGTCGATCCGAAGGTTGAGCTCTGTACAGCGCTCTGCCACCGCATTAAATGCATTGACTGGCGGCACGCCTCTGTATTAATGGCACATGCCCTCCCCTCACCGTCTGACACAACAGGCGTCGCAGCAGTGTACCGTCTTGTCTTGGGACATGAAGGAACATCTAGCTGGCTACATTCAAATGAGGGGGAATTGATCAAATTGCCCCCTGAGGAAGATAAAAGCCCCTCTTTGTAAGTCAGGGGCTTTCTTGACATTTTAGATAAGGGAGAAGCATATAAAAATGCTCAGCCTTGCCTCTCACAGGTACGCACAAGAAAATACACCATTACTCTCTTACTCCATTACTCGATTAAGAGGTTGAACCTTATACTAACTTGAGCGTCGGAGGGCCTAAGTCGAGAGCCGCTCGGCTAGCCTAACGTTTGCCTTGATTGCAGGATTCTCGAGCATCATTAATTGAAGATATCAACCTTTGGGTCAAGCCCAATATTGATTGGAATCGGAGCACATACATTACGATTCGAACCCTCATCAATATGGTAATAAACAAAATTATCATAAATTATAGTAATAAATTTTTTACTATATTTTTATTATAAATGTTAATAATTATTAATAATCTTATATTTAATTTTTTTGATCTTATGTTTAATTTGTGAATTTTTTAAAAATTAAGAAAAATTATAAGTTCAAAGTTTTTTTTTTTTTTTGTTTTCATATTTTTTCACTAAAATTCAAAATCTCAATTAATATTGATATTGGCCTGTATCAAGTTGCTATGAAATTGTAGAAAAAAATAGATAATTGTTGACTTGGAAAAAGAAATAATTAATTTGTGTGATGAAATAAAATCTTAAAAATAAAGAACAAGAAAAAGCAAATGCAAAAGCTGCCACCACATGTCATGTGGCAGCTTCAGGGAGGAATTGGGTGGCCACCCAGCTGTGTGACATCGACTCCCCCTTCCCCCTGAACAAGTCCAAATATACCCAAAAATTATTATTTATATTATTCATTCTCATAAAATTCTAACCTAACCATCATAATTTCAAAAATTACTACTTCATTTCACATTCCCCATGCCCACCTGTCATCACTATTGCTATCCTTTTCACACATTCCCCCGGCCCTCTCCACTCTGCCTCCTTCACTATTCCCTTTCCCCCATAATAATAATAATAGCACATATAAAATATTATAACTATAATTTTTTAATAATAATAATAAATAAATAAAAATTGAACTAATCAATAATAATAATAATTAAAAATTTGCGCAAACAAAAAAATCAATAAAAAATTAAAATACAATTCACTTAATTATTAAAATAATTATTACAAACTTACAATACAATCATATCTATTTACAATATATACATATATACAGAACATATTTATTTTTATAATTACAATTAAAAAAATTCATTAAAATTCAATTTCACCTCCCAACTCTATACAAAAATAATGATTTGACACCTACATTATAAAATGTCCGGTGTCCCATACAAAACAAAATCAAACATATCAAAACTCTCAAAATTTATTTTTTAACTATTCCCAAAATTATAACCATACATCAATCATATTCTCCAACCTTCATTTCACATTTTTCTATAATTTTTTCATTATTCATTCTCTTAAACACACACAATAAACATAAAATAAAATTAAACATAAAATATATCCAAACACTACTATGGCTTTTTTATTTTATGTAACAACGGTCAGAAGAAATTGGTGTTGTTTTCATTGTGATTCCCACTTTCACATAGGACGACATCCATGTGTGATGTTAGGCTTTGTAAAGTTGTGTCCTTTGCTATGATACTTGTTCACTGCTTTTCTCTTGTGGGTAGATTAAAAGAAATATGAATTTATTAATTTTTTAACTAAAGAAAAGAAGACATAGTCTGAAAAGGCTACGCAGTCACTGAAAAAAGCCTGCTCCCACCCACATCCCGCGCTGCTCGAAAGTTCGTAACTCTTAAGGGCATATTTAGTTTTATCTTCTGAGATTATTTTTATTTTTAAATAAAAATACATAATAAAAAATTAAATTAAAAAAATATTTTAAAAATTAATTATATTTGAATGAGTTGTTTAAAATTATAAATTTATACACGTATAAAAATAAATTGTATTTGGATGTTGAATTTTTTGTATTAAAAATAAAAAATAATTTAAATTTAAATTAATACTTGGAATATATTTATTTGAAAAATAATATAAAATAATATTTTTATGGTAAATAATAGTTGAGAAGTATTAAAAAAATAAAAAATAAATATATATAGTAATATGGGTTGAAATAAAGTGAAAATGGAGAGAGAATATATAAAAAAATATTTTAAAAATAAAAATATTTTAAAAAATAGTGCAAATAATGATAATTTATATTTTTTATTTTGAGGAGAAAATAAAAATAGATGTTGAAAATGAAACCAAGCGGGCCCTAAGTCTCTAACGTTGTCATATAACATCTTTGAGCTTGTTCATTAGTATTTTGGCCATTTTTTTAGAAAAAATTTAGAAGAATAAATTTTTAGGAGAAAATTAAAAAAAAAAAATGTCAATTGTTTATTTATGTTTTGAAAAAATAGAAAACATGAATTAAAAATGAGTTATTTGTTTGTTAATATTTTGGTGGAAAGATAAATTTTACTGTAAATGTAAAATCAATTACTCTTTTATTGTGTTTGTAGAAAAAATTTATTTTTTTATGTAAAGTTTATATATAAATATATATAAATTTTGATAGTGTGTGTATATATATGCGAGTGTTATGTAGGGTTAAGATAGAGTTATGGTAAGGTGTAGGATTTTTTTGAAATTAAATTTTGAGAATTTTTTTTATATAAATTTTTTAAGTTTTAAAAAAATAATTAAAAAATACGTATATTTTTTGGGATTGTTGGAAGTTTGGGAAAAATTTCCCAAAACGCTAGTCGCGTTTGTTTTTCCTTGAATTTTCTCAGGATGGTGATATGGATGTAGAGCTCCCAGCTGCCTTTCTTCTTCATTCCGTTTGCCAGATAACTCTTTTTTCCAGCTTTCACAGTTCACTCATCTTTTCTTTGTTTGAGTTTTGCTCTTCTTTTTATTTTCTTTACCGAAAAAGTTTTCTAGATGTCCCTTATGATATATATGACTATGTTTTAGGTTTTTTGCAGAATTAAAAAATTTGTGAGGGAAAGAAGATGATTATGTAGAAATTTTTAAGTATGATAATTGCCAATCAGACTTGGAGCTAGGGGTGTAAGATGAGTCGAGCCGGCTCATGAGCCTCATGAGCGGGCTCGATTATAACCTCCGTATTTTTGAGCTCGAGCCCTTAAGAGCAGGCTCGATGAGCTCTCGATCTCGAGCTCAAAAAGCTGGACTTGAGCCTGCAATTTTGGCAAGCTCGAGCTCGAGCTCGACTCGTTTACACCCCTACTTGGAGCGATTGTTCTTCAAATATGGAAGAGTTTCTGTAGACACGGTGCCAGGTGTTCAACGTGCGTATCCCACCTTTCACTTTGTTTATTTTTTTCTCCTTTTATTGAGCCGGTGTTGAACAGTCAACGATGGGCGGTTGTCGAACCTACCTTCGTATAAGAACACTCCCCATGCTGTCTTCACCGTTTCTCGCACTGAGGTTTGTTGTTTTGAATGTGTAGTGAATGATTGTCGTGACTTTTTTTTTTTTTTTTTTTTTTCCGTTTAATTAGTCATTTGATTGAAAAGATTAAATATTTTTGTTTCATGCTTTAAGTAATGACATGATATTTTCGCCTCAGGGTCTTAGAGGGCTACATGTTGGCTTTTACCCTGCCGTTCTTGGATCAAATATTTCATGGGTTTATATTTCTACTTGTAAGCATCAATACCAGAGTAATGTCCAGATTGTTAGGGAACCCTTTTTCTTTCTTTTTTTTTTTTTTAAGTATGTTTCATACTCGGTTTCATTAAATCCTTAATGCATGCTATACTTCTCACCTTCCATGTACATGAACTAATGCTTATTGACCATTGTGTCAGGGGACATTATTGAATGTCTCTCTATGCATACCTTGATTAGCAAATTTTTGAATTCTTGTTCTAATTTCCTTGTTGAAAATGTTTGTTACTTAATTTCGTTTCCTGATTCCTTCAGGTCCCCGTGTATATGCACTAATGCACAAATTTTTTAGAGATTTGAGTACGATAACCATGGAAGAATACATTTCTCGCTTATTTGATGCTTATCTTCTTAGTCAGGCTTCTTAAATATGGTGCTTTAAGCAAGCTTTTCCATGTGCTTTGATCCAAAATAATGGTTGTCTCGTACATTTGCAACTACGGCAAAACCAAGCAGCGGTATTTGAGAAGGAGAGAGGAGCTGAGCCCTGTTCTTCATTTTGCGGCAGCAGCTGAACCTGGAGGTCTGGTCAGCAACTTCTTATCCTCGAAATTGTTCAGCACTGTTATCTTTAACAAATCTTACTTGTGCAACTTCTTAATTTCTAAGTTATGTTATATTTCTTGTTGAACTAAAAGTGTATATTGCGTCTAAGAAGGAGAATCTCTTCCATGCATTAGTCGGAAAGTAGATGTTCTATTCAAACTTTTGAAACAGATTCGCTGTGTACCAACACTATTGAAAATTGGCTAATGCCACGTTGGCTTCTCTTGATCACTAACAATAGTTTTAAACAGTCAAATCAACGTCACTGACTACGTTGATCTGTTCAATAATGCTACCGATTCGTTTCCCTCAAGAGCATATATTCCTTGAGGACCATCTAACTTATTATCCAAAGTTCTATCACTGTAAGATTTAGGAGCAATAGAAATGTTGAGCCAGCAGTGTTTATGGGCTAGGAAGAAAGAATTGTCAAATGTCAAGTGTCAACACTAATTCCATATGTGCAGTTATTGTCTCATTTATTGTGTAGCTTCATATGCATATATGACACCAAGGCAACTCTGAAGATGCTGTTTCAAACTCTTGTGATTCTCACTTGCTTCAGAAAGTACATTGGTGGATCTTTTAGGTCTGTTTTTGCACCAATCCCATTTGGTTGGTGAAAACAAGGTTGCGGCTTCAGACTCCAAAGCAACTTCGTCCACATTCTGGTTTTCATAGTGAGCTCTAATCTTGTACTGACTTGGTATGATGTGCTTTGGTACCCACTTATGGATAAAATTTCTGCGGAGTTAAGTAACTTGGTGGTTTTGGTGCTGTTTCAGCAGGTTACACATGGTGCTATTTAGTTTACCACATACGAGGAATTTCGGAAAATGGTTATCAATTTTAGGAATGAAGAAAGTCAAGAAAATTTTAACACTATTCATAATTCATTGGTGAATTTCTGGACCAGTGATCATTTTTTTGTCTCTGGAACATTTCCTGTCCACTTCATTTTCTAAAGCAACAACTTTGTTCTCCTGCCTCAGTTTATCATGCTGTCTCCTAGAGGGATAACATATGTGATCATATTATGCATGACCTCTTCCCTTTCTGAAAAAGTTGAGAGCCCTGAATTTCAATTAAGAAAAGACACAGAGAAAACAGAGGGCATGTGGCAGCATCGTCGACATAGTACAAAAGCATTGGATGCTGGTTTTTCAGTAGAAAGATATGTAGTAATTAGCTTGTGTTTTGGCAGTCAGGAAGTAGATCAGTAACTTATTCAATTATTTGTAAAAGGTTACTTAAGGTCACAGTTAAAGTTCCAAGATTTCTTCATTTCTTATAGAATTGATGTCTTTGCATTTACAGCATTCTCTCTGGCTCAAAAAGAAGCGAGGATAATGAAGAGGTAACTGTAGCTTGGCCTCGGTTTATAAAATTTAGATTTGCTGTTATTGTGTCTATAGGATTCATTTGATTATGCATTACTAAGTGCTTCTTCAAAATTATATGATAATTATTCCTTTCTTATTTGGTGAATTTGGTTATTTGAGCTAGACTGCAGGAAAAATTAAAATAGCTTTTGATTATTTGATTGTTCATTTGTCTAATAGGTTATTTGAGCTAGACTGCAAGTAAAATAAAATAGCATCCTCTACTTACACGATAGTGACTTTAAGAAAAACAATGAATTATTTCAATGATATCTTTCGGATAAATCTTGTTTTGATTGAATATATTATACTTAAATTACATCAAAAGTAGTGGTTGTTGAATTCTCTTGAAAATGTAGTGTTGTCAGATAAAATTGCTGATGAGAGTTATATCATTATTCTCAAAATGAAAGTCATATCTATGCTCATATATTTTTAAACAATTGTTTGTTTCCATTTGCTATTGTTTGGTTTTTACTTTTTCCTTTTTTTTTTTTTTTTTTTTTGGGTACAAGAAATGATATAATTGTAAGCTATTTTTTGGCACCCAAAATGAAAGAGAGATGGTGATGTATATTCTTCATAATATGATTAGTGTGTTAAAAACCGCTAATCCAACAAAACTGCAGGCCGCGGGGCTCAATTCTACCATCAAAATCTAGCTTTATGGATGGAGCTACCGCATTAATTGGAAGCAGGAAGTCTGAAAGTTTCACTACTTCAACTTAGGACTGTCAATGGATCATATTTTAATCCGAATTCAATCTGAATTCGATTCGAATTTTAGGATTTTTATCCGATTAAAATATTCGATGGATCAGATTTTATTATAAACATTTGAAATCCAAAATAAGTGGATTGGATATGGAATTAAGCAATCCGATCCGTTAAAAATTTAAATCCAAACCTTAATATTTTTTATTAAATTAATACTCTTATATATAATATTAATAAATATTTTAAAATAAAATCTATGTATTATATTAATTTAATATCTATATTAACGTCTATATTGCATTATTAATATTGAGTTTTTAACTTAAAAAATAAAATGAATATTAATAAAATATCAAATATAATAACATATAATAGTCTATTTATATATTAATATAATGTGAAAAAAGAGTTTAACACTCAAATATTTAACTTTTGGACTAATATATAATAAAAAATTATTAAAAATTTAAATATAACATATATTTATTTTATAAATACAATATTTTTATAAAATTGAAAAGGACCAAAAAAAAAAAGAAAAAAAAATTGGATCGAATTTTTTAATCAGGTTTCAGATATGATACTGAATAAAGATTTTATAGAATTTCGGGTCGAATTAGGATATAATTTTTGTTTATCGAATTTGGATTTGGATATAACAGATTCGATTCAAATCCGACCCGTTGACAGCCTTACTTCAAATGATCAATTATAACAATCACACCTCTGTTGAGCAGCGTGAACACACGAAGAAAGAAAGTAATTCAGACGGCATGATAGAGTTGAACGCAAAGGCTAGCAAATGGATGATTTATAGTCTTTATTCTGTGGAATCATTCCCTTGTACATTAATCAAAAGAAAAATATGTCATGAGTTAGTATTTTTATTAATTGCAACATCCGTTAAAGAAAAGAAAACATCTAATCAACATGATTATATTATTCTACTTAAACATGAATAAACATGATTTTACAATTATTTAATAGATAATTAATGAGACTATTCATTAAATCAAGATATCAACAATTAATTAATATAATAAATGATTCTAAATTAAATGATATGTTTAAAAATAATACTCAAACAATCAATTATCCATAATCTAATGAACAGAAGACATTCTAATGAGTGTGGAGTCTGGAGGCCATAATTGTTTAACTTTGCATTATTATTTCCATTTTCTAAGAACAAAATATCTACTGTATTTGATACCTCAAGATGGCAAAAGCTAATTAGATAATGGATAATATTGAAATCCAGAAAGAAATATAAATTACTATTAAAATAGACTAATATAAGAAAGTACATACTTAGAAATCAAATCTTCGCTAAATTTGAGACTTATCAAAACTGAAAGCATAATAAATCCTATGGGACTATTCTTACGATATTTGTTTTTTTTTTTTCAAATTTTTTAAATCTCTTTTTCATGTCTTGTGTATTAAGTACTTGTTAAACTACATCAACCAAAGTGTGATAACTAAAAAACTTAACATCATTAAAAGCTAGGCCACTATTTTGAAGATGGCCAAAATATTCCATACCAGGGGGAATGAATTTAGGACTCGGCATGTGATTTAGGAAGAATTTTTCTTGGGAAAATATTCTCATTACAGAAATATTTTTTTTAAAAAAAAAAAAAAAAAGAGAGGGAGAAGAAAAACCTTAACCCCACCAAAAAATTGTGTTTCAATTTGCAACATGTAATAACAGCTACAGACACTAAGAAATTGTAATTATTTATTATTGAAAATAAAAAAGAAAAACACTAACCAATTGATAGGGTTGTCCTTTCGGCACTTTCTATATTGATACATCCCCCCTGTAAATTGTAATGTGATTATGAAGGATTTGCATTATGAAAAATTGTGCATTCACAAGAAGATATCTAATCACAAGATTTTGGAAATTATTAACCTCTTAAGGCACTAATGATGGGTGAATTTTCGTATTACCCTTTTGTAAACCTTAAGACGATATTGTTTTAATTTACATTATGATTATAGAAAAAAAAATATTTAGGAAAAAGAAAAAAAAATTATGAAGATACAAAAATTAAAGTACAAAATTACATCTTTTGAAAAATAAATAAATAAAATTTAATTTTTTTCTTATTAAAATTCAAGATCCAAATATTCAGTCTACCTATTTATACCATTTAAGCACAAATAGCAATTTCATGTCATGAGATGTTTTCCCATTTTTAGCCTCCAGAAAATAAGTTTTAAAGCTCTAGGATAAAAATATCTACTAAATGATATTATTATAATTTTCTAAAATCTTTTAAATATATAAGATTATATATATATATATATATATTTAGGTAAGTCAATCAACAACAATCATCAATCAATATTTTACGATAATAATCTATCAATAAAAGAGTAAATGACTACACAATCGGAACCTTGAAATTGTTAGATGTAAATGTCGTCATGAGACCAAGACAATTTCTTTTAGTAATTAGAACCACATTATAATTTACCAGCAATTCGACACGTTTGATCAATATGCTAAATCTTCTAATAATATAAAATAAATAAAAATATTTATTTTAATATAATAATTTTTAAATAATTTTAATATATTTATATAAATTTTAATAATAATTATTATAATAAAAAATTATTATGGGTTATAAAATAATTAAATTACAAATGGTACTTTTAGCATAATTATAGTTATGCTGATACAAAAAAGTTTGGTGTTTTATAAATACTACAAATAATAAAATAGGTCAAATTGGGCCTGGCCCAACTCATATACTAGGCCAGGAGAGCTAGAATGACATATGGGCCTTTGATTGCCTGAAGTTAGGGCTGTTAATGGGTCGGATTCGAATCAAATCATGCTGGATCCGAATTCAAATCCGACAGTGATATGTTAGATTCGAATTCGACCCTAAATCCTATAGAATCTTGGCTATTATAGCAATATCCAATTCATATAAAAATCGAATATCCGAAAAAGATCTGAATCTGAATATTCTTAAAAATAATATTTTTGTTATTTTTCTAAAAAATTAGTGGAATTTAAATCCAAAACATTCATCCTTAAAAAAGCATGCACAAAACATATTAATAAATAAATTTTCAAATATATTTATCATATAAAAGCAATAATAGAATATAACTTAATTATATTCATTTATCATATCATTGTATTTTAAATTTTACTGCTGATAATATTACTTATTTGACATTATAAATATATATATATATTTAATTAAAATTTTGTAAGAAAAAAAACTCATTTCAATCAAATCGAAATTTGAATTCATTCTTCTATATCACAACATTCAGCTCCTGTTTATTATTTTTCTTGCATCATTTGTTATTATAAAAATAGAAAAACAAGTGATACAATTATGATGTAGATTACTTCCAAATCTAACATTTTTTTTTTATGAAAATCAATTAATTTGATATATTGCATAGGAACTCATTACTTTTTTCATCCCAAAATTCATGTTGGCATTGCTATAAAATCCTACGTATATATATAATACTATAGATATACATATAATACTATATGTTCAGATTCGGATTATTAATAGATTGGATCGAGTCAAATCCGTATTCGCTTAATTTATTTTGAATTACAAATTTTTTTAATTGTATTGTATCCGTCGAATCTTTTATTAGTTAAAGATCCTAAATTATCGAATCGAATTCACATTGAATTCGAATTAAAATCCGTTCCATTGACAGCCCTACCTAAAGTACACTAGTTTCATAGTCGTCAAGACCACACTGCTAATCATTCAGTGGCTTGCAACTTAGTGATATTAGTTTCTCCTATTATATGAGAGGTCTTATGTTCGACCTTGAATAGGTGCCTTTGTGCACCTTGTGTGCATCTAATTATACAATTTGTACTTTAATTGACTTGATTTAATTTGATAATATAATAATATCAATTTGTTAAAATAATATGTAATGTTCTCTCCCCCCCCCCCCCCCCCCCCCCCCCAAAAAAAAAAAAAAAACACACTAATAATCAAATGACAACTATCTATTTTTATATATATATATATATATATATATATTTTTTTTTAAAAAAAAGACAACAAAACAAAAATTAAAAATTCAATACTCCCTCGGTCAGATAGCATAGCTAACAACTCAATTTAAATTTTATAGTTTTAATGTACTATTAATTTGTGTTATGTTACTACTTACCTTGATAGTTCCAAACGCATAAATAAATAAATCATCACATTCTCAATTTGTATGAGCAAAAAATTCAAAGTCAAACAATACAGAGATCCTTTACATTTTGCATTTCAAAATTTACAATGATGTTTATTATGGTCTATGGGGCAATTTCACCCTCTTATGAGCGTCAATCCAATGGCAGTTACAATAAGCGTGGAGGGTACGCCAAACTTGAGATGGCTCCAGAACGACAGGTTGTAGCCATAGTGTTGAGCCCGACGAGCCTGCTCACAGACAATCAAGTTGGCAGCCGATCCCAAGAGGGAGAGGTTCCCGGCCACGGTGCTGACCCAAGCCAAGATCAGCCATGCTTTCTGCTCGCTTGCAGGAGATATTGCAGCTGCTGAGGCTGCCACTCTAGCGCCTAGGAGGAGAACTGGAGAACAAGGAGAAGAACAAATGGTTTTAACTTCCAAATTCTTGCTTGTGCAATGGCTATCAAAGAACGTTGAACTAATTTTCTCTCAAAAGATGCAATGAAAAAGAACTCTTTTGTCATTTTATATTACGTTTAGATCAAGGGTTTTGGTGAAGAAAAAGAAAAGCGAAAATATGAAGGTGTGAAACCTAAGGCATAAAGTTACATCAGATGAAATATGAAAAAAAGATTTTCCTTACCATTTTTGTCACTAAAATTCAAAGTTCAAACATAGAGTTAATGGTAGTTTGGATAATGATGCGTGCTCAATTTTCATGAGCCATAAAGTGTATATGCTAAAAGATTCGACTTTCTTTTTTTTGGCATGCCTTTATGGTTTTGTTCCCTTAATACTTTGGATGCCCTTCGGACAGGGAAACTCAAAACTTCAAATGTTACTCTCTGCATCGTAGTTTTGTTTAGTATTTTGAATATATCCTAAATTTTAGTTTATCCTATGCCCAAAATTGATATCCGCATCAGATTCATTACTATAACAGCAGTTTCAAGACCCCCACAGTGATGGCTAAACTAAGAGTCAAATGATTGTGCAGATAAATGTGCAATCAAGGTAAGCAGCATAAGAGGACTTAATAAGGATGACTGGCAAATGGCAACTGCTTGAAATTATCCTAGCATGTATAAGGATGCAAGAATGCGGTTTGGGTCGGATCAATTGTCAGTGAAAATTGAATGAATCTAAGTTGTCACTTTAGTTCAACCAAAGTCAAGCTGCATAAACAATTCTACCACTTCTATCTTTCCTAAGCAACATGTGTTCATCTTCAAGAAAGTTGCCAATTCTACACTCTGCCAGATAGCAGATAAAAGCACAGGCGCGTAGAAAAGTAGCAAGATAGAGAGCCAACATACCTGTAGGTACATTAGAAGCTAAATTTGAGAGGACGAGTATAACAGCTGCTAAAACTGCTGTTCCACCGATATGATTTATTTTTGCATAAGGCTCCATGAATTCCCATAACGCACTTGGAATTCCCGTTTTGTTGAAGCCGTCGACTGTAATAAACATTCCGCAAAAGAATATCAAGAGGGAATAGGATACCTGGATAATTAAGGTAAACCATATCAATAATCCTGTAGGTACTATCAAAGATACATATGAATCTTCAAAACTGATATCACCTTTTCTAAAGAAGGCCTGGCATCCTTAAAATCAAGAACGACGAGGGCAAGTGCTGCCGTAATGGCCGTCCATGACATATTCAAACCCGCCAACAGAGATATTAGCATCCCCAAAGTAACAAGATAAACACATGATTTCCATAAGACCCTTTTCCACTTCTTGGAAAATCCTATCTTTTCTTCTGCATATTCTATAAAACTGTCATATCTGACTCCTCTGTTCACAGAGGGGCTCCTCTTTGAAGGTATAGGTCCAGAATTTGCTACGTCTTTTGAAGCATCTGAATTTCGGATTGATTCCAGCCCTGTACTAGGAACCTTTTGAATTTCACTTTCACTAAGATTCCTTCGGTCCCTTAGTCCCTCAATCTGATCTGTATGACCAGTGACATTAGGAGAGCTTTGAATACTACTGCTCTCAGTTGAATTACCAAGATTCCTACGTATCGACTCTACGTGATTTGCACAACAGTTAACATTAGGAGAAGAGCTTTGGATATTCATTGATTCCAAGTTGGAATGTAATTCTTGAGAATTTAAGGATGTCAGATGTGACATTGTTGCAGGTGAAAACCGATGAGAAATTACATCATCTTCGCCAACAACTTCCACAGCAGCATCTTCTTCATCCTTTTGAACAGACAACAACTTCCAATACATACATAGGAGGATCAAAGCATTGACACACATTCCCACGAGCATCGCGGGAAAAATGCCGAATAAAAATCTACCGAAACTAATCTTACTCTGGACAGCAATAACTAAGTTTTGAGGATTGCCTATCGGCGTTGCTGATGATCCTATGTTTGCACTTGAGGCAAGGGCTAGTAGAAATGGATGAGGTGGGAGATTCTGTTGCCTTGCAATTTTCAGTACAAACTCAGTCAAAACAACACAAGAAGTATCATTGGTGAAAAGGGCACTGCAAATTGCAGAAATTAAACAGATTCGGCAAAGTAAGTCCTTAGCTCCTTTGCTTCTCCATGATAGCAATTTGCTCAAATACTTAAACATGTCTGCTCTTTCAAGATAAACACTAACTACCATAGTCCCAAAAAGTAGGCCGAGGATCGGAAGATCAATAGCAGCATATGCTTGATCAGGAGTTATGACCCGAAAAAGTACCATAAGCATAGCTCCAAGGAGAGACCCTGCAGTCCGTCCAATGGGCAAGAATGGGACAGCAGGGAAAACAGCCAACACCCAGAATATACCAAAGGCAATTGAGCCAAGAACCACTTTTACAGTAGGTGCCATAGCCATTTTTTACAGCTTAAACAAAATACGCCAAGCCTATTAACTTATTAAGCACTTCAGACCTTTAGCAACCAGGATTCAACACCTGCCCCACGTCACATCTATTCTACAAAATAGGAAGATGGACAAAAATAAATTCTTAAAAAGATTTCATCTTGACGACCTCAAATCACATTTGCTACAATGCTGTGAGAATTCGAAGTCCCAGCAAAGTAATTCAGTGCAGAAGCCCATGCCAAATCTGAAAGCCCCGAAAAAGTGTATCATAAGATATCAAGCAATAACATTAACAGTCAGAAAGAAATCTTCTATCGTACTTTCTGGGCTGCTGCCAATCTTTAATGGAAGTTCAATTTTCTGAGAATACTTTGGGTTAGCCTAAAATACAAGAAATACCCAAATTCCATTAGACCTCGACAAGAGAATAAATCATTAAAGGTGCAAGAATTTCAGCCAGAAATTGAAGTCATACAAATGACTAATCATTAAACTCAAGTGTATATACTCAGGCCCAGATAAAGATTACATCAATTTGGAAACATCAAAGTTAAGAACACATATTCAAGTTGGAATTCCTGAAAAATCAAAGCAACCCAAAAAGAAATTAGCTAATACTGAAATCACCTGAACCTGGAAAAAAGTGAACTTTTCACCAAGGGATTCAGCCAAAAAGGTTGGAACTCAAAAGGTGGTCATATTATCATTTTAATAGCATAGTAATTACCATTTCTTGAGGACTTCTGATGCTGATTAAATACTTTGGACTTTTTTGCATCTGTGGGTGGATAGATTTAGCCATTTCAGGAATATGTATGACGTTAATTTAATAGTCGTTTAATAATACAATATATACGTGGCTTTTAGCTTTTAACTGGGAACAAGCTATTCAAACACGTCAGAGTTCACGTGTAACTGATGACGACTATCTCGGCTGCTCCATGTCCTTGTGCTGTGTGTTATGAGAAATGGATATTGCCAGGGGTGTTTTAGCTGCTTCCAGTCCCACGGGAGTTGACCACTACTCCTCAAAGAGGAATTGGAGGTGGAACTAGTTATAGCCATACTTTTTGGAGTCCTCCTCCATCTATTTAATATAAAAAAATTTCACACAGCATGCTCACCTCCAATTTACTTTCTTTTTCCTTTTTGAATTTTTAACTTCTGATTTCTTCTTTTTATTGAAGTATCTTTTGATTTCACTGTATGTAAGGGTCCAAACGTTCATGAATGGTTTGAGCTCAATTTAATAAAAATTTATATTTGATTTGATTTTAAATTCATTAATTTTTTTTATAATAATTGAATTTTTTTAGTCAAATTAATCGAGTCGAACTCAATAATATTTTACTCGAAAAGTTCGCGAACGTAAATGAATTTTTTTAATTAATATATAATTATAGTTTAAGCTTGTATAATAAAGTCTATAAAAATAAGCATATAATAATTTTTCTATTATATATAGTTATAATTTAGACCAACATAATAAGGTCCATAATAGTAGTAGTAGTAGCAGTCATAGTAGTAATAGTAATTTATTTTTCGTTGTTAGAAAAATAACAAAATTATTTAAAAATTTTAAAAATATAAATTTTATTTTGAATCTAAATGAAATCGAATTTATATGAATCAAGCTATTTTGCTTTCCTATAATAAATCTTAACAAATTAAATTTGAATCTGCTAGATTTGAACTCGACTCGATTTGATTACACCCCTAACTATATTTTACATGTTGGACCTTAAAAAAATCATTATATTTAATATATTTAATACATGCAATATATGTCTGTACGTATATATTATACCTATACACATATTGTTCTTCAATTATTTGGCGTTAAAAAAGAGACGCATGATATGGACCCAGACGTGCCTTGTCCACAAACTTCCAGTATAATGTCAAACGAATTAAAATATGCAGTTGCAAAGTACTATCTAATGAGTAATAATGCACCAAATGGTCAAATTTATAATAATGAATTGGTTGAATTATTTTCAAGGATCTTAAAAAGATGTGTTTGGATCTTTCAAAGAAATAATTTGAAAGATTCAAAACGAAAAATAGCGATATCTATTAACAATAATATAATAAAGATCATCAATTAATATAAATTGATCCGAAATTTTATTCAAATTCAATATTACTTAAGAATATGTAAAAGAAATATATAGAATCAATTCTTTTTAATAAATAAATCGATCACAACTTCGCATAATTCTAATAAATTATTTATTAGTTTTTATGATTAGGTCATATACATATTGGTTTGTTTAAATTAAGATTGAACATGCGATGTGGGATTTTGGACCCGAACTAAAAATTCATTGTATTCAAAGAACCAGATCATAAATTAATAGAATTATATATGCTGCGATGGATTAAATTTAAAATAAAAAACAACTAAATATATACAGATACATATAAAAAAATTAGTCAAACTTTATTTAACTAATATTTATATTTCATATTAAATCTAAATCACTTATAATTATTTTAATAATAAAAACTCATGATAATAAGTTTATAGATTATATGATTTTAATTTTAATTTATGTAAACATATAATATTGCATTTATATATTATGTAATTCAATTAAATCATAAGTACTAATTCAATTACTTAAAGATTCGATTAATAAATTAATACTTAATATTATTAATTAATATTTATTAATAATTATATGTATATACATTATGTTAAGCCTATATCACTTATATTAGTAGCATATCATATAAGAAATATCGTATTAAATTTTATTTACTTATATAATTAGCATATTACTCTAAGAACTTACAAAATTTAATTTTATTAAATATGATTAAAATAGTTATTATATATTTTAGATTTTTTGTCATTGATTGCTTAATGCTTGGTGATTATTTAGTATGTAGATTTTTTTAACTTTTATTTTATCCTATTTCATTCTATTTTTTATTTGGTCCGATTCTTATCGGGAATAATGGGATTATATTTTTTTAATACTGAATTATTTGGAATGGAACTAAATATTTTTAAAATTCCAAAACTGAATAGTTCCATATATACTCAGCTCTTGTTTAGGTAAATCACAATTGAATGATTATGATTTTTTTAAACAAAATAATAAACTTAAAAATAATATCAAATCACGGACTTGAACAAATACTCATTTACCATTTCTACATTAAATTGTTATCAGATAAACGATTCTATAAATTTGAACTTATGTTACTAACATAAATAAATTTCAAAACTTTCGATGCTTATTCATTTCGAGCTATTATTCAGTAATTGCTGTGGATTTCGAATCCATCTAGCTATGCAATTATTTATAATTATCAACCTTAAATCCTTCGGTCCAAACTAATATAAATTATTTGGAAACTAATTAATAGTACAATCTTTTTCATGGAAGTTATCACTTGATATTTATAAATAAAATAAGTTGCTTTCTCAAAATAAAATAACTATACATTATCGTGACATCAAAATTTATAATCGTCTATCAATGAAACCATTAATTAAGATTATCATTTTGGTCGGTTTTGCAATCAAGTTAATTTTGTCATCTATGCATTTTAATAATAGTATTCCATTTGCAATAATAAAAGCCGAAATATTTAAACTTTAACTAACTCATCATAATAGTTTATGAAATATTCAATATTACTAAAATATTATTTTTATCAATATGTTTATACTTAGGCTGAAAGAGATTACTTAAATTAAGCACAATGACAAAATTAATTAGTCTACAACATTAATTAATTTATTGTCTCTGATAGGAGTCTTCAAGCTCGACAAAAATTACAGATTCGAGCTTGAGCTCAGTGAGCTTGTTTTTTGAAGGGCTAGAGCTCGACTCACTAGAAATTTTTAAATCAAATAAAAATATTAAATTATTAATATATATAATTATTTAATAATAATTAATAAAATAATTTAAATTATAATTATTAATAAAATATATATTAAATTAGTAATATATTATAAGTATTTGATTATATATAATAAATATTTAAAATTAGAAAAAATAAATTATTAATAAATATTAATTATTTAATTAATATAAAATATTTAAAAATAAAAAAAAGCTTATGAGCTGGCCATGAGCTTTCGAACAACTAAAGTAAAGTTCAAGCTCAGCTCATATTAAAGCTCGAGCTTAAGTCAAGCTATAATCGAGTCTGCTCACAAGACTGATGAGTGGGCTCGACTCATTTTACCCCCTAGTATCTGAATAGTAACAATTTTATTTATTAGTTCTTTTCTTAGTCAGAAATAATAATAATAACTTTAAATGGAGTGCCAAATTAAAAAAATGTCCAACTGAATTGGTCAGACAATTTAGGCCTTGTTTGTTTATGAATTCCTCAAAAAAATTTCAACTCTCAAAATACAAATAAATAACTCATCATATTCTCCAATTTCACTATCCATAATACATTCTAAAAGGCCCAAAATACCCTCCAAATTTATTTTCTACTAATTCCTCAATATTTAACTCTGTCATTTTTTGTCCTCCTACCAATCTATATATACACACACAAATAATTATAAAATATCAATTTCACCTTATCAACTCAAATAAAAGTAATTGATGTGACAAATTGTCTCCTCCCAAAATATAAATAAATAAATATACTTTTTTTATTCAATCTCTATCTATCACCCAAAACACAAATAAATAATTATCACATTTCCAATCAAACTTCCCACAAATCATTTTAGCAAAAAACCTGAAATCATAAACAAACAAAGCCATAACAATTGTGAGGCCAATAACGAATGACCCACCCCTTATTCAATTATTGAGGTCCAAGAGCCTTGATCTGATGAGCTGTAGCCTGTAAGCCAATATGCAAATTCCTGGTTTAACATGAAATGCCTGTTTACATAAAAGGGGCAAAAAGAATTAATAAAGTGAAAGTTGAGGGCTAAAATGCTATTTTCTTTCTCTCCTTTATAATGATATCCATATGCCTACATGGTGAGGTTCGAATTTAAATTTAAAAATCTCTTCAAAAATTACTCGAGTGAAAGTAAATACTTACATTCGAAAATGAGTTTACTTAGAGAATTCATTATGTTGAATCTCAAAGTAAATGCCTGAGCTAAAAATATGATATAAAAATATTTAAATGAAGGACAAAAGACCTCCCATCAATAAGCTAGTGAAATAATATCTCGAAATAATTAGACCTATATTTCTACGACAAATAGATCTTGTCATTATCAATGCATATATATACGTATGTATATATATTGGCCAAACTCTAATTAATTGCATAATATTCAAAATTTGCTATTGTATCCTTATATATGGGATTAAAATTCAATATTACTAAAATTCTCATACCAAATTTGCGGAACATCCAAATAAGAGTTAATGGTTACATGCTCTTATCCATCCAATATTTAACAAAAATTGCAAAGGTTAGGTATTACATGAGGCTAGAATTAACCATTTCGGAAAGTTTGATATCAAATTTGTAAATCAAATTATATTTTGGAATTAAAAAGTTATATTTTTACTTTCAGTACGTATTAAGATAATGTAGAGCTTAAAGGTCGGTACCAAACTTGCAAATCACCTTATGTCTAGGGATCAAAGTTATAATTTTCCGTGAAACTCCATTAACATCAAAGGGGCAAAAAAATAAATCCCTAAAATAGTAAAAATAATAAAGTGGAAGTCGTTGGCTAAAACTGCTAATTTTTTTCCTTTAAATTATACATATAAGGACTGTCAATTGATTGAATTTTAATTTAAATTTGATTCAAATTTTAAAATTTTTATCCGATTAAAACATTCGATGGATTAGATTCGATTATAAATATCCATAATTTAAAATAAGTAGATCGGATATGACATTATACAATACGATCCGATAAAGATCTGAATTCGAATTTTATTAAATATATTATTAAATTGATAATTATATAGTATAAATTATGTTAACGAAGCCTTTTGAATGGAATAAAATATATGTGATATTATAATTGATAATGCTCTAATTTTTTTATTTTTTTGAAGAGATTAATTTAATAAAGTAATTATATATATATACGTATGTTTCATAATATAGCCTAAACACACAATTTATAATAATTTATGCACTGTAAAATATACATTACCAAATGATCAATTTGATTAAAACCCCATAGATTATGCTTTAAATCTTTAGCTTTTGCAATGATATGATAAAAAGTTATGAAAAAAATCTAAATTTGAGCTCTCTTAACTTTGTAAATATTATATTTAGATTAAAAGGTAATTTTAAAATCTCATATAACATGTCTTATAATACGATTCTGTCTAATAATATAAAATTTTAAAGAATGCTAATTTTTTTTTACTTTCTTATCGAATCGAATTTTCTTATCAGATTTCATATTTTTATCAGATCCGGACATGGAATTGGCATGCATAAATTTTATGAGACTTGAATTTGAATTTGATTATATATACATATTATCGAATTCGAATTCAAATTATTCTAATTTAATTCAAATTCGACCCGTTGACAGTAATATATATATATATATATATTCAAAGGATAACAGATTGTCAAATTGTATTGATTGCAACAGGACGGTGGGATCCCCCAATCAGACCATGAGAGTGGACCAATCCCAATTCTTGAACATTTGTTCCCACAGCCCACCCACAAATTACTATTGGCTTGTGTTTGCTTGCTAAAAGAACTGTTTCAGATATCAATTTCATAGGCAGATTATGCTGTATTCCCACTACTCCCTGCCTACCTTATCTTCTTCATAGGAGGACAAAATCAGGTAAGCTGACAGCAGCATATTTTTCAGAATCAGTTTGTTTCTGTGTAGCCATTTAATTATTCTCCCAAAAGATGGCTTCCTCAGTTGCTATTCTGCAGGCACCATTGCATCATATATTCATATGTAACCAGAAAACTTCTGCACTAACAGGAAAAAAAAAAGAAAAAGAAAAGATGTGGGCTTTGGCTGCATTCGGGGTGGAAAAAAAGTTGGTGAAAATGAAAGATATTTATTATATGGCCTTAAAAATAAAATATTGGGGGGTGGCGGGGTGGTGTTTAGTGGCACAGTCCTTGTCTGAATTTCATCAAATGAATGTCCAGACAACTTCTCATACCAAGATTTTATGGAATCAATACGAATTTTAAGGAAACCAAGAAAATATAGAAAAATTGCAATTTGTTCTAATTCAAAATAATTTATTGCGAAAATAATGAAATAATAGTAAAATAATTTGATGTAAAATGACAATAAAATTTAATATGATTCGTCGATATGCCTAATCCACCCAATAAAATTTTTTTTTATTGATTTTAAATCAGTGTGTAAGTATAAATTTGAATTCTACAAATATCACGAAAATATATAACACTCTCGTTCTAAATTCCGTATTGAGAGAATTGCTCAAAAGCATTAAAGAAGTCCTTATGTTATATTCGTGATATTTTTTTCAAAAGAAAAAATTAATATTTATAATCGAAAACCGAAGTTCAAGGCTTGTGGGCTTGCATCGCATAGTGGGGCACACAAAACTACTTGTACCAAAAAAAATTCGAACATGGGTAGAAATTTCGAGTTGGGGCGCAAAAACTTGAACTCCGGTGCAAAGTTACTGTTTACTGTGTGTTGGGGTGCCAAAATCTTGTGCCGGCGCGTACGACGCATCTTTTTATGCTCTTTTAGCTCATGTACACACCTTGGCGCACCTTACCTCGCACCTCGGCACGCATTGTTTTTTCAAAATGCTCTGAGGTGTGTTCTCGACTTTGTTTCGACCACTTTGCTCCATTACGCTCTATTTCTTCTATTCCTTGTTAATTTTATCTCAAATTTCAAGACAAAATCAACACAATTCGACTGGCTTTGGAATGAATAGATACTACCAACAGAGAGCCAATTTCCAAAAACTGGAATCAAATATTTTCGGACACACACTTCAATCTTAAGTGTATCTGAGGAGATGTAAATTGCAAGCAAATCCATGAGACGGGTTGGTCCGTGTTTCAAAACTTCGGAATAGGCAGTGGAGAAACAATGAGCTGTCCATAGTAACAAGAGAACTAGCACAAGAGAAAAGCTTGCTTTGATGATAGAAGTTAAAACCTATCACGTATGCATGAAAATGCTTTAATGTTATACATCTAAGAGTAATGGATATTAAAGGAGGAATCATGAATAATTTTCTATTGCCCAGCATGATAAGGATACTGCCGAGAGATACCTTTTAATTATGGGGTTAGGGTTTGGAATTCATTTACACATGGCTAACCAACAAGTTCGTAAATTCTCTATCACCAAAATTGCATCTTTATGACACTAAGTGGCTCAAGTTTTAGTTTCCAACCTTTTATCCAAAGTTATGGACACTTGTGGGATTGGCTTACTCCCGATTGCAGCATTGGAAAGAATGTCCAGTTGTTCTGACGACCTCTTAGTTCCTTTCGGACAGCTTTGTCATTGGTCCTCCACCCACAATAAATGGTGGATTTGTCTGATACTTCTCCCTTTGCATTGTTGAAATTGAAATCTTTTTTTGAACCCAGTGAAATGGTATGATGCTTCTGGTAACGTTCCAATTCCTTCGCATCTAAAACCCTCCCAGGAATGGCATTCTCACTTTCACCATTTCTATGTTCTCTACAACTATCTGCATTCTCGGTCGTTGAATCCTTCTGCTTGGTGGCTTTTGTTATTGCCTCTGGTGGATCTCCTGATGTGATTTGAAGCGAAGGGACTGTCTCCTTCACGATACAATTGGAATATCTTCACCAATCAATTCAAATGAAACTCTATGATCAATTACACCATCCTTGTTTTGCAATTCCTGATCCTAGTTGGCAAGTCATGTCACTTCAGATATTTGGTTCTCCAGGGGGTTACTGTCTCGAGAAGGGGGTTCTCCACCATTAGGTGTCAAGAATCCAGAACCTAGCCTTGAAAGCCCACCATTTGGGTCAAAGTTCCAGAACCTAGCCTTGATCCCCATCCGTTTGGTGTCAATGATCCAGAACCAAATCTTGACCCGATTTATAATTAGAGAAGTGTTCATAGCCAATAAACTTGGGAGCTTCCCCCACGCGAGATTCAATAAATGCGCGTTTATCAGGGCACTTCTTGTGACCTGATGTGACCACGAGGGCTTCCCGGGTATTGGTAAGGTTGGAATTCATACTGCGACAGAGAGTATTTCAGATTCGTCCCACTGTTTCTCCGATTCCGAGTTAGTGATGAAGACAAAAGCTGAGCAAAGGGCACTTCTGGTGAAGAAGGTGCTGTCATTTGGAAAGATTCCGGAGGTGGAGTAAAACAAGCAGTTGATGGTTCAGTGGTGAAGGTAGAAAACACTGGCGGTGAAACTAATTGAGTCTCATGTGCATATGGGCCGATAGTGCAAATGGGTGCAGTCCCACCAGCAGAGTATGCATGAACAGAAAGGGATGCGAGGGAAAGTAAACCAGCAGGTCACTGAGTGGCAGAGGGAGGTTCTGAATGGAGAAAAGAAGCAGGAGAAAGGGGGGGGGGGGGTGGCGCTATGAAGGACAACACAATGGTTGCTGATTGGTTCTTTCATATCTTCAACAACAGGAGCTACAGAAACTTGTGCAGTGGGTTCAGAAACAAGAACGGCCTCACCAATTAGTTTGCTGTGCTTGTAAGAACCAATACACTAGTAGATACTCCAGCAGCTTCCCCATCTTCTCTTCTGGAGTGAAAATGTACAGCATTATTAGTTATTAGGCTTTGATTTTTCAGTGCTTTTTCAGCTTTTCTCCCTTCAAACAACTCAATAATATAAAGTCATAATGGATAACAAGCATACAGAGATCCGCAGCAAATGAAACTGATTTATAAAGTTACATCATTGGAAACAAATCTCAACATGAAGTTACTTTTATTCTATCTACAAACAGACTCCGTAGCAGTTCACAAGGTTAAATAGCTCCATATGTTTAGCAAGGAACAGTCCTGATAGAAAGTGATTACTTTGGGCAGCAAAGCCGAAAATTTTAACAAGAATAATTAGAAAGACAAGTTGCTGCTCATTCCAAATTTATGAGTAGCATTGGTACAGCAGGCTGTATGTCCTGCTCTTTTAGAACTACATGCAGTAAGCCGGCTCACACCCAAGCAAGATCACTGATGTCCTCATCAAGCCAACTTATTTTGCACCTCATTAGCCAATTTGGAGAACTTTAAGGCTCAATCCACTAACTGAACTCCAGAATATATATACCATCTTCAGCATGCTTAGTAGTTTCTACGTCAGTATTCTTAATTGTATCAGTCAAAATTCAAATATTTAAGATCACTTCAAATCAAAATATTCTTAAAATTTAGAACATTCGATGGTGCCACCCAAAAACATCTTTACTTTTTTATCTATAAAAATGCTCAAATCTCTACGAAAAATAAATTGGACAACCAAATTTCACAAACTTAACAATAATTCCAAATTACAATTATTTGGACAAAGACAACCAAATATGATAACTAAAATTTAACATCATTAAAAGCTAGGCCGCTATTGTGAAGACGGCCAAAATATTCCATACCAGGGGGAATGAGTTTAGTGCTTGGCTTGTGATTTAGGAAGAATTTTTATTGGGAAAATATTCTCATTAAAAAAAAAAAAAAAAGAGGGAAAAGAAAAACCTTAACTCCACCAAAAAATTGTGTTTCAATTTGCAACATGTAATAACAGCTACAAACACTAAGCAATTGTAATTATTTATTATTGAAAAGAATAAAGAAAAACACTAACCAATTGATAGGGTTGTCCTTTCGGCACTTTCTATATTGATACATCCCCCCTGTAAATTGTAATGTGATTATGATGGATTTGCATTATGAAAAATTGTGCATTCACAAGAAGATATCTAATCACAAGATTTTGGAAATTATTAGCATTTTCATGGTCGAGAGTTGTTTCCCCATTTTTAGCTTCTAGGAATTAAGTTTGAAAGCTCTAGAATAAAAATATCTACTTAATGATACTATTATAATTTTTTGAAATCTTTTATATATATAAGATTATATATATATATATATATTTCTTTTTAACGCAAGTCAATCGATACCAATCATCAATCAATATTTTACAATAATAATCTATCAATAAAAGAGTAAATGACTGCACACCCAAAACCCCAAAAATTTTAGACATCAATGTTGTGACGACACCAAGACAAATTTTTTAGTAAGTAGAAACACATTGTGATTTACTAGCAATTCGACACATTTGATACATATGCTAAATCTCTTAATAGTATAAAAATAAATAAAAATTTTATTTTTATACAGTATTACTTTTTCATA
The DNA here is from genome assembly GCA_018894105.1 of Jacaranda mimosifolia. Taxonomy (NCBI): domain Eukaryota; kingdom Viridiplantae; phylum Streptophyta; class Magnoliopsida; order Lamiales; family Bignoniaceae; genus Jacaranda; species Jacaranda mimosifolia. Next base: position 33,932,537 of record CM032125.1, on the reverse strand, counting down.
ATGTTAATTTATTTATTTAAATTTTTAATAATAATAAATCATGATAAAATGATAATTATGGATTACAAAATAATTAGATTATAAATGATAAGTGTAGCATAATTATAGTTATCACGATATAAAAGAGTTTGGTATTTTATAAATAGTATAAATAACGAAGTAGGTCAGATTGGGCGTTGCCCAACTCATTGGGCCAGGAGAACTAGAATGACACTAGGCCTTCGATTGCCTGAACTACACTAGTTTCACACTCGTCAAGACTACACTACTAATCCAATTACAACTATCTATTTATTCATTAAAAAAATGATAAAATAAAAACAAAAACGAAAAAATTCAATACCCCCTCAGTCAGATAACATAGCTATTAACTCAATTTATATTTGATAATTTTAATGTACTATTAATTTGTGTTATTTTAGTACTTACCTTGATAATTCTGAACGTACAAATAAATAAATAATCACATTCTCAATTTGTATGAATAAAAAAATTCAAAGTGAAACAATACAGAAATCCTTTGCGTTTCTGTCTTTCTTCTGCATTTCAAAATTTACAACACAAATCTTAATATTGAGTATGGAGCAATATCACCCGCTCACGAGGGTCAAAGAAATGGCAGTTAACAAGCGTGGATGGTACGCCAAACTTGAGATGGCTCCAGAACGACAGGTTGTAGCCATAGTGTTGAGCCCGACGAGCCTGCTCACAGAAAGTTGGCAACCGATCCCAAGAGGCAGAGGTTCCCAGCCACGGTGCTGACCCAAGCCAAGATCAGCCATGCTTTCTGCTCGCTTGCAGGAGATATTGCAGCTGCTGAGGTTGCCACTCGAGCGCCAAGGAGGAGGACTGGAGAACAAGGAGAAGCATAAATGGTTTAACTTTCAAATTCTTGCTCGTGCAATGGCTATCACAGAATGCTGTACTAATTTTCTCTCAAAAGATGCAATCAAAAAGAACTCTTCGTCATTTTATATTACGTTTAGATCAAGGGTTTTAGTGAAGAAAAAGAAAAGCGAAAATATGAAGATGCGAAACCTAAAGCATAAAGTTATATAAGACAAAATATGAAAAAAAGTTTTCCCTACCATTTCCGTCATTAAAATCCAAAGTTCAAACATAAAGTTAATGGTGGCTTGGATTATGATGCGTCTTCAATTTTCATGAGCTATAAAGCGTATATGCTAAAAGAATCAACTTTCTTTTCTTTAACATGCCTTTATGGTTTCATGCCCTTAGTACTTTGGATGTCCTTTGGATGCAAGAATTTGGTCTGGCTCCGATTAACTGTCAGTGAAAATTGAATAAATCTATGTTGTCTCTTTAGTTCAACCAAAGTCGAGCTGCATAAACAATTCTACCACTTCTATCTTTCCCATGCAACAAATGTTCATGTTCAAGAAATTTGCTAATTCTACACTTTGCCAGATAGCATATAAAAGCATACGGGCGCAAAAAAGTAGCAAGATAGAAAGCCAACATATCTGTAAGTACATTAGAAGCCAAATTTGAGAGGACGATTATAACAGCTGCTGAAACTGCTGTACCACCTATATGATTTATTTTTGCATAAGGCTCCATGAATTTCCATAACACACTTAGAATTCCCGTTTTGTTGAAGCCGTCGGCTGTAATAAACATTCCGCAAAAGAATATCAAGAGCTAATAGGATACCTGAATAATTAAGATAAACCATAATAATAATCCTGCAGGCACTATCAATGATTTCATGATATAAATGAATCTTTGAAACTGTTATCACCTTTTCTAAAGAAAGCCTGGCGTCCTTAAAATCAAGAATGAACGAGGGCAAGTGCTGCAGTAATTGCTTTCCATGACATATTCAGACCCACCAACAAAGATACCAGCATTCCCAAGGTAACAAAACAAACACATGCTTTCCACAAAACCCTTTTCCACTTCTTGGAAATCCTAACTTTTCTTCTGCAAATCCTATAAAACTGTCATATTCGACTGCTCCATTCACAGAGGGGCTCCTCTTTGAAGATATAGGTCCAGAATTTCCAACTTCTTTCGAAGCATCTGAATTTCGTGTCGATTCAAGCCCCATACTAGGAACCTTCTTAATTTCAATTTCACTGAGATTCCTGCAGTCCCTTAGTCGCTCAATCTGATCTGTGTGACCATTGGCATTAGGAGAGCTTTGAATGCTATTGCTTTCTGTCGAGTTACCAAGATTCCTGAGGTCGACTCTACTTGATTTGTGTAACCATTGACATTAGGAGAGCTCTGGATATTCATGGATTCCAGGTTAGCATGTAATTCTTGAGAATTTAAGGACGTCAGATGTGATATTCTTGCAGGTGAAAACCGATGAGAAATTACATCATCTTCGCCAACAACTTCCACAGCAGCATCTTCTTCATCCTTTTGAACAGACAACTTCTTCCAATACATACATAGGAGGATCAAAACATTGACACACACTCCCACGAGCATCGCGGGAAAAAGACGAATAAAAATCTACCGAAACTAATCTTACTTTGGACAGCAATAACTAAGGTAATGTTTGGTTATGTTTTTTGTTTGATTTTATTATGTGTTTATTATGTGTTTTGGAAGAATGAATTATTGAAGAATGTGAAAGTTATTTTTTAGTATGTTGGTTTATGTTTTGAAGGAGACATTTTTTACTGTAGCAGTCAAATCAATACTTTTTTGTTGGGTTTTTAGGGTGAAAATGAAATTGAATGATTATTTTAATATTAAAATAATAATAAAATATATATGATGTATATATATATATATATTATATATATATATATTGGAGAATATATAATTAAGAAGAAAAATGAAGATATGTTTGGTTATGTTTCCCCAAAACAATGTTGTTCTGGGGAAACATAACCAAACATTCCCTAAGTTTTGGGGATTGCCTACGGGCGTTGCTGAGGATCCTATGTTTGCACTTGAGGCAAGGGCTAGTGGAAATGGATGAGGTGGGAGATTCTGTTGCCTTGCTACTTTCAATACAAACTCAGTCAAAACAACACAAGAAGTATCATTGGTGAAAAGGACACTACAAATTGCAGAAATCAAACAGATTCGGCAAAGTGAGTCCTTAGCTCCTTTGCTTCTCCATAGCAATTCGCCCAAATACTTAAACATATCTCCTCATTCAAGATAAACACTAACTACCATAGTCCCAAATATTAGGCCGAGGATTGGAAGATCAATTGCAGCTGATGCTTGATCAGGATTTATGACTCAAAAAAGTACCATAAGCATAGCTCCAAGGAGAGACCCTGCGGTTCTCCCAATGGGCAAGAATGGGACAGCTGGAAAAACAGCCAATACCCAGAATATACCAAAGGCAATTGAGCCAAGAACCACTTTTACAGTAGGAGCCATAGCCATTTTTTACAGCTTAAACAAAATATACCAGGTCTATTAACTTATTAAGCAATTCAGATCTTCAGCAACCAGGATTCAATACCTGCCCCACTTCACATCTATTCTACAAAATAGGAAGAGGGAGAAAAATAAATTCTTAAAAAGACTTCATCTTGACAACCTCAAATCACAGTAGCTGCAATGCTGTGAGAATCCGAAGTCACAGCAAAGTAATTCAGTGCAGAAGCCCATGCCAAATCTGAAAGCCCATGAAAAGCGATTCATAAGATATCAAGTAACACTAACAGTTAGAAAGAATTCTTCTACTGCATTTTCTGGGCTGCTGCCGATCTTTAACGGAAGTTCAATTTCCTGAAATACTTTTATTAAGCTTAATATACAACAAATACCCAAATTCTATTAGACCTCAACAAGAGAATAAATCATCAAATGTGCAAGATTTCAGTAAGAAATTGAAGTCATACAAATGACTAATCATTAAACTCAAGTGTATATCCTCAAGCCCAGATAATGATTACATCAATTTGGAAACATCAGAATTTAAGTTGAAATTCATGAACAAATCAAAGCACCCCGTAAGGAAATTAAATAATATTGGAATACAGAATCAACTGAACCTGGGAAAAAAAGGAACCTTTTCACTTTGGGACTTAGCCAAATAGGTTGGAACTCAAAAGGGTGGTCATATTATCATTTTAGTGGCATAATAATTACAATTTCTTGATGACTTCGGATGCTGATTAAATACTTTGGACTATTTTGCCTCTATGGGTGGATAGATTTAGCCATTTCAGGAATATGTATGAAATTAATAAAAGTCGTTGAATAATACAATACATACGTGGCTTTGGCTTGTTACTGGTGACAAGATATTCAGAACACGTCAGAGTACACGTGATGACGATTATGTTGGCTGCTTCATGTCAATGTGTTACACTAGATGCTAGCTCGGCCTTTCTACGGTCGGACAGAAATCGTATCTAACGAATTAATCTAAATCATTAATTATGTGAAAAAAAATTATAATTTTAAAATAAATATAAGTTAAATAAAATTTAAAAGACGAATTTAATCCTAAGACTATATTAAATTATAATGTATCAGATTAGCTTTTTTCATATAAAAATTTTACTATTTCAAGTAGCTACATCTTCATAATTATTGCAAATTTATTACTTAAAAATAATAAGTATAAAATATATTAATATTTTTTAATATAAAAATACAGGGCTGTTGCTACTTCAAGTAGCGACTCCCTTAAAAAATATTAAACAAAAATATTATTTATAAGTAAATATATATTATTTATATAAAATTTAAAAGAAGAATTTAATCCTAAGACTATATTAGACTATAATGTATCATACTAGCTTTTTTTATATAAAAATATAAAAATTTTGCTATTTCAAGTAGCTACATCTTCATAATTATTGCAAATTTATTACTTAAAAATAATAAAAATAAAATATATCAATATTTTTTAATATAAAAGTACAGGGTTGTTGCTACTTCAAATAGCGACTCCCTTAAAAAATATTAAACAAAAATATTATTTATATACATATAGATATATTATAATTTATAAATATATATACAAAGCAATGAGGGTAGACATAGCTTAGGTAAGCAAAATTAATGGGCTTTACTTATTATTTTTGAAGGTGCTGTTGATTTGATAAGCGACACATTCTTTCCTCTGTTTTTTTCAAACTTTATTTTAAAATTATTTTATTTTATTTATATTTTAATTAATTTTTGAAAAGGTTGGAATCTAGTACTACTTCAAAGAATTATACTTTTGATTTTAAATTTTTATAATTAATTTTAAAAAATTCAAAAATAGATATTAGTTGTAAAATGAATTTTGAGAAAAGTAATTTAATTTTAAAATTAATAATTAGTGTAATTTTCTAATGATAAACTTTACAAATGAGGACAAAATTTAAATATATAATTAAATAAAATTTAAATATATAATTAAATATTATTTTTTATTTTATTAAAATAAATATATATTTATTACTCTTTTTTTTTTAATTAATTTCAAGTTCGAGCTCATAGTATTTACAACTCATTAGACATTTTGACCTTAAGTGATCTAAGCAGAATTTTGAGTTCCATTGAGTCAAGCGAACTTAAAATATTGATCTCATTGAGCTTAAGTCTAATACACACACACACACACACACACACACACACACACCCATTGAGCTCAAGTTCAAATTTTCTCTCAAACTCAGATTGATTGTGCTCCATTGCCCCTTATTAAAAACTAAATATCAGGAAAAAATGAAAATATGGTCAAGTAGATGAATATAAATTAAATACTACTCAACATATCAAAATTTAGTATTTAAAAATCTAAAATATGTGAAAACACTTAAAAAATGTAAATTTGATCTATATAAAATAAATTTGAAATTTATTTTAATTTACGATATGTTGACAAAACTCAAAATTTTCTTACATAGAAAAGACTAAATAAGGTTATACACCTTATAAAAAAATAAAATAAAATATTATATTAAAGAAGAATGAAAATATATCTATCCTGAAAAATAAAAATGAATGAAAAGAATAAAGCACAAGATAGATTGGCTAAAGGTGGTTGGAACAACTTAGAATTTTCAAATTTTCAAATTATTTTATACTAAGAGAGGATGATCATAGATAGGTTATTAAAAATATAAAAATTTTAGTATTTTTATTTTTTATTTTTACTTAAATGTCAACAAAGTCAGACAGAAAAATATGTTTTATTGAAATATTATATTATTTGTTATTTAGTGCATAGAAACTATTTACATTGATTATTTTATAAAAAAAAAATAAAAAATAAAAAATAAAAAATACAATATTCACAAATCAAACATTATATAGAAAAACACTGCATCAAAAATAAATTAACACACACATTTTTTTGAAAGACACAACTAAATAACCATCTTTTTTATAGTCTTTGGATTTCACTTTCTAGTTGGGGCAAGATAATAATTTTGTATCAAAAGTTCATTCTATTGATTTTCATGAATTGTTTTTTTTTTTCCAAATATGTCACAAACAAATACAATGATATGCATTAAATTTTCTCAATGAAATATGAAAGAATAATCTTTAATTTTTAAAATATTATATTTTACAATAATATTCATTTTATTCATATCATTAAAAATAAAAAATTTAATAATTAAGAGAGAATTTGTTATTTAGGAATATAAAATGAATTTTGTTTGAAAATATTAATCATTATCAGAGATAATTTCAATCTCTAAATTTATAAATTATCTGTAAGTTACAAATAGTTGAAAATTTAAAAAAGTAACCAAGGAATATTAAGAAAAATTGAGCACAACCTTTTTATTTGATATATTTTTTTTAAATTATAAATGAGCAAATAAATTTTGTAAAACATAAATTGTTCCTTTCGAGGAAAGTATGTAGAAAAAACTATTTTAAAATATCATTAATATTTTTTCTTTTCAAACTTAAAAATAAAAATAAAAACACACCAAAACTCGTGTTAACAGTATAATTAATTTTGAACTCTCAACTCATAATAAATAAAATTGGGATCCAACATTTCAAATGTTGACCTTCATCTTGGAAAACTTAAAACATAAGTTGGCATTTGAGATGCCGAGATCATTGTGATTTTCATAATACATATATATATATATATATAGAAAATTATAATATTACTTTTTAATTTAATTTGAAATACATTTAATATAATATATTAATTTAATATTATAACAAAGAATTAAATATTTGTGAATTGGTAGTTATGTTTTCATAATGTTGTGTTTAATTTATAAAATAATTATGTAATTATTAACAAAATGAAGTTAGTAGAATCTATCTACAAATAAAAATATATTTGTGACCCTATTTGAAAGTAGAGTTAAGGTTTTTACTACAATCAACAAATTTAATGAATTTTTAGCCTAGGAAGCATTTACATAGAGTTAAAGTTCTCTATTTTTCGCCAATGATTTTTCGTTTTTGATTTGATTTTAAATTTTGATATGTATAGTGATTAAATTTTTAGTAGACTTCGACCCACTTAAATTCAGATGTTCATCTTATTTATTTAATTTATTCTTAGAGCTAATTTTTGCCTTTTACCTCCAAAGACATAGTTTGCCATATTAATTTATAATTTATAATTTATAATTATAAAAGTCAAGTATATCTTTCTGTAATTTTTTTCAAATGAAACTTAATTTAAAGCATTTTTCTATAGATAACGACTAAATATTTAACGAAACTATTATAATATGAGTGTCAACAAATCAAATTTTACATATAATATATTAAAAAATTAAATGATTAAATATGATGTATATTAATTTTAAAATAAATTTACGCACTAAAAGGAAAGGTGTAGTTATGTGGAATAACAACACCTCAATTCTTAATATAATCTCTCTCTCTCTCTCTCTCTATATATATATATATATATACATTGTATGTGTCCGTGTATGCGTGTGTGTGCATATATATATATATATAATATACCTTGTATTTTGTCTTTTTCTATTTGCTTGCTAGAGTCACGTGACTCTAAATTAATCAGAAGGAGCATTTATTGTTTAACTTTTGAATAGAGATAACATAGTCATTATATTTAGTTATGTATTGTCAACATCATATATATAATTATAAAAAATAATAGATGGCAAGACTTTGTTGGCTGGAATTCTTTTGGTAGGTACGACTCTACCGGACAGTGGAAAACTCCTTGTTAGCCCGTAAGTTACGCCGGCCCACCAGGCGATAAGTTTAAATTTTTATCTTATTTAATTTTAACCATTGCTTAACTAAATATAAATATTTTTTATAAATATTACAAATATAATACTTAGAAAATTAAGAATTTTATTGATATAATACGATTGATGATGTAAATGAGATAAAACAATATTTTATATGAATATGATTTATGTATCATTAGATCAAATCCCATTCATTAATATATTTCTATAAAAATAAAATTAAATGTCAAATAACTTTATAAATTCAATAAACTATTCATAAAATATAGTAAAAGATAAAATAATGAAAATCACTTTAACATTGACTCAAAAAGTTTGATGAAATTAAAGAATTCAACATTGAAAAATGAACTTAAGTGATAGAAGATAAAATATTTTAATTTGCCATAAAATTAGGATTTCAAATTTCTTTTCTATAAAATCATCTTAGTTCATTAGTATAAATATTAGGACTTTAGAAAAAGATATGAGCACTACACATACATACATCTTCAAGAAAAAGAAAAAAATAAAAAATGGAAAACTTTAATTTGCCAAGAAAATGATCATATAGAGTTGGAGAAAAAAGAAGAAAATTATTTTTATATTTTCAAATATAAATTGTATGTTTAAAGTATTCTAGTACATATATTTTTAAAGATTATTAGGTTAGATTTAGAATTTTTTTTCCAACTATGATTTAACTTAATTAAAATGATGAATTATGGAATAAAACATAACTCATGGGATAAAGTAGTATAATACTTAAAGATTAAATTATAATAAATTCTATATTATTATAATACTTCGTTCATAAAAAGTCTATATATGCACAATATATATGTAGTAAGACAAATTAATTAAATTATAATGTTGATAAATACACCTATATATACATAACAATATATATACATATATATATATATTCATCCGTAATTATATTAAAAAATATAAATATTAGAAAATATAATGAGTTATAAAAAAAAATATTCATAAAGAGAGTTATAAAATTATTAAAAAAATACATATAGATTAATATATACACACACACATTGGGTATTTACTATAATTAAACATGTAGTTATAAAAACAAATTAGTATAGATCTTTATTATAATATTAAAATAATTAATGATAGGATATCAAATGTAAAAATATGTCGACATGGAAAAAATAGATAAAATTAATTCATCCATATCACTACCAAATAAAACAAAGTACTAAAATCAGGACTCAAACTTTTTTCTAAATTATCCTGATTCATAAATATAAAAATAAAAAAATATTAGGAAACAATATAAACATTATAAAATATATTCATTTTCAAGAAAAATAGTATAATTCACAAATAAGATTTTAAAGAGGCGGAGATTAAAGAAAAAAAAAAGGGTCAAACATCATTCTATTTTAAAATATTAAATTGTATGTTTAAACTATTTTTAATATAAATTATTATTAGGATTTTTAACTTAAACAAGACATGTCGATTAAATTACATTGACAAATATGCTTATGTATATACCTAGTCATAGACAAACACACGGGGTTGTGTGTGTATTTGTCCAAAAATATACAAAAAGTTAAATTTGAGAATACAAATCACAAATATCAGAAGAAAATATTAGACAATATTTATAGAAAGAAGTACAAAAAATATCTATTAAAATAAGGAGTTACAAGAATTAATATAAAAATTATATATATTAATATATATTGAATATTTATCAAAGATATGGAAAAGATGAATATAATCTTTTTATATTAATATCAAAATAAATATTGATAGAATATTATTATTTGCATATATATACACACACACACGCACGCACGCACGCGCGCGCGCACACACACACACACACACATATATATATATATATGTTGATATAGGCAAAAGGAGTAAGATTAACAACATAAAAGGAGTTACAAAAATTAATATAGAAAGTTACATGTATATTATATATGGAAACAAGTTAAAATAAAGAAAAGAGAAATATGGAAATATGTTATAGGGAGTTATACATATTATATATGAAATATATTTACATGACAAATATGAACAAAACTAGTTTATTCACATCATTGCTATGTAAAAAATATACTTAAAATAGGATTGAATATCATTTTATTTTATATATATTAGATTGTACGGGCAAAGTTAACTTCCCCTTTATTATTTATATCAGACAATTGTATAACTATATATATATGTATATGTATATATATATATCACTAATTTATTATGGGCTGGACGTAATTTAAGATTTCAAACAAGTGTTATTCTTGTCATTATAAAAATCAAATTGCATTAATTCACAATGGACCACACGTGATTTACTGTTTTAAACTTTTTCATGTCTTATCCTTATCATTATAAAATTTGTACCGTATTCATCATTTTGTACTACTGACAATGAGATTAGAAAAAATGCCAAAAAGAGATTCCCCCTTCATTAATGCACCTAATCGTTTTTTGTATATTTAATAAATAAGATAATTTTTTTTGATTTATCTATATACACATATATTATAAATTCGTTACAATTCAAATTTTAAACTTTACACACACACACATATAGCTATGAGTCAAATCAAATTATGTTATAAATGCATTCAAAATTGCTAAGTTCTGGGTGATTTGATTGCAATTTGAGGCTCAAATATATAGCTAGGAGCCAAATCAAATTATGTTATAAATTCATTCAAAATTGCCAAGTTCCATATGATTTGATTACAATTTTAGGGTCAAATAAATGAATCACACCATACAATTTGATTTTTTTTCAGTGTTAATACTTATTTTAAAAGTTAACAATATTGATTCCTTAAGTATTTTTTAGAAGTTAACTTTTATTTATATAAGTTTAATATTAAATTTAAGGAACAAATCAAAAAAGAGGTGGTGAGCTTTCATTGTTGTTGATAGATCGAGTTGCAGATTGGAGTCTTATGATAAATAGTTGGGGAATTAATCATGACCTTCTTTAAAAAAGAAATTATATCTTGACCCTCTTGTGGAGGGGCAAGAAAATAAAAAAATGAAGTAAACTGACCCTTTATTTACTTTCATTTCTTTGTAAAGAGGCAGCAAGCTTGCCAAAAAAAGCTGGCTATAACTATGAATTTTAGGAAAATTACATTGAACTGGACATGTATGTACAAAAAATATTGAATAATTCCTTGTCCGATAATAAAAATAATGGATAGGTGAAATTTTTGTCGAGCCATAAACATTATATGATATTGGTATAATGTAAGTTTGATTACAAATTTGACATTATTTCCACTATTTAATACAAAATACCTATAGTTTTATATTAAATGTAAAATTATATCATACTAATACAATATAAATTTGATTAGAGACATGAAATCATTTGAACAATTTGATACAAAATGCATGTAATTTCATACTAAAGGTAAATAGATGACATATTAGCATATTGTAGATCTTACTATTGATATAACTTGAAATACGTGTAGCTTCATACTAAGAGTAAAAATTATATTATGTTAGTAAAATTTAAACTTCATTATGGTCATGGCATGATGATTTTCACAATTAAATGTGAAACATGTATAATTTCATAGATAATGTAAAACTATACCATGTCAGTACAATGTAAGTTTTACTACCAATATGTTATCATTTTTATAGTTAGATTTGAAACAAGCATAATATTATACCTCTATAGAAATTATAATACAATTATTAAAAAGTAAAGTCTATCTGACATAATACTATTCTTACAACTTAATATGATACGCGTGCGTTTCCATGTTAAGGATTAAAGTATATCTTGTTAGAACAGCATAGTAATTACATGACATCAATTTAACATATGTAAACAAGTATTTTTCAATCTCTAAGGTAGGTGTTTGGTGCTCGGTAATATTATGAGATTGAAGTCCTTAATATGAGATAAGAACCTTTTTGATGTCCACCGCAAAGAATGCAACTATGCTTTAAATTTTTCCTAAGACTATCACTGTAACATCAATGAAGGTAGATTGCAATCTCAATTGTTGGTGTGTGATTGTATGACCACACTTCTCAATTTTAGTATATCCTCTTTAACATATTATCTTTACCCTTGAATCATTGAATATATTACAAGTATGTCCTTGATACTACCAAAAAAATTCCCAATCCCAAAATATTTATATTTGCAAGAGCAAATATGTAATTTTTAAGCTTAGCATTACATATCAAATATTCAAACGTGATTAATAGAGATTTTGGTGGCAAGTTAATAGTTCAATTTTTAATGTCAAATACTATAATAATTTTGTCAATTGTATTTTAATCACCTCATATTCAAGTTTTCACTAGTGTTAATATTTTGAATCAAATATGGCCATGGCCTTAAAGCTCAACACTATACATGCATTGAAAGTAAAATTCAATGGAGGAGCCATTAACTCAATTTGTACTAACAAAAATATGATTTTTGAATTCAATAAAGCAAAAAATAAAATAAAAGCAAAAAAGAAAGAGAAGGAAGATACTTCAAGAAGATAAGTTCATTTTATTCATTAAAATATGATGATGCCCTTTTTAACAAAAAGGACATCACAACACTTCCCCATTTATTTGGTCATATTATTATACAGCATTCACACTATAGGGAATAACACTTAAATGATAGAAGGTTCAAATAGAGGTGAAAGCCCACAAACATACAGGCCGGATCTCCGACCATAATAGAACTTGAAGATCTTCTAGACCACAGAAACCAAAGACAAATCCGAACCGTGCATCATAGGTTTCTTGTCATCAAGCAAACAATAGTCAATGATGACAGTGAGGTTAGACGGTGGCAATAGCCATTGATCCACCTTGAAATGTATCTCAGAACAATTCTTGTCGAGCCTAGCGGTAGTCACTTCGATGTAGTTACAGTACCATGTGAGAGGAAAACCCGTTCCGCTAGAGGTGAGGTTTATCTTACAAACAGACTCATTCAAACACGTGCCTCGTCCACTGAAGATGTCAATGTTTCCATACTGGAAGTACTCGTGTTCGGGGCCCATAAGCCCGCCCCACGATCCAGATTGTCGATAGTAATTCCATCATCATATACATCGTACAGACTTAAGCTGATGTTAGAGCCTGTCCCTTCCCCTGGGAGTGAGCTAGTCTTCACATACACTGTGTAAATACAATCCACGTCATCCTGCATTTTTTTTCACATTTTGAGTGCAAAAACTTTAGAAATATGTACAAAAATTAAACGAGGCATCGTCGATTAATATTTTTTTTTTTTATGCATGAAATTTGAATTTAATAGTTATGAGATGTGATTGAAGAAAAAAAATACTTACACATCTGCAGATGGCGAGGATGGAGGCAAGGATGAGGAGATGGAAGAAGAGGCGGTTGACTGCCATTGAAATTGCATGCAACGTTTTTTCTGTAAATGCAAAGGAGCTGGACTTTTAGCCCAACTATTTATAATACTTTACATGTGAGGAAAAATAAATAAATAATATAATAAAGCAAAAAAGTTGGTGGAAAATGTGCCAAATAAAGTACAAAGATATTTGTCGGAATTTGTATTGATGGGGGCATCTGGATGTCGCAATTGGAGCGTTTGTTGATTCTTGATTGGTTTATTTATTTATTTTTCTTTTTTTTTAATTGATAAAAAGGGAAGCCCACGTGATTACAATTGATTTGGCTTCCCCACTTTTTTCTTTTTGTCATTTTCTTAGCAACAACAAATGTTGATTTTATATTTTTTTGTTTAATAATTTCAAAATAATAATATTTGGGTTCTCAAGAATCAAATTTTTTTTAATTGGTTGTATCCATTTCTGTTCTTTTTCGTATTGTCTTGTTATATTTTTTATTTTCTATTTTAATTGATTGTGTAAATACAATCCACAATTTCGTATGAAAATATAGAAATTATGTCAAATTACTATCCTATAAATTTTATTACTTGTGTTACATAATTCTTATTATTTAATTCTTTCACATGATCAGAGGCAGAGACATATACAAAAATTTTAAATGTGGAGATAAACTACTTTTTATAACTAACAAAAAAGAAAGAAAATAAAATTGTACTATGTCAGTTAATGCAAGATTCTTATTTTCGATTTTCCTTCAGTAGAAGATATTGCCATAGTCTGCGTTGCTCTGTGGTTGAAGAAAACATGTCAGTGATTCTACAGAATATGATAAGCAAACAATTTTCATGAGCTTAGTTGGACCGTTAGAGAATTAGGCAATGATGGAAATGCCATTGTATCTGATTCATAGGTCAATCAGCATTCCATCTTTCTTCATGCATACGCCTTTTGCCACATCAAACGTTTTCATCTACTTTCTATGAACGGCCTAATATAAAAATCAATTCTTACAATAAAAAAAATTATCTCTAAAATCATATATATTTTTAATCAAGCACTAATTCTACATAGGCACAATCCAAAAACAAAATTCTACCATTTTAATGATTCATATATATATATATATATAAACCCTTAAATTCTTGTCCGTGCACCATCAATTATATTACAAAGGGCATGAGCATTTATTGGCGAAATTGTTCATTCATATGTACCGCGATTTTAGGTGAAACTAGTTTTGATCCCATACGTTGCATCGCATAATAATTATAAATATTGAATAAAAATAATTATTTATAAAAATAAAAATAAAAATTTTATTGTAAATATTTTTGAAATATCACACTAACAAAATAATTAAAAAAAATCATGGGTTAAAGAAAAATCATAACATAAAGAGAGTTTAAAAAAAAAAGCAAAAAATAAATATAAAATTTTAATTTACCACAAACCCAAGACTTCGAATTCCTTTTATAAATTAACCTGACTCATAAACATAAAAATTTATTAATATTAGTAAATCATATAAAATTATAAATTAGATGCATAATAAAACTAATATAATTTGACTCACCAAGTAATTGAACCTATAGAGATGAAGAAAAACGAAAGAAATATTTTCATATCTTAAAATATTAGTGTACTATATGTTTAGTTCTTTTTAGTATATATTATTTATATGAATTATGAGCTAAGATTAGGGAACTTAAAATAATTAGAATGTTGAATTGTGGAATAAAATATGTTTTAGGAAATATTAAATTAAGGTGAAATTTTTGGGAGTAAAGATGGAAAGTGTGTGTGTGTGTGTGTGTGTGTGAGAGAGAGAGAGAGAGAGAGAGAGAGAGAGAGAGAGAGAGAGTTTTTGTCAATCACAAAAGTTAACAAAACATACATAACAGTTATTCTTAATAATTAAAGGCAATAAAAGTTGTACTATATTTGGTAAGATTTTCAAATTCCTTAGCATATGTAGTCTTGAAATTATTAATTTAAAATAAATTAGCCATCATTTTACTTTATTTGAAATAAATATCTTATCATAATAATGTGGCTTATAATTTAATTTGAACCAATAATATAAGCATAGCTAGTTAATATGTAAATTAAAATTGGACGCATAAAAGTATAAATATTAAACATACGAAAAGTAATAAAATTGCTTTTGAAGAAATCAATTAAAAATATTAATACTAAAATAAATCATTTTTATAGTAAACCATCTATGGAAGATGTTGAGATGGCAAAAAAGAATAAAAATAACTTATCCACACCATTGCCACATAACAAACATTCTTAAAATAGGTTGAATAATATTTTGCTTTATATATACTAGCTTGTATCCCATGCGTTGCATTGGGTAATAATTTTAAATTTAAATATATGTCATATTTAATATAATTATAGTTTAAATATTACAAATATTAAGCAAAAAAGAATAACTAATTTAATAAAAAATTCATAAAAATATTTTTGAATGCAATATAACGGTAGGAATAAGGGAAATATAACTATATTTCATGTCAATACGACTTATGTGTCATTAGAAGAAATGCTCTTGGAATTGCACCATTTCCATCAAATTTTCACATTTTCCCTACAGAACAATATATATTAAAAATAAAATGATATAGTGTATATATATTCAGTATTTACTAAAATTGGTAGAAAATTATAAAAAAATAAATTAATATAGTTTTCATATATTAAATTTAAATAATTATTGATAGGGTATATTATATCTATATATATATATGAATGGTATTGTATTCAAATTAAATGGAAAAATTATGAAAAATAAATCAATATAGTTTTTATATCTTGATATTGAGATAATTAATATTTTAATCATGACAAAATAATTATGTAGGATCACAAAATTTGTGCATTTCACGTTACAGAAATTTTAAATTTATGTCCTTTGAACCCACTTTCAAAGTTAATAATAATTGGTACCATGGTCCAATAATATTGTATATAAAATTCAATACTAACGTAAATTACTTATTTCAGATTAATTAGACACTTATTGTACCATTTTTGTAATCCCATTTAAAAGCTATTAATTATTCTATTACAATTGTTAACCAATTAAATTAAAATTTTCTGCATGTAATATTGGACAATTTGATTAATTTATTTAAAATTATTTATATAAAAACATCAATGTTAAAATTGATCTTTATCGTTTTTGTTTTATTTTCTAACATGGATAAAATTATAAAATGACAACAGATTGGGGGGGGGGGGGGGGACTCTGAGCCTCCACCAAAACGTCAAACCAACAAAATGAGAAAGGTAAACAAATTATGGGTTAAACAATGTTCTTAAAATCGGACCGGACAAAGAACCGGTGACCTTACTGGTTACCGGTTCGACCGGTTCAACCGGTTGAACCACCGGTCCAACCGGTATGACGTCATAATGATGTAATAATTATATTTAATTTTATAAAAATATATAACATTTTAATATTAACTAAAAATAAAACTTTCAATTGATATACAAATAATATTATTTAAAAAAATTTCAGTTTACTTATTTTTAAGTATGTTTTTTTAAAAAATAATACTATTTCACAATTAGTCAACTATAAATAAATAAAAAATAATATTTTAAATTAATATAAGTAATCATTCATTTCATGCTTTAACTCCAAGTACAAATAAATTCTTCTAAATTAAATATTCAACATAATTTAAGAGAGATTAAAAAAATAAAATAATAAATTAAATAAAAACATTCACATATAATTACTACTTCATTAAATATCAAAAAAATAAATTTATATTTCAAAAATTACATGTCCAAAATCTTTAATTATCATCTTCAATCCATAATTTCTCTTTTCTTTTTCATTTTTTTTAAAGTAATTTTTAAATTTAAAAAAAAAAAAAGTAGTGAACCGGTCAAAAACCGGTTGAACCGGTACCGGTTCAACCGGTTTTTGACCGGCACCGGTTTTCAATCATCAACCGGACCGAATGGGCCACCGGTCACCGGTCCGACCGGCCGGTCCGGTCCGGTTTTCAAAACACTGGGGTTAAAGAAAGCAACAGTAACCTCCCCCGAGCCCGTAAAGTGTCCAAAAGTGAAGAATTAGTATAGATAGTAGAAGATAAACTTTTCTACTTATCACAAAATCAAGACTTTCAATTTCTCTTGTAAATTAACATGGTTCATATATATAAAAGTATACCAATATTGAAAATCATATGAAAATTAGAAGATGCATATATATTCAATAAAAATAGAATTGAATGCACCAAATAAATGATCCTATAGAGATGAAGGGGGAAAGAAAAAAGAAAGAAGAAGAAGAAGACAAACGTTTTTGTATTTTTAAATATTAATGAATTGTATGTTTCAGTGAAATTTAGAATAAATTACTTGTAGGAATTTAATTTGAGCTTAGATTAAGGAATTTAACTTAATTAAAATATTTAAATATGAAATAGAATATAATTAGAGACTATCACATTATAAAGCCTCCTGATTTTCCGTGAGGTGGGGAGGGGAATTACAAAATTAATATGAAAAATCATATATATTTATATTTATATTTATATTATATATAGAGAGCATTTACTAAAGTTACATATAGAGTTACATAAAAATCATTAATATAGCATATATATATATATAGAGAGAGAGAGAGAGAGAGACAGAGACAGAGAACTATAAAAAATTAATATGAAAAATCACATACATAGATATATTGAGTACTTACCAAAATTGGATATAGAATTACCAAAAAATCAATTAACATAATATCTTTACATTAATTGCAAAATAACTCACCTTGATAGCAATTTATATATGGAAATACGTTAAATGACAAACAGGAGCAAAACTAACTTGTCCACATTATTGCCTCATAAAAAATATACTTGTAATAGATTTGAAGATTATTTTACTAGATATATATTAGATTATCTTAGGAGTGTAAATAAGTCAAATTCGAATCAAATTCGTCAAAAATTACAAATTTGAGAGTTTAATAAGCCTGCTTTTAAGGGTTTAAGCCTTGATACTACTTGAGCTTGAGCTAACCTCACCAAAAAATCCTAAAACAAATAAATATTAAAATTTTAATATATTTTACTATTTAATAATAATTAGTAAAACATTAAATTAATAAAATATTTTAAATTAATTATTAATAAAAAATATATTAAATTGTAATATATATTTTAATAATTATTATAATTGTTTAAATTATAATATATTATAATTTTTAATAAAATATTAAATTATTAACAGATATTAATTATTTAAATAATATATATATATATAATATTTAAAAGAAAAGCTCATGAATTGGATCATGAGTTTTCAAATAATTAAAGTAGGGCTCGAATTCGATTCATATTAAAGCTTAATTTGAGTTATATCGTGAGTCGACTCAACTTATCTTACACTTTTAAGTAATATGCTGTAAGAAATGGATATTGCATGTTTTGGCTGCTTACTGTTGCATGAGAATTGACTAATAAATAGTACTCGTCAAAGAGGAATTGGAGGTGGAACTAGTTATAGACTTCTAGCTATTTAGATTTATTTTTTGGAGGTATTTTTATTTTTTGGTGAGAAAAATAGTAAAAAGTCAGTTATAAATGTATTTTTTAAAATAAAATATTATTTTGAGGTTTTGTTTAAAATGTAATGATTATGTAGGATCGAAAACAAATTGTATTTGAAAAATATAATATTTTTGTATTAAAAGTCATGTAAATGTGAGTAGAACAAGATAAAAAGTGAAAATGAAAAGTGAATATAATAGTGTTTGAAAAAATATGCTGCAAATAAAAAAATATGTAAAAATAAAAAAGAAATTAATAACTTTTTATTTTTATTTAAAAAATAAAAATAAAAAGGGCCTTCGAAAACAAAACCAAACGAGCACACCTTTTGGATTCCTTCTCTTTCATCTATTTAATATGAAAAAATTTCACACAGCAGCGATGCTCACCGCCAATTTTCATTCTTTTTTCCTTTTTCCTTTATGAATTTTTAACTTCTTATTTCTTCTTTTTATTGAAGTAACTTTTGGGCGGACCGTATCTAAGGGTGTAAATGATCGCGAATGGTTCGAATTCCATGAAATTTTGTATTTGATTCAATTTTGAATTAAGACCAAATTCATCAATCAAATGAGTGGAGTTAAATTCACTAATATCCAATTCAAAAAACTACAAAAACTGGTAGCATAATGTCAAACAAATTAAAATAGGGCTAATAGTAATTTATCCCCTGTGTTTTGAAAAATAAAAAATTTACTTCCCTATGAAAAATAAATCTTCAATATACCTCCTATATTTTAGAAAACTACGCATATCGCCTCCTTCTTCTCATTTGTTGTCCATTGAACATAATCTTAATATGAAAAGACTAATTTATCTTTAATCATTTAATATATTTTTAATTCAATTTAAATAACATTTTATTATTTTTAATTCAATTTAAATAACCTTTTATTATTTTTAATTCAATTTAAATAACCTTTTATTATTATTATTTACTTTCATTCTTTTGTTTTCTTTTTATTTCTCATTTTTCTTTTATTTTATTTTTATTTTATCAATTATATTCATCTCCTTTATACAAATTCTTTTATTTTTAAATTTTAAAAACTATTTTTAACTTTTTTTTAATTTTTGTCTTTCTAATTTATTCTTTTATATATATATATATATATTATACAATAAATATAAAATATATAATATAATAAACATAAATATATAACTACATAAATGTATTTATGTATATATTTATAAATAAGCATTTTATATTATATTTTATACCCCCACCCATCTCGTCTTACTTGCCAATGGCCATGGTTGCTGCTCGCAGGGCCAAGCGGCTAGGCCTCCAGGGCCATTGCAAACGTGACCGTGAAGGCCACCTCTGAGGGTGGCTATCGGCGATGGCTGCTGGCAACAGGTGGGGTGGGGTGGGGTGGGGTGGGGTGGGGTGGAGATATATAATATATATATACACATATATATACTTGTATATAATATATACATATTTATACACATATATAATACATATACACATTATATATATGATAATGATAATATTATATATATATATTTAAAAATAATACAATTTGATCTAGACTATTGATTTTTTAAAAAAAGATCTAATGGTTGATAAATAAAGGTATAATTATCGTTTTATATAGAAAAATTTAAGGCAAGAAGCATGCAAGGGCGCGTGTCCTACACCTATGCTTTCAGGAGGGTTCGTTGCGTGATTTTTTAAAAGATGAAAGTGTTCTTTGTCTTTTTTATTTTTTTCACAAAGAGGTAATTTGCCCATTTTTCTAATACAAAGGGGTTATTTATAAAAATTTCAATTCAAATATGCAGTAGGAAAGTACTATCTAACGAGTAATAATGCACCAAATGGTCAAATTCGTAATAATGAATTGGTTAAATTATTTTTAAGGATCTTTAAAAGATGGGTTTGGATCTTCCGTCGAAATAATTTGAAAGATTCAAAATGAAAAATAGTGATATCTACTAACAATAATATAACGAAAACCATCAATTAATATAAATTGATCCGAAATTTCAAATTCAATATAATACTTAAGAGTATATAAAAAATATATCAAATCTATTCTTTACAACAAATAAATCGATTACAAATTCTCATATTTCTAACAAATTATTTAGTAGTTTTCATGATTAAGTCATATACATATTGGCTAGTTTAAATTAAGACTCAGCGTAGGATGTGGGATCTTCGAATCGAACTAAAAATCCACTATATCTAAAAAATAAAATTACGAATGAATAAAATTATATACGTTTTGATTAATTAAATTCAAATAAAAAACAACTAAATATATACATATACTTCAATAACTTAATCGAACTTTACTTAACTAATATTTATATTTCATACTAAACCTAAATAACTTATAATTGTTTTAATAATAAAACTCATGATAATAAGTTTATAAAGTATATGATTTTAATTTTTATTTAAGTTAACATATGATATTGCATTTATATATTATGTAATTCAATTAACTCGTGAGTACTAATTCAGTTACTTAAAGATTTAATTTATAAATTAATAATTAATATTATTAACTAGGAGTTATTAATAATTATATGTATGTATATTATATTAGACCTATATCACTTATATTAGTAGCGTATCATATAAGAAATATCGTATTAAATTTTATTTACTTATAGATTTAGCATATTACTTGAAGCACTTACAATATTTAATTTTATTAAAAATGATTAAAATAGTTATTACATAATTTAAATTTTTTTATCATTGATAGCTCAATGCTTGTTGATCATTTAGTATGTGGATTTTTTTAGTTCTTATTTTTATTTTTAATTTTTTTGGTTCGGTCCCTATTCTTATTGACAGTAATCAGATTGTATTTTTTTTTTTTTTTTTAACATTGAATTACTTGGGACGAAACTAAATATTTTTAAATTTTCAAATTGAATAGTTTCATACTTAACTCTTGTTTAGATTGATCGTAATTGAATGATTATGAATTTTTTTTAACTATACAATAAACTTAAAAGAAATCTCAAATCATCGACTTGGACAAATAGTCATTTTCAATTTGTACATTAAATTTTAAAACTTTTAATATTTATTTAGAACTATTATTCAATAATTGTTGTGTATTTCAAATCCATCTAGCAATGCAATTATTTATAATTATCAACCTTAAATCCTTCGGTCTAAACTAATATAAATTATTTGGAAACTAATTAATAGTACAATCTTTTTCGTGGAACTTATCACGTGATATTTATAAACACAATAAGTTGCTTTCCCAAAATAAAATAACTATACATTACCGTTACATCAAAATTTATACTCATCAATCAGTGAGACCACAAATTAAGATTATCATTATGGTCGATTTTGCAATCAAGTTAATTTTGTCATCTATGCATTTTAATAATAGTATTCCATTTAAAATAATCACAAACCGAAATATTTGAACTTTAACTAACTCATCGTAATAGTTTATGAAAAATTCAATATTACTAAAATATTATTTTTATCAATATGTTTATACTTAGGTTGAAAGAGACCACTTAAATTAAGCACAATGACAAAGTTTATTAATCTACATCATTAATTAATTTATTATTTCTAATTGGGAGTGTAAAATTGAATAGTTTCATACTCAGCTCTTGTTTTGAGTGGTCATAATTGAATGATTATGAATTTTTTTTAATAATACAATAAACTTAAAAATATTTTCAAATCATCAACTTGGACAAATATTCATTTCCCATTTCTATGTTAAAATTTCAAAACTTTCAATCCTTATCTAGAGCTATTATTCAATAATTGTTGTGGATTTCAAATCCATCTAGCAATGCAATTATTTATAACTATCAACCTTAAATCCTTCTGTCCAAACTAATATAAATTATTTGGAAACTAATTAATAGTACAATCTTTTTCATGGAACTTATCACGTGATATTTATAAATACTATAAGTTGCTTTCTCAAAATAAAATAATTATACATTATCGTCACATCAAAATTTATAGTCATCAATTAATGAAACCATTAATTAAGATTATCATTATTGTCGGTTTTGCAATCAAGTTAATTTTGTCATCTACGCATTTTAATAATAGTATTCCATTAGCAATAATGCAAACCAAAATATTTAAACTTTAATTAACTCATCATAATAGTTTATAAGAAATTAAATATTACTAAAATATTATTTTTATCAATATGTTTACACTTAGGTTGAAAGAGGTCAATTAAATTAACCACAATGATAAAGTTAATTAGTCTACAACATTAATTAATTTATTATCTCTGATAGGGGTATAAATGAGTCGCATTCGAACTCGACAAATATTACAGGCTCGAACTTGAACTCAATGAACCTATTTTTTACGGTATCGAGCTCGATTCACCAGAAAATTTTAAATCAAATAAAAATATTAAATTGTTAATATATCATAATTATTTAATAATAGTTAATAAGTAATTTAAATTATAATTATTAATAAAATATATATTAAATTATTAACACATTATAATTATTTGATATATATAATAAATATTTAAAATTAGAAAAATAAATTATTAATATATATTAATTATTTAATTAATATAAAAATATTTAAAAATAGAAAAAAGTTCATGAGCCGGCTCATGAGCTTTTGAACAGCTAAAGTAAAATTCGAGCTTAGCTCATATTGAAGCTCGAGTTTGAGTCGAGCAATAATCGAGTCTGCTCACGAGATTCATGAGTCAACTCGACTCATTTTACACTCGTAGTCTCTTAATAGTAATAATTTTATTTATTATTTTTTTCTTAATTAGAAATAATAATAATAATAATAATAATAATAATAATAATAATAATAATAATAAATCGAGACCCAGATTAAAAAAACGTCCAGCTGATTTGGTCAGACAATGTAATAATCGTGAGGCCAAAAAACGAATGACCCTTATTCAATTATTGAGGACCAAAAGCTTTGATCTGATGAGCTGTATGCCAATATGCAAATTCCTGGTTTAACATGCGATGCCTGTTTACATAAAAGGGGCAAAATGAATTAATAAAGTGAAAGTTGAAGGCTAAAAATGCTATTCTTTCTCTCCTTTGAATTATATAATATCCATATGCATACATGATGAGGTTCGAATTAAAATTTGAAAATTTCTTCAAAAATCACTACAGTGAAAGTAAATATTTACATCAGAAAATGAATTTACTGAGAGAATTCATTTTGTTAAATCTCATAGTAAATATTTGAGCTAAAAACAGATATAAAAATGCTTTTCATCAAATACACATTGATGGAACAATATCTTAATATGAGTGGACCTCTATATTACCGACAAATAGATCTTGTCATCATCAATACATATGTGTGTGTATGTACACCCCAAAATAAAATATTGACCAAACTCTAATTAATTGCATGATATTCAAAATTTGCTATTGTATCATTATATATGGGATTAAAATTCTATATTACTAAAATTCTGATACCAAATTTGCAGAACATCCAAATAACAGTTAATGGTCACATTGCAAAGGTTAGGTGTTACATGAGGATAGAATTAACAATTTTGGAAAGTTCGATATCAAATTTATAATTCACACTGTATTTTGGAATTAAAAAGTTATATTTTTTCTTTAAGTACTTATTAAGGTAATATGGAGTTTAAGGTTTGTACTAAACTTGCAAATCACATTATATTCAGGGATTAAAATTATAATTTTCTCTACAAGTACCGCTAACATCAAAGGGGCCAAAAAAAAAAAAAACTAAAATAATAAAAATAATAAAGTGAAAGTTGTTCGCTAAAAATGCTAACTTTTTTCCTTGTAAGTCATACACACGCGCGCGCGCACACTAGAGAGAAGGCCACTGCACAACGCGCGGTGCCCGTTTTACTAAATGACTAAATTTATTTTTATTAGTGGTATTTTTTGAAATGTTGACATGCAATATATATATATAATACGATAATATTTTTATGTAGAATTTGTTCCTGGACGTGCAATTCTGTCAAATTATTTCACAAAAAAGTTTTTAAAATTTATTTTAATAACTTTTTATGAGATAAAAAGAATTAAGAATGAGAGATATATAAAATTATCATTAAAAGAAAACAAACTATCTATATAAATATTATAGCATTGTAGCTCAAAATTATACATTAGTAACTTATTTAAACCACACATGTCATATTTGTCCTACATTGTAATCATACCTATAGTCATAAAAACCTAAAAAAGAAATAGTTATGCTTGCCAACAATCTAATTCTTTGCACGTCCCTAATTGTTCGAAGTTAAAAACTTTTTTTTTGAATTGAATTTGGTTCATATTAAAAAAAGAATAATTTACACCCATTTAGGTGTTACAGGTGTAATTATAATAAAATTATAATAATGTAAGGCTACTAATAAATGAGTCGTGTTGTAAATAAACTCTAGAAAAGTGGGCAATGTAGAAGACTTTATGAAATGAAGTATAAAGTAAATACGAAAAATAGAAGATAGAATATTACATAATAAAAATGAAAGAATTGTGAGACGGTTATCAAATACCAAAAATCAAATAAACCAACTCTATTTTCAATTTTTTCTTAAGCCGGGAACAGATTTGTATATTAATCATCCAAAAGAGCTATATCCGGTAGTAATGTTTTGGAAATTATATGAAATATTTTACAAAATACACCAATCTAATCTCCCACAAAAAGAAAAAGAGATAACACATTAAATTACACTAACATCAAAGAAATTTCTATCAATAATTTTCAGCCAAAAAAGAAAAGGAAGCAGCAGCCTCTATTGTAAAAGAAAAAAAAAATGATGAGCCAATTATGTTTTCCTAAGTACAAATGAATGTGCTTCAGAAATGTGTAAATAAGGTGTAAATTAATTATCATGCAATCCATATATGATTATCTATGTATAGCAGACAATTTGGTTATACTAATTCATTTTTCTCAATAAAAGAAAATACTAATGACTTCATGCTTGCTAGAGTATACAATTTTTTGCTAATGAAGAAGTTGCATTTATCCAGTCTCTTTTCCTCCAAAATAAACCGCAGAACAAGGAAAGCAAACTATACAATGACCATCTAATCAAGCGCTAATAAAATAGCGTCTCGAAGAGAGAAAAGGGCACAAGCAATTGCTTCTGGGTGAAGAAGAGTAGGAGTAATAAGGCAGCTAGCACAACAAACTTGGTATAAATCGGAAGAGCCATTTTATTAGATTAGCGTTGTTTATAGAGACACCAACCTAAGACTGCTGAGATGATCTAAAAATCCAACATCTTCTTGGTTAGATGGGACATACACAAAAGTAATAGTGTAATGCAGGAATCAACCCGTGGACACTACAGCAGACAACCAGTTGAGAATCATTAACCTTGAGACCAAGAGCAAGGGTTTTTAGTTAATTTATCCAATTGGGATATGCCTTGTGATGAACTTCTGAAAAGAGCTTTTAACTGAGAGTCAATTGCTGTAACCACTTGGACGATCCCACAAATTAATTGGACCACAGATACTCAGATCAACAACACTTTGTTGTTGACATCAGAGGTAGCCTCTGTTTCAGCATCATCATATCCATTTAAAATCTTAAGAGTTCATCATCTGCTGTTCTTGTTCCAGATCATAGACCTTATAACTCATACCTTCCTTTCTATATGCATCCATCATTATAGAATAAGCCGTGGAATCTGGTTGGCATAGCTTATCTTTCATTCTCTTCAAAGCTCTTTCCATCTCCATTAAATCCTCTGCCCTTGAACAAACATATATAACTGCATTAAAGAATAAGGTATTCTCAGGTATCTCCAATAGGTTGAAACCAAGCAGGGTCAGGTGAACTCTTATTACAAACGAAAAGAATTTAGAACCTCCAAAGAACTATGAGTAGCAAAACACAAGATGCACGTTGCTTTTGACGGGGGTGATGCATTGCATGCCAATCAAAGAACATGATGCTAAACATTGCAGCTAATTCCATCCAAGTTAGCATAACTTTCTAAAATCTAACCTTGCAATATCCACGGCAAACTTTATGGCTATTGGCAGCTTTAAAGCACCTTTCCTTATCAAGCATGCAACAAAGTCTCCCTCCACAGAGAATTAACTCTATCATAATTTATGTAATAAGAACTGGCTACTTGAAGGAAATTAATGACATTCCAAAGCTTAACGTCCTCAAAAGAGTTTGCCATACAAAAACAGGTTCTAGAACTAAATTTTCTTTTGATAGGATGAGAACAAGATGTTTAATGGATTTTGATGCAGCTTAAAAAATATTGGATCAACTATATAAAATCATAACCAGAAAAATAAAATATTTGACATTGAAAGTTTAAAGCAAAATTTAAGACAACTTTGGTAGCTACTCAGTAACAATCATCATTGGAGTATTTTTTGTCATAGCACCAAGAAATTGGACAAAATTTTGGTGGCATATCTTCTGAAGCAGAGCGAGCTCATCCCTGAACCACCTTCTGAAAATCAACAGCCCCCCCAATAAATAAAAAGAATCAATGGTAAGATGTATAGAGAATAAGACATGGAATCAGAAGAAGAAAATTTATCTGCTACATATAAACAACCCACACTTTCTTTTCGTAAATGAAAAATTTCTCATCAAGTTTCTTAACAGCAACCTGAATCCCACTCTCAATGCAAAATGTCCCCTGTAACACACAGTGTAAAAAAGGATAGAATAAAGAAGTAAATAAATTGAAGTTAAGTTAGCGCAACGCCATCTTTCCACTTTGATCCTACGTTCCTATCAGCATTTTAGTGTACTGGACCTGTTTATACTAAAAAATTATTTCATTTTATAATTATGAAAACAAGATGTCATTGCGGGTACCTATTAGGCCTCTTCAACAATTTTAAAAAAGGATTTGAAGATCTAAAGCAGAGCTCACATTGCGTCCATGCTGTTTGTAAACTGAAAGCAAAGATGTTGCCTTTGTTATTTCCACACTGTTAGTACAATATAGCTCTGTTGGATCAATTTCATACTCAGGAACTTCACGAGCATTTTGCACATGCATTGGGGCCATCTAGCACAAAGCATACAGAAAAACACAATGCTTACAAGATGCAATGGCAGATATATGTGTACAAATTCAAAACAATTAAAAAATTTAAAGAAAGTACAAAAGAAAAAGATAATGAAAGAAAAGAGAAAATAAGGTGGGGCATCAGGCAGCTATCTTGCATGACAGCCATGGAACACTTAACTGGAAGTTTTGCGCCATGTTCCTCCAAGAGTTTAATCACATCGTTGTTTTTGTAATATATTGCATCTGCAAGAGGCTATTCATTTAAAAAGAACTTGACTGCTGAGAAAGGAAAACAACAAACTACCGAAGAATTCACGTTTATCAGCAAAATCTTGGCATTCTTGGGACTGAGGGATTGCCGGAGTAAATACTAAATAACATTAGTACTGCAAAACATACAACTGCAACGCCGTCTATTTCTTCATCTCTTTTGGACGTAGAAAGTGTTGAAGAGAACCTTTGCAGGAAAACTGCGATAAGAGATCGGGAAAGGTGAATCGCTGATATGTGAAGCAACCATACAAAACCAGAGGAAGCAAAGAGAAATTTAGAGAAGATATTTTCTTCTGATTATGCGAAAAAAAGCAATCCCAAAACCGGTTTTCTTCTGACTTCGTCCGGAAAAACCATAGCCGTGGGGTTTTTTATAAAAAAATTGTGAAAAAAAATTACAAAAATATTGCCCTTCTTAGGAGAATTATAAAATTATAGTAAATTGCACTCGATTAATGCAATTTCTATTTATAGTGCAACTTTTATTTGTTATTGTTAAAAGTTGCACTCACAAGTGCAACTTTCAACAGTAACAAAATTTTGTCTCCACAGCTGCCATTTTCTAGGGGAATAAAAAATTATGGATACTAGTGCGTGCAACTTTCAACAGTACTCATAATTTCTTATTTAAATTTTTTTATGTATAAATTCTTTTAGGGCTTTTTATCCTATGTTTTGGGAAATATTTTTAACCCCCCAAAAAAATTTTAAAATGCATATACATTTTTTAATCTTTCTCCCAAAATATTATAATTTTTTACCCAAAAAACTCCCTCATAATTCACCCAAAAAAACCCTACACCATAGAAAACACACCTATCATCTCATTTTCTCACTTCATCTTTCACACCAATCATTCATTACTTCAATTACATATACGTATATATACACACATATATATTTACATATATGAAAATATTACAATTTTGCTACTTAAAAAATTATAAACCTCATGTTTACCTAAAAATATTTAATGTATTAATTAGTTAAAAATATTAAATACTTTATTAATTTTTAAATAAAAAATTATTTAAAAAATTCTTTCAAAAGAAATGTTAGTTTAGTAGTAATAAAAACCTTTACTTGCCAAGGATGCAATGGATTTTTTCATCGTAAGAGGGGGAATTTTTTTTTTTTTAAATTTTAATTTTAAAGACTTAATTTGGAAACCTTTACTTGCCAAGGATGCAATGGATTTTTTCATCCCATTTTTTTTTTTTTGAAATTTTAATTTTAAATACTTAAGTTGGCTTTCCCCAAAACATTTTCTTTTCATTTCATATCTCTCACTCCCCTCTTCTTCATCTTCTTCTTCTTCTTTTTTCCTCTTTTAGGTTGGCCTGCCAGCTGGGCACTTGCTCGGGTCCGCTAGCCATTGCTGGTGCAGCCAGCAGCCTGTTGGCCGCATCAGCTTGGTGTGCTGGACGCACTTGCAACTAGCTAGATCTAGATTTTTTTTTATTTTTTTCAAAAATTAGTTATAATTTAAAAAAAAAAAAAACTAAAATGGTTGTTTAGGTTATTGCTTCAGATTTGAAGGGTGTATACTTATATATTATTTTTCTTGATTAAAGTAATTTTTTTAATTATGCTAAAATTCAATTATATTTTAGTTAATTATCTTCATTAATTAAAATTTAATTTATATTTTAGTTATCTCTATTATGTTTTAGGTAATTATCTCCATTAGTTAAAATTTAATTATGTTTTAGTTAAATGATTCATGTTTAGTTATATGAAATATGTTTTATATAATTTGTCTCAATTAGTTAAAATTTAATTATGTTTTAGTTAAAATTTTATTTAGGTTTTAGTTTTATGAATTATGTTTTATATAATTTGTCTCAATTATTTAAAATTTAATTATGTTTTAGTTATCTCCATTATGTGTTACTTAATGTCTCCAGTAGCTAAAATTTGATCATATACTAGTTGAAATTTGATTTTTGTGTTGGTTAAACTCAAATAATAATTTATTATTTTTGGTATAATAATTTAATTTAACAGAAATAATGATTTATATATTAGTTGAAATTTGAATTACATTTTATGTTAGTTTATATATTATTATATTTGTTAGAGTTATATTTTTATTTGAATTAAAAATTTTATTAGAATTATGATTAAGTTAAATTTTCTGATATTACATATTGGATTGTATTAAATATTTAAGTTTTTATTTAGTTTGTGTAATTATGATTTATTAATAAATATGTGCACTTATAATATATGCTTAATGATGTAGGCTATCTTCACTTAGTGAAAATATTTTGTGAGTGTTAATTTTAGTAGAACATTTAAAGGTAAGTTTGGATGTCTTATTTTATTTGTACTATTTTTATAGTACAATACGTTAGAAATATTTAGAATTGGTGGATTTAGGAAGGAGGATGGGATGTTGGGAGAAGGGGTGGAGCCTTCTTATTTGTTGCTGATTGATTTTTAATTGATTGCATGATGATGATGGACATAAGGGGGAGTATTTATGTGTCATTATGTGTTTACTAATATTGTTAATTGTAAATACTAGTTTAAATTGCGATTTATTATGTTAGTTTAAATTTAAATTATGTATTAGATTAAATCATATTAGTTTAAATTTGATTTATGTATTAAATGTTGTTATATAATGTTAGATTTGTGTTTTTATATGAACAAAAAATTCTATTAGAATTTTGATTGAGTTAATTAATTTTTGTGTGTGTTAATTTATTTTTTGTACTATAGAAATATTGAACAATGCAAATATTAATATTTTATTAAACTTTATAATAGTTATTGATTATACTGATTAATTAATATAAATTATGCGTGTATTTGTGGAAGGTATTTTGACTTCAAGTACCATTGTAGTTCTAATATACTTTGACAAAAAAATTGCTAGAGATTCTTGCTCAGTGGATTATGATCGTCCAGTATGAAGTATCATTAGAGTATTTTGTGAAATAAAATATTATAATATGTGCTACAAAATCTATGGAGCGATAACTATTGATAGCAGCAGCTATAAACTAAAAATTCAAGCAAAATTCTATTTGGATAAACAGTACGGGATATCTACACTTGTGAAAATATAGAATGATAATGATTTATCTATGTTATTTGGTTCACATTACCAACTTGATAGTATGGAATTATATGTTAAGGCAAAAGCAATATGTCAAACTAGTGCTGATAATACTTTTGGAGTGGGATCTTACATAGGGCTTCTAATGCAACTCGAAGGTCAATTTGCCTCTTAACAAGACTTTGGATGGGATCAACAATACCCAACTTAATTAGAAATAAATGTTCCTGTGGCTACGCAAAGGTTTGCAAATATTGGGATTCATGATTTTAGTGAAAACCCTACTACCTCTCATCAAGTTTTTAAAGGAGAGCAAGATAACCCAATGTATTTCATTTATGATGGTGAACTAAAGCCACAAGTAGATAGTTTTCGTGATAAAAAATTGAAGGATTCAGAACCAGCTGAAAATGATAGTGATGATTTTAATGGTAGTGACGATGATGAGTTAGATATTGATACAATTGAAGAGTTTCACACAGCGAGGGAACATCTTCCCCACAACTACCAAGACGAGAAGAAATACATCCACAATTATGCAACCAAGTATGTATCCCGTATATCCACTCTTCTCTGCAATAAAAAATAATGAAATATTTATATAGGTAGATTCTATGGATATTCCAACCCATGGTTAAATTGAGTTTTACAACTCAAATAAAGAAGCACTCCACGTGGGAATGGTATTCAAGAGTAAGGAACACCTTATCACTTATATATATTATTCCGTGTGAGTAGTGAGATGAGAATATCGGATTCTTGCGAGCACACTAAAGTTATGAAAAGTGGTGTGCAAAAATAATAATAGAGAACGACCTTCTTGCCCGCGGAGTGGGGGGGGGAGTATTTAAAGAGAAAAATGGATTGGGGAGAATTACCAAGTATGGAAGTCCTCACACACACCTTATGGATGAAATTTCAATAGATCATTGAAATTTAAGCAGAAATATAATTGCTTTTAATGTATTGGACACTGTTCGAGGTAATCCAGATTATGGGATTGCAAGTGTGCAAATGATGGCAAAAGATAAGTATGGTTATGAAATCGCTTATGCTAAGGCATAGAATAACATAAAATGTGCGAGGAAAAAATTTTATGGGACTTAGGAGATCTTGGTAAGAAAATTACCCAAATGTATGGAAGCTCTCCAAAAATGGAATTCAAGAATAATTGTTTAATGAAGTCATATTGAAACAGGCATATCAGGACAAAAGATATTAAAATATATCTTTTGGGCATTTCAACCATGTATAGAAGGGTTCCAACATTGCCGCAAACTTAGCAGTGTAGATGAAACTCATTTATATACAAAGTATAAACATAAAATGCTTGTTGCCATAGCCATAGATGCAAATTAAAATGTTATGCCTATAGCTTTTGCCATAGTAGATGAAAAAACTTTGATGTCTAGGAGATGGTTCCTTCAAATGTAGGTGAAATGCATTACCAAAAGGCTGATGGCTATTGTTTACTTTCTGATTGTCATCATGGTATTTTGGCTGCTGTAGAGAGCATACCTAATTTTTCACCATCTCGTGGAATACATCAATTTTGTTTAAGGCACGTGTATTCAAATTTCAATAAACATTTTAAGAATGTTCAATTGAAGGACATGTGTTGGAGAGCTGGTGTTGTAGTTCAAATTTAAAAATTTGAAAAAAAGATGGAGGACATAAAGAGTATTAATGAGCATGCTTACTCCTACTTAGAGCGGATAGACAAGAGCCAATGGACATTATCTCATGATGGAGGATGGCGGTTTGGCATTTTAATGACAAGCATGTCCAAATGTATAAATTGGGTGTTAAAAGGTGTTCTCCGACTACCAATTACAACCATTGTTCAAACATCATTTGATCGTTGCGTAAAATATGTTCTTCGTCGGATCACTAATCCCCGTAGGATGAAGCAAAATGATCAATTATGGGTTGATTATTCTTTTAACATATACACAAAATGGTAGCACCATTCAGTTAATCATACCGTGCAAAACGTTGATTATACTCAACAATAAGCTTTAGTCATTACTAGAATGGACACATCTTATGGGAATCATAGTCACATTGTGAAGCTTCAGACACGAGAGTGCTTATGTGGGAAATGGGCTGAATATGGAATTCCTTGCTCATATATAATGTAAGTATGTTGAATATTTGTGGTCAACTGTGCGTCACTTGTGAAGAAATATTATAAAGTGGAGCATTACATTGCAACTTATAAAGAGAGATTTGAACCATTGTGGTCAGAGAATTATTGGAATGATCCTAATTTTAAGCTAGTCCACAACCCTACACTTCAAGAGCGACGTATTATAGGTAGAGACCATGCCACTCGAATTCAAAATGAAATAGATTGGCATCAAGTAAAAGCAAGACGACAAGCACGTTGCCTTGATGATGTTCAAAATGCACAACAATGCCCTAAAAAATTGAATCCTAGCTCTTTTATATTTAGTAAGTTGTAAGAAAAATATGTATGATTTTTGTATGCTGGCTTTTTAATTTCTGTGTGTCTTCTTTATTACTTATTATTATACAAATTAATTGTAATTTTTTTTTTGTCTTCTTTGTTACTTGTTATGTGAAATCTATATTTGCAGTCGTTATTATGATCCTAATTCAAAGCATCAAAATATAAATTTAATATGACCTAATGATATTGATATATAATATTCTAAAAGGCAACCCTAATAATGTCCTCCAGTGCCACAACCTCATCGTTGTCATTGTCTTCGTGGTTGTCGTGCCCTTTCATCATTTGCAACATCATGTGACTGATGATGGCTCGGACCAGCCTCATGTTGATCACGATACTCCATACTACCTTGAAAAGATAATGGTGAGAAATAAAATGAGTGGCGTGCTAATGCTAAATAATCATACTCCATTGATCTCCATCCTAGACTAAGATCAATTTCTACTAGTCTGGATACTAATTGTCTACTAACCAATATATATGGTGGTATAAGTGTTAACTCTGGAACTCTTGATGGTTGACATTCGTAACTGTCGGCATATAAGTTATGCAGCATATTAATAAGACCTCCCATATCACTAACACCACCTGACCTAAAAGAATGAGTATCTTGAGCTAATGAATCGCCCTCAATGATCCCATGAATGCTATCATCATTAGTCGTGTTGTTGGATCTAATGCTACATCTCCTCCTTATCGTATATGTACTACTATTGACTTGTCATTATTGAGGAACTTGGCTTGGAAAGTGTTGTCTAGATGCTAACTGATGAACATTCTCAAGAATTAATCTATGATCATTCCTCATCTGAATATAGTCCATAACCTCGGTATCATCAGCAACTAAATTATAACTGATCATCAAATTGTGCATTTGATCTGTCTACAAAAAATAAGACAGGGAATATAATGTTAAATATTATTTAATCACTGAAGGATGTATTGTATGCTTTATATACATACCACATGTTGCCAAGCGCGTAGATCCTCTAGATGGTACCCCATTGGTGTGTTCTCATATGATAGACCTATGATTCAGCATGTAATTTGATCATACCATAACATATATCCATTTTTCATAGTGGTTGATCCAACAATAGGAGGTCCATGCACAACAAGTTGCTCTATGTTAGCCCATTGAGCAATATAATCCATGTGATAAATGAATCAATCTTGCCTAGGATGACCTCTACTTGATACGTCAGTAATATTGAACTTCTCTCAGCCAGTGGTGGAGGAATATGTTGTCGCATCCCAAATTTTCTTAGGACTCGTTCTGGATAATGCATCTCAATTATAAAAAAGTTGATTAATGGATACACTTCTGTCCAAAGTCTTAGGGCACACTGGACTGTCAAGATTTGAATGTCTTAGATTGGGTCATATGATTGCCATATAAACTACATATAAACGTATTGAGCCATGTTTATATAGATAAATATCTTATAAGAATGTTTGATGTAAAAACTATTATTATTATAGAATTTTCGACCTCATTTGTCGACGTTCTATCAAGCATATCTCTTATGACTCGTACAGAGTAACTTGCTGTTTGCATGAAAGAATTATAATGCCACTACCTAAAAATTCATTCAATTGATATTAATATAACAATTTATATATCCATATATGCAGAAAATAGTTGCATAAAAATGTTAATAAACTATAACATATATTATCTTACCGAGCACCATTCGGAGGAATTGGAAGTCCATCTACTACTACTGGAGCTCCATTGTGATCGAAACGAGAAGTTAATCTTATAGGCGTCAAGGTTGTAATGAGTGACCTGCCCAAATCTATAATTAACAATTTTTTAGGCGTTATACCTAATTGCAAAAATTAATATAAAAGCAAAATAATACTACTTCACCTATAATAACTATATCGTTCTGCCAATATTTGATCTTCCTCTACATGATACAATGCAAAACTCACGATACATGAATGATAAAACTGCACCAACCCAACTAAAATCACGAATTTCATATATTTGCTTCATATGTTGTAAGTAAACCAGTGATACTACAGAACCCAATGAGCTTGGGCATATAAGACTTTCAAAAAGTATCAATGCATAGACACATGCGTATTGTTAGACCTCCAAAACTGTGCTATGATCCATAATTCTATTATTATGAACATGGTCCGTAAGAGCAATAACATGAAGTTGTGACCCCCTAAGGTCTCGCTCCTCTAGAATGAATCTGAGATAACGATGACAATAATCCTGCCACTACATGAGGTTGTGAACATGGTCTTTACATGTAATAACAATGCCATATATTGGTCATGCCCAAATAGCTGTTATGTCCTACAATGTAGCTGTAGCCTCTCCCATATATAAATAAAATGTGTGAGTCTCTTAGTGCCACCTCTCGACCAGAGCCGTAATTATATAAACATCAGTCTCAATATTTCTACAATTATAAGCACCATAGAATCCCATCTCATTTAATAAAGGTAATACACAAGGATGTAGAGCTTGGCATTCTATAGTTCTCCAAAATCTTCTGTCTCCTCGTCTTACAACTAAAGTATCATCTATATCTTTAGCTAATGCACCCTCTGATCAATGACCATCTTGTATGTATAAAATACTGGGATCACGTGGATCGTATATATCTATAATATCCATCCTAAAATATTTGCTGAAAAGATAAATAAAAATAATATGATTAAGTACACCCAAAATACTTATTGGTATATTAATGTGAATGACAAACAAACTGAGGATTGAAATGTCTATAACCTATTTATAGTTCAATTCTTAATTTGTTTATCATTACATCAAATATATTCAAGTAGATAAAAATACCAAAGATTTAATATGATAATGATACATTCTATCAAAAATTCCCTTAAATAGAATACTTCAAATTGATTAAAAAACAAGACTCAACAAAATGTAAACCATTACTTCAATTAAAAACAACTTATAATATTTATAAACACAAATTACATATATGTGTTCATTACTATAACAAAACAATATATATCATAATTAATAAAGTGATTATCATTCTAAAATTTTCTTACAAATGCACATATCTATCTATAAATCCTAATTCTGTAAACTAAAATTGAAATTTATAAAATTAATACAATTCAACATATACTAATAAAAAATTAATTAACTCAATCAAAATTCTAATAGAATTTTTCATTCACATAAAAACACAAATCTAATATTATATAACAACATTTAACACATAAATCAAATTTAAACTAATATCATTTAATCTAATACATAAATTAAAAAAACTAACATAATAAATCATAATTTAAACTAGCATTTATAATTAATAATATTGGTAAACACATAAAGACACATAAACACTCTCCTTTATATCTATCATCATCAAACAAGCAATTAAAATTAATCAGCAACAAATGAAAAGGCTCTACCCCTTCTCCCAACATCCCATCCTCCTTTCTAAACCCACCAATTCTAAACATTTCTAATGTATTGAACTATAAAAATGTTACAAAATTAAAACAAGATATCCAAACTTACATTTAAATACTTCACTAAAATTAACACTCACAAAATATTTTTACCAAGTCAAGATAACCTGCATAATTAGACACATGTTATAAGCACACATATTTATTAATAAACCATAATTCCAAAAGTGAAATGAAAACTTAAATATTTAATACAATTCAATGCGTAGTACCAGAAAATTTAATCCAATCATAATTCTAATAAAAATTTTAATTCAAATAAAAAAAATAACTCTAACAAATATAACAACATATAAAACTAACATAAAATATAATTCAAATTCAACTAATACATAAATCATTATGTTTGTTAAATCAAATTATTATAACAAAAATAATAAATTATAATTTGTATTTAACCAACGCGTAAATCAAATTTTAACTAAAATATGATCAAATTTTAGCTAATGGAGACAATTATCTAAAGCATAATGGAGATAACTAAAATATTACTAAATTTTAACTAATTGAGACAAATTATATGAATCATAATTCATAAAACTAAAACATAAATCAAATTTTAACTAAAATATAATTAAATTTTAACTAATTTACATAAATTATATAAAACATATTTCATATAACTAAAACATAAATCATTTAACTAAAACATAATTAAATTTTAACTAATGGAGAGAATCACCTAAAACATAATACAGATAACTAAAATATAAATCAAATTTTCATTAATGGAGATAATTAAATAAAACATAATGAAGATAACTAAAATATAATTAAATTTTAGCATAATTAAAAAAAATTTATCTCAATCAAGGAAAATAATACATAAGTATACACCCTTCAAACCTAAAACAATAATCTAAACAATCATTTTAAATATTTATAGGTAAACATAAGTTTTATAATTTTTTAATTAGCAAAATTATAATTTTTTATATATGTAAATATACATATATATGTATATATAACTGAAGTAATAAATGGTTGATATAAAAGATGGAGTAAGAAAATGAGAGGATAGGTATACTTTTTAGGATGTAATGTTTTTTTGGGTGAATTATGATGGGATTTTTTTGGTAAAAAATTGTAGTATTTTGAGAGAAAGATTAAAGAATATGCATGCGTTTTGAAATTTTTGAGGGGGTTGAAAAAATTTTTCCCCAAAATATAGGAGAATAAGCCCTAAAAGGATTCATACACAAAGAAAGCAAAAATTTTATTCCAATAAAAAATGACCGCTTTGGGGATAAAATTTTGTTACTATTAAAAGTTGCACTCACCGAGTATAACTTTCAACAATAACAAGTAGAAGTTCATTCGATGAGTACTTTCAACAGTAACAAATAGTTACTGTAATTTTGTAATTTACAATAATTTTGTAATACCCCTCAAAAGGCGGTATTTTTGTAAATTTTTTTCACAATTTTTTTTTTGAAAAAACAAATCCACGTGCTGCAAAATCAGCATAGAGTAGACATATTTAAGCGTAGAAAATCAAGAAACAATGTCGTTTTTTGGACAGGGGA
Source organism: Jacaranda mimosifolia (assembly GCA_018894105.1). Classification (NCBI taxonomy): domain Eukaryota; kingdom Viridiplantae; phylum Streptophyta; class Magnoliopsida; order Lamiales; family Bignoniaceae; genus Jacaranda; species Jacaranda mimosifolia. The sequence goes on along the minus strand of CM032125.1, from coordinate 33,893,642 downwards.
CAGGCAAAGAGAAAAAAAAAAAAAAAGAAAGAAAGAAAAAGGAAAAAATTTGCAGAATTTCTCCTTACGCACGCGGCCACTGTAGCGACGCACATTGGCATATATGGCATATATATAATATAGTAATATATATTCAAAATAACAGATTGGCCAAACTGTATTGATTGCAACTTGACACAGGGATGCCCCAGTCAGACCATGAGAGTGGACCAATCCCAATTCTTGAACATTTGTTCCCACAGCCCACCCTTACTTTACTATTGGCTTTTATTTGCTTGCTAAAAGAACTGTTTCAGATATCAATTTCAAGGGCAGATTATGCTGTATTCCCCCAACTGCCCACCTACCTTATCTTTTTCATAGGAGGACAGAATCAGGTAAGCTGACAGCAGCATATTTTTCAGAATCAGTTTGTTTCTGTGTATCCACTTAATTATTCTCCCAAAAGATAGCTTCCTCAATTGCTATTCTGCAGGCCAGAAAATTTCTGCACTAACAGGAAAAAAAAAAATCGTGGATTTTGGCTGCATTACTAGTGGAAAAAAAGTGGGTGAAAATGAAAGATTTCTATTATATGTCTTGAAAATAAAATATTGGGGAAGTGGTTGGGTGGTGTTCAGTAGCATAGGGACCTTGTCTGAATTTCATCAAATGAATGTCCAGAATTTCATCAAATGAATGTCCAGACAACTTCTCATATCAAGATTTTATGGAATCAATACGAATTTAAAGGAAACCAAGAAAACATAGAAAGTTTCGATTCGACTGGCTTTGGAATGATAGATATTACCAAGTGAGAGCCAATTTCCAGAATCTGGAAGCAAATATTTTCAAACACTTCAATCTTAAGTGTATCTGAGGAGATGTAAATTACAAGCAAATCAATGAGACGGGTTGGTCCGTGTTTCAAAACTTCAGAATAGGCTGTGGAGAAACAATGAGCCGTCCAAGGTAACAAGAGAACTAGCACAAGAGAAAAGCTTGCTTTGATGATAGAAGTTAAAAACTATCACGTATGCATGAAAATGCTTCAATGTTCTACATCTAAAAGTAATGGATATTAAAGGACGAATCATGAATAATTTTCTATTGCCCAGCATGATAAGGACACTGCTGAGAGATACCTTTTAATTATGGGGTAGGGCTTTGGAATTCATTTACACATGGCTAACCAACAAGTTTGTAAATTCTCTATCACCAAAATTTCATCTTTATGATTCTAAGTGGCTCAAGTTTCAGTTTCGAACCTTTTATCCAAAGTTATGGACAATTGTGAGATCAGCTGCCTCCTGATTGCAGCATTGGAAAGAATGTCCAGTTGTTCTGACGACCTCCTAGTTCCTTCCTTTCGGACAGCTTTGTCATTGGTCCACCACTCACAATCAATGGTGGATTTGTCTGACACTTCTCCCTTTGCATTGTTGAAATCGAAGTCTTTGTTTGAACCCAGTGAAATGGTACGATGCTTCTGATGACATTCCAATTCCTTCCCATCCAAAGCCCTGCCAGGAATGGCATTCACACTTTCACCATTTCTATGTTCTCCACAACTATCTGCATTCTCGGTCGTTAAATCCTTCTGCTTGGTGGCTTATGTTATTGCCTCCGGTGGATCTCCTAATGTGATTTGAGGCGAAGGTACTGCCTCCCTCACGATAAAAATTGGAATATCTTCACCTGTCAATTCAAATGAAACTCTATGATCAACCACACTATCATCGTTTTGCAATTTCTGATCCGAGTTGGGAAGTGAAGTCACTTCAGATATTTGGTTCTCCAGAAGGTTACTGTCTCGAGAAGGGGGTTTTCCACCATTAGGTGTCAAGGATTCAAAACCTAGCCTTGAAAACCCACCACTATTTTAAAACATCATTAATGTTTTTTCCTTTCAAACTTAAAAATAAAAATAAAAACACAACAAAACTCGTGTTAACACTATAATTAATTTTGAACTCTCAACTCAAAATAAAAAATAAAATTGGGATCCAACATTTCAAATGTTGACCTTCATCTTGGAAACTTAAAACATGAGTCAGCATTTGAGATGTTGAGATCATTTTGATTTTCATATAATATATAGACATATATATATAATTATAATATTACTTTCTGATTTAATTTAACACACATTTAATATAATATATTAATTTGTATATTATAACAAAGAATTAAATATTTATGAATTGCTAATTGTGTTTTCATAATGTTTTATTTAATTTATAAAATAATTATGTAATTATTAACAAAATGAAGTTAGTAGAATATATCTAAAAATATAAATATATTGGTGACCCTATTTGAAAATAGAGTTAAGGTTTTTATGACAATCAACAAATTTAATGAATTCTTTACTTAAGAATGCATTTACATAGAGTTAAAGTGCTCTATTTTTCACCAATGATTTTTCGTTTTCAGTTTGATTTTAAATTTTAGTATTTATAGTGATTAAATTTTTAGTAAGTTTTGGCCCACTTAAGTTCAAATACCCATCTTATTTATTTAATTTGTTCTTAGATAATTTTTACTTTTTACCTCACGGACATAATTTGCCATATTTAATTTAGAACTAATAATTATAAAAGTCAAATACAACTTTCTGTAAACTTTTCAAATTAAAATTAATTTAAAACATTTTTCAACAAATAACGACTAAATATTTAACCAAAACTATTATAATTTGAGTGTCCACAAATTAAATTTTACAGGTACTATATTAAAAATAAATGATTAAATATGATGTGTATTAATTTTAAAATAAGTTTACGCACTAAAAGAAAAGATGTAGCTATGTCGAATAGCAACACCTCTCTCTCTCTCTCTCTCTCTCTCTCTCTCTCTCTCTCTCTCTCTCTTTATATACATATATATAAATATATGTATGTATATATGTAAACCATGTATGTGTGTGTGTGTATGGAATATATTTACATAATAAACATGAACAAAGAAAAGAGAGATATGAAAATATGTCATAGGGAGTTATACATATTATATATGGAATATATTTACATGATAAATATAAATAAAACTAATTTATCCACATCATTGCCATATAAAAAATATACTTAAAATAAAATTAAACATCATTTTACTTTATCTATATTAGATTCTATGGGCAAAGTTAACTTTACCTTTATCATCTATATCACACAATTGTTTAACTACACACACACACACACACACACACAAATATATATATATATCTAACACTAATTTATTATAGACCAGAGGTAATTTAAGGTTTCAAACACGTGTTATTCTTATCATTATAAAAATCAAACTACATTAATTCATTATGGACCACAAGTGATTTAATGTTAAACTTTTTCATGTCTTATCCTCATCATTAGAAAATTTGTAGCGTGTTCATCATTTTGTGCTAATGACAATGAGATTAGAAAAAATGCCAAAAAGTGATTCCCCCTTCATTAATGCACCTAATCGTTTTTTGTATATTTTAATAAATAAAATTATTATTTTTTATTTATTTATATACACATATATTATGAATTTATTACAATTTAAATTTTGAACTTCACACACACACACACACACACACACACATAGCTAGGAGTCAAATCAAATTATGATATAAATTCATTCAAAATTGCCCCGTTCTGTATGATTTGATTGTAGTTTGAGGCTCAAATACATGAACCGTACCATACAATTTGATTTTTTTGGTGTCAATACCTATTATAAGAGTTAATAATATTGATTCATTAAGTATTTTTTAGGAGTTAACTCTTATTTATATATGTTTAATATTAAATTAAAGGGACAAATCAAAAGAGTGGTGCTGCGCTTTCATTGTTGTTAATAGATCAAGTTGCAAATTTGAGTCTCATGATAAATAATTGGGTAATCAATTATGACCTTCGTTAAAAAAGAAATCATATCTTGCCCCACTTATGGAGGGGCAACAAAGTAAAAAATGAAGTAAGCGGACCCTTTATTTACCTTCATTTCTTTGTAAAGAGGTAGTAGGCCTGCCAACAAAAGTTGGGTATGACTATGAACTTTACAAAAATTACATTGAATTGGACATGTATGTACAAAAAAAATTGAAGAGTTCCTTGTCCAATAATAATAATAATGGATAGGTGAAATTTTGTCTGAGCCGTAAACGTTATACCATACCTGTATAATGTAAGTTTGATTACTAATATAACATTATTTCCACTATTTAATACAAAACACCTGTAGTTTTACATTAAATGTAAAATTATATCATAATAACACAATATAAATTTGATTAACGATGTAAAATCATTCGAACAATATGATAAGAAACGCATGTAGTTTTATACTAAAGGTAAATAGATGACATATTAGCAATATTGTAAATTTTACTATTGATATAACTTGAAATGCGTGCAGTTTTATACTAAGAGTAAAACTTGTATCATGTTAGTATAATTTAAACTTCATTGTGGTCATGGCATGATGATTTTCACAATTAAATGTGAAACAGGTATAATTTCATAGATGATGTAAAAACTATATCATGCCAATAGAATATAAATTTTACTACCCACATGTCATCATTTTTATAGTTCGATTTAAAACACGTGTAATATTATACATATTTAAAAATTACACCACAATTGTTAAAAAGTAAAGTTTAGCCGACATAATACTATTCTTACAACCTAATATGACACACGCGCATTTTCATGTTAAGGAGAAAAGTATATCTTGTTAGTACAACATAGTATTGTTACATGACATCAATTTAAAATATGTAAACAAGTATTTTTCAATCTCTAAGGGAGACGTTTGGTGCTCGGTAATAGTATGATATTGAAGTCCTTAATATGGGATAAGAACCTTTTTGCTGTCCACCACAGGGAATGCAACTATGCTTTAAATTTTACCTAAGCCTATCACTGTAACATCAATTAGGGCAGATTACAATCTCAATTGTTGGTGTGTGATTGTGGGACCGCACTCCACAATTTTATTATATCCTCTTTAAAATATCATATTTACCCTTGAATCATTGAATATATTACAAGGATGTCCTTGGATACTACCAAAAAAATCGCCAATTCCAAAATATTTATTTTTGCAAGAGCAAACATGTAATTTTTAAGTTTAATATTACATATCAAACATCCAAACGCGATTAATAGAAATTTCAGTGGCAAGTTAACAGTTCAATCTTTATATGTCAAATAGTATAATAATTAACCTTATTTTAATCACCTCATATCCAACTTTTCACTAGAATTAATATTTTGAATCAAATATGGCCATGGCATTAAAGCTCAACATTATACAAGTATTGAAAGTAAAATTCAATGGAGGAGACATTAACTTAATTTGTACTAACAAACAAATTATTTTTGAATTCAATAAAGCAAAAAAAAAAAGGAAAAAAGAAAGAAAAGGAAGATACTTCAAGAAGATAAGTTCATTTTATTCATCAAAACATGATGATGCCCTTTTTAACAAAAGGGCATCACAGTACTTCCCCATTTATTTGGTTTTCTTATTATACATCATTCACACTACAGGGAATAACACTTTCGTAATAGAAGGTTCAAATAGAGATGAAAGCCCACAAACATACAGATCGGATCTCCGACCGTAATAGAGTCCAAAGATCTTCTACACCATAGAAACTAGAGACAAAGCCGAACCATGCATCACAGGCTTCTTTCCATCATCCAAACAGCTGTCCTTGATGACAGTGAGGTCAAACACTGGCAGCAGCCATTTATCCACCGTGAAGTGTATCTCAGAACAACTCTCGTTGGGCCTAGCGGTGGTCACATCGACGTAGTCACAGCGCCATGTTGGAGGAAAACCCGTTCCGCTAGAGGTGAGGTTCATCTTACAAACAGTCTCATTCAAACACGTGCCTCGTCCACTAAAGATATCAATGTTTCCATGCCTGAAGTACTTGTGGTCCGAGCCCATAAGCCCACCCCATGACACCAGATTGTCGATACTAATTCCATCACCATTTGCATCGTATAGACTTAAGCTAATGTCAGAGCCTGTCCCTTCCCCTAGGATTGAGCCCGTCTTCACATACACCGTGTAAACACAATCCACATCATCCTACATTTTTCCCACATTTTGAGCAAAAAAACTTCAAAAATATGCACAAAACTTAAACGTGTCATCACCGATTAATTTTTTGTTGAAGTATGAAATTTGAATTTCATAATTATGAGATGTGATTGAAGAAAGAAATACTTACAGATCTGCAGATGGTGAAGACGGAGGCAAGGATGAGGAGATGGAAGAAGAGGCGGTTGATTGCCATTGGAATTGCATGCAACGTTTTTCTTGTAAATGCAAAGGAGCTGGACTTTTAGCTCAAACAATTTATAATACTTTACATGCAAGGAAAAATAAATAAATAATATAATAAAGCAAAAAAGTTGGTGGAAATGTGCCAAATAAAGTACAAAGATATTTGTCGGAATTTGTTTTGATGGGGGCATCCGAATGTCGCAATTGTAGCGCTTGTTGATTCTTGATTGGTATATTTATTTATTTTTCTTTTTTTTTAATTGATAAAAAAAGGGAAGCCCACGTGATTACAACTGATTTGGCTCCCCCTTTTTTTTTTTTTGTCATTTTCTTAGCAAGAACAAATGTTGATTTTCTTTTGAAAAAGTTTGTTTGCATTTGGGATATTTTTTTGTTTAATAATTTCAAAATAATTATATTTGAGTTCTCAAGAATTAATATTTTTTTAATTGGTTGTATCCATTTCTGTTCTGTTTCGTATTGTCTTGTCATATTTTTTATTTTTTATTTTAATTTATATTTTATTTCATAAATATATGTTGCATATATACGATCCACAATTTTGTATGAAAATATAGAAATTATGTCAAATTAGTATCCTATAAATTTTATTACTTGTGTAACATAATTCTTATTATTTAATTCTCTCACGTGATCACAGACAGAGACATATACAAAATTTTTAAATGTGGAGATAAACTACTTTTTGTAACTTTAAAAAAAAAAAAAAAAGAAGAAGAAGAAGAAGAAAAAATAAATTTGTACTACATCAGTTAATGCAAGATTCTTATTTTTTATTTTCCTTTAATAGAAGATATTGCTATATTCTATGTTGCTCTGTGGTTGAGGAATACATATCAGTAATTCCACATAATATAACAAGCAAACAGTTTCATGAGCTTAGTTGGACCGTTAGAGAATTAGGCAATAATGGAAATGCCATTGTATCTGATTCATAGGTCAATCAGCATCTCATCTTTCTCATGCATGCGCCTTTTGCCACAGCAAACCTTTTCTTCTACTTTCTACGAACGGCCTAATATAAAAATCAATTCTTACAATAAAAAAATATCTATGAAATCATATATATATATATATATAATCAAGCACTAATTCTACATAGGCACAATCCAAAAACAAAATTCTACCATTTTAATGATTCACAAAAGATTTTTTTTTTTTTTAAAAAAAAAGACCTTAAATTCTTGTCCGTGCACCATCAATTATGTTACGAAGGACATGAGCATTTATTGGTAAAATTGTTCCCTCACACTCGTCCCATTCGCATGTATGTTATTGATATGTACCTCAATTTCAGGTGAAACTAGTTTTCATCCCATACATTGCACTGGTAATAATTATAAATATTGAATAAAAATAGTAATTTATAAAAAAATAACAAAAATTTTATTATAATTTTTTTGAAATATCAAACTAACAAAATAATTAAAAATAAATAAATAAACCATGGGCAAAAGGAAAGCCATAATATAAAGAAAGTAAACAAAAAATAATAATAATCAAAAGCAAAAACGAAATATAAATTTTAATTTACCTAAACTCGAGATTTCGAATTCCTTTTATAATTTAACCTGATTCATAAACATAAAAATTTATTGATATTAGTAAATTATATAAAAATTACAAATTATATGCATAATAAAATTTATAGAATTTAACTCACCAAGTAAATGATCCTATAGAGGTGAAGAAAAAAGAAGGAAATATTTTCATATCTTTAAATATTAGTGTACTACATGCTTAGTTCTTTTTAGTATATATTATTTATATGAATTATGAGCTAAAATTAAGGAACTTAAAATAATTAGAATGTTGAATTGTGGAATAAAATATATTTTAGGGAATATTAAGTTAAGGTAAAAATTTTGGGACTAAACATGCAAAGTGCATGTGTGTGTGTGTGTAGAGAGAGAGAGAGAGAGTTTTTGTCAATCACAAAAGTTAACAAAACATACGTAACAGTTATTCTTAATAATTAAAGGCAATAACGGTTGTACTATATTTGGTAAGATTTTCAAATTCCTTAGCATATGTAGTCTCAAAATTATTAATTTAAAATAAATTAGCCATCATTTTATTTTATTTGAAATAAATATCTTATCTTAATAATGTGGCTTATAATCTAATTTGAACCAATAATATAAACATAGCTAGTTGATATGTAAATTAAAATTGGATGCATAAAAGTGTAAATATTAAACATATAAAAAGTAATAAAAGTGCTTTTGAAGAAATCAAATAAAAATATTTTTTTATAAAGAAAGTTCTAAATTTTAATGATTAAAATATATGAACAAAACAATTTTATTTTTTATATTGTTTGGGGGGGGGGGGGCGCACTAAAAAATTAAAGCTCCATACATCAAACCGACAGTTCACACATAAACTAATATATATGTATATGTATATATATATATATATATTTATATTATTTATATTAATAATTCCATATATAAACTAATATGTATAGGGAGAAATAAAATAAAACTTAATATGGAAGATCAAATTTATAGATATGGAGTACTTATCATCATTAGATATGGAATTACAAAAAATATTAGTTAATATAGTATTTTATATTAATAATAAAATAACTCATTTTTATAGTAAATCATATATCGAAGATGTTGAGATGGCAAAAAAGGATAAAAATAACTTATCCACACCATTGTGACATAACAAACGTTCTTAAAATAGGGTTGAATAACATTTTGCTTTATATATATATACTAGCTTCTATCCCGTGCATTGCATTGAGTAATAATTTTAAATTTAAACATTTATTATATTTAATAAAATTGTAGTTTAAATATTACAGATATTAAACCAAAAAGAATATCTAATTTAATAAAAAATTTATAGAAATTTTTTATTGTGCAATATAACAGTAGGAATAAGGGAAATATAACTATATTTCATGTCAATTTCTTTTGTAAATTAACTTGGTCCATATACATAAAAGTATACCATATGAAAATTAGAAGACGCATATATATTCAATAAAAATAGAATTGAATGCACCAAATAAATGATCCTATAGAGATGAAAGGGGGAAGAAGAAGAAGAAGAAGACAAACGTTTTTGAATTTTTAAGTATTAATGAATTGTATGTTTCAATTATTTTTAGAATAAATTGCTTGTAGGAATTTTGAGCTTAGATTAAGGAATTTAACTTAATTAAAATATTTAAATATGGAATAGAATAGAATTTAGGGACTATCATATTAAGGCTAATTTTCCAAACAAAATATAGCCTCTTGATTTTCTTGGGGAGGGGGGGGTATTATAAAATTAATATGAAAAATGATATTGATGAGGGTTCAAAATGTAGTATTCGGATTCCACCTCTAGTTAGGGTGAAGCTTGATCCAATGGTAGTTTTTCCCAATAGCAAAGGTAAAGAAATCTTGCAATCAAGGCAAACATTAGGCTAGTCGAGTGGTCCTCGGCTAAGACCCTCCGATGCTCAAGTTAGTATGAAATTCAAACCTAAGATATCGAGTAGCGGAGTAGGGTGGTTTTGTGAGTATATATGTGCATACTTGTAAGAGGCCCGTTTGAAGGTTTTTATATTCTTCACCCTTAAAGAAAATGCCCAAGAAGCCCTTGGCTCCCTCTAGGTTTTTCAGCCTCTTTTCGGGGGCAATTAGTCAATTCCCCTATTTGAATTTTGCCAACTAGACGTCCTTTTACTCTACAAAATGTCACAGTACACTGTGCGGCGCCTGTTGTGTCAGACGATGAGGGGATGGCGTGCACCATTAATGCGGTGGTGTGCTGCCAGTCAATACATTTAATGCGATGGCAGAGAATTGTGCAGAACTGGACCAATGGCTCGACCTGATCCAAGTCGATTATGGTCGAGCGGATTTGAGGTCCCTGAGACGACCTCAGGGTCTGGGATGACTGGTCGATCCTTGTCGACATGCTCCATGTGAGATGAGCCGCTGTCTGAGTGCTGGACATGAACACGGGGTCATTCTCTAGGCCAAGAGAGAGCCGATCGACCAAAGTCGACGTGTCCCAACAGGCTTGAGCCTTTCTGATTTTGGGCCTTTGGGGCCATCCCGTATCAGATATATATTTATATTTAGATTATACGGAGAGAGTACTTACTAAAGTTAGATATAGAGTTACAAAAAAATTATTAATATAGCATTTATATATATATATATATATAGAGAGAGAGAGAGAGAGAGAGAGAGCTATAAAAAATTAATATGAAAAATCACATACATAGATATATTGAGTGCTTACCAAAATTGGATATGGAGTTCCCAAAAAATCAATTAACATAATATATTTGCATTAATTGCAAAATAACTCACCTTGATAGCAATTTATATATGAAAATATGTTGAATGGCAAAAAAGAGCAAAACTAACTTATCCACATCATTGCCTCATAAGAAATATACTTATAATATATTTGAACATTATTTTACTCTATATATATATATATATATTAGATTATATTAGGAGAGTAAATAAGTCGAATTTGAATCAAATTCGACAAAAATTACAAATTTGAGACTTTAATAAGCTTGCTTTTAAAGGTTCAAGCCTTGATGCTAGTTGAGCTCGAGCTAACCTCACCAAAAAATCCTAAAACAAATAAATATTAAAATTTTAATATATATTATTATTTAATAATAATTAACAAAACACTAAATTAATAAAATATTTTAAATTATAATTATTAATAAAACATATATTAAATTATAATATATATTTTAATAATTATTATAATTATTTAAAGTATAATATATTATAATTTTTAATAAAATATTAAATTATTAGCATATATTAATTATTTAAATAATATATATAAAATAATATTTAAGAATAGCTCATGAATTGACTCATAAGCTTTCAAACAATTAAAGTAGAGCTCGAATTTGATTTATATTAAAACTTAATTCGAGATGTGTCGTGAGTCGACTCAACTCATCTTACACTCTTATGCTATATGCTGTAAGAAATGGATATTGCATGTTTTGGCTACCTACCGTTGCATGAGAGTTGACCAATAAACAGTACTCATCAAAGAGGAATTCGAGGTGGAACTAGTTATAGACTTATAGCTATTTGGGTTTATTTTCTGGAGGTATTTTTATTTTTTGGTGAAAAGAAATAGTAAAAAGTTATAAATATATTTTTTAAAATGAAATATTATTTTGAGATTTTGTTTAAAATGTAATTATTATATAGGGTTGAAAATAAGTTGTATTTAAAAAATATAGTATTTTTATATTAGAAGTCATGTAAATGTAAGTAAAAAAAAGATAAAAAGTGAAAATGAAAAGTAAATATAATAGTGTGTTTGAAAAAATGTACTGAAAATAAAAATATATGTGAAAATAAAAAAAATTAATAACTTTTTATTTTTACTTTTAAAAAAAATAGAAAGGGACTTCGAAACAAAACCAAACGAGCACTTACTTTTTGGATTCCTTCTCTTTCATCTATTTAATATGAAAAAATATCACACAGCAGCGGTGCTCACCTCAAAATTTCTTTCTTTTTTTCTTTTTCCTTTATGAAATTTTAACTTCTTATGTCCTCCTTTTATTGAAGTAACTTTTGGGCAGACTGTATCTAAGGGTGTAAATGATCACGAATGGTTCGAATTCCATAAAAATTTGTATTCGATTCAATCTTGAACTAAGATCAAATTCTTCAATGAAATAAGTGGAGTTAAATTCAATAATATTCAACATGAAAAACTACACAAACTTCTAGCATAATGTCAAACAAATTAAAATAGAGTTAATAGCAATTTACCCCCTAAGGTTTAAAAAATAAAAAATTTATCCCCTATTAAAAATAAATATTCAATATATCTCCTATGTTTTAAAAAACTACGCACACTATCTCCTGCTTCTCATTTGCTGTCCATTGAACATAACTTTAATATGAAATGACTAATTTACCCTTAATCATTTAATATATTTTCAATTCAATTTAAATAACCTTTTATTATTATTTTTTCTTTCATTCTTTTTTTTCTTGTTATTTATCATTTCTCTTTTCTTTCTTTTTTTTTTATTTTATCTTTCTAATTTATTCTTTTTCTATTTATATATATTATACAATAAACATAAAATATATAATATAATAAACATAAACATATAAATACATAAATATATATATATATTTATAAATAAGCATTTTATATTATATCACCCCACCCATCCCTTCTTACTTGCCAACAGCCATGGCCGCTGCTCGCAGGGCCGAGCAGCTAGGCCTCCACAGCCTCTGATGCGGCCATGGAGGCCACCTCTGAGGGTGGGTGCCAGCAGCAAGTGGGGTGGGGTAGGGTGGAGATATATAATACACACACACACACACACACACACATATATATATATATACTTGTATATAATATATACACATATATAATATATATACACATTATATATACAATAATATATTATATTTTATATAATACTATATATATTAAAAAATAATATGATTTAATATAGAATATTGATTTTTTTAAAAAAAGATCTAACGGTTGATAAATAAAGGTATAATTATCTTTTTATATAGAAAAATTTAAGGCCAGAAGCATGCAAGGACGCTTGTCTTACACCCACGCTCTCAGGGGGGTTCGTTGGATGATTTTTTAAAAGATGAAGGTGTTCTTTGTCCTTTTTTTTTTCACAAAGAGGTAATTTGCCCATTTTATTAACACAGAGGGGTTATTTGTAAAAATTTCAATTAAAATATGCAGCAGGGAAGTACTATCTAATGAGTAATACTGCACCAAATGGTCAAATTCGCAATAATGAATTGATTAAATTATTTTTAAGGATCTTAAAAATATGAGTATGGATCTTCCGTTGAAATAATTTGAAAGATTCAAAATGAAAAATAGTGATATTTACTAACAATAATATAACGAAGACCATCACTTAATATAAATTGATCCAAAGTTTCAAATTCAATATAATACTTAAGAGTATATAAAAATATATCAAATCTATTCTTTACAACAAATAAATTGATTACAAATTCTCATATTTTTACCCCCACCCCCATCCCACCCCACCCCACCCCATCTTACCTGCCAACGGCCATGGCCGCTGCTCATTGGCGCCGAGCGGCCAAACCTCCATGGCCACTGCAAATGCGACCATGGAGGCCACCTCTGCGGGCGGCTATCGGTGGTGGTTGCTAATGGGGGATGCCAATGGCAGGTGGGGTAGGGTGGTGATATATAATATATACACACACACATATATATACTTGTATATAATATATACATATATATGCATATATATATTATACATATTATATATATGATAATATATTATATTGTATATTATATATTTAATGTATATATTTTTTAAAAAAATTATATAATTTAATATAGACCATTGATTTTTTAAAAGAAAATCCAATAGCTGATGAATAAAGGTATAATTATCTTTTTATATAGAAAAATTTAACATCAGAAGCATGCAAGGGTGCATGTTCTACAACCAAGCTTTTAGGAAAATTCGTTGCATGATTTTTTAAAAGATGAGGGTGTTCTTTGTCTATTTTTTTTTTTCACAATGAGGTAATTTGCCCTTTTTTTAACACAGGGAGTTATTTGTAAGAATTTCAATTAAAATATGAAGTAGGGAATTACTATCTAATGAGTCATAATGCACCAAATGGTCAAATTTAAAATAATAAATTGGTTAAATTATTTTTAAGGATCTTAAAAAGATGGGTTTGGATCTTCTGTTGAAATAATTTGAAAGATTCAAAACAGAAAATAGTGACATCTACTAACAATAATATAATGAAGACCATCAATTAATATAAATTGATTCGAAATTTTATTCAAATTCAATTTAATACTTAAGAGTATATAAAAAATATATCAAATCTATTCTTTTTAACAAATAAATCGATTACAAATCATATTTCTAATAAATTATTTAGTAGTTTGCATGATTAAGTCATATACATATTGGCTAGTTTAAATTAAAACTCAACGTAGGATGTGGGATCTTCAAATCGAACTAAAAATCCACTATATCTAAAAAACAAAATCATAAATTAATAGAATTATATATGTTTTGATTAATTAAATTCAAATAAAAAACAATTAAATATATACATATACATCAATAACTTAATCAAACTTTACTTAACTAATATTTATATTTCATATTAAACCTAAATCACTCATAATTATTTTAATAATAAAAACTCATGACAATAAGTTTATAAAATATATGATTTTAATTTTAATTTAAGTTAACATATGATATTGCATTTATATATTATGCAATTCAATTAACTCTCGAGTATTAATTCAATTACTTAAAGATTCACTTAATAAATTAATAATTGATATGTTTAACTAGGAGTTATTAATAATTATATGTATATATATATTATATTAAACCTATATCATTTATATTAGTAGCATATCGTATAAGAAATATCGTCTTAAATTTTATTTACTTATAGATTTCGCATATTACTCGAAGCACTTAGAGAATTTAATTTTATTAAAAATGATTAAAATAGTTATTACATAATTTAAATTTTTTATCATTGATTGCTCAATGCTTGTTGATTATTTAGTATGTGGATTTTTTTAGTTTTTATTTTTATTTTTGATTTTTAATTTTCTTGTTTGGTCCCTATTCTTATTGGGAGTAATCAAATTATATTTTTTTTAATATTGAATTACTTGGTACGAAACTAAATATTTTTAAAATTTCAAATTGAATAGTTTCATACCCAGCTCTTGTTTAGATTGATCATAATTGAATGATTATGAACTTTTTTTTTAACTATACAATAAACTTAAAAATAATCTCAACTCATCGACTTGGACAAATATTCATTTCGATCCCATTTCTACATTAAATTTCAAAACTTTCTATACTTATTTAGAGCTATTATTCAATAATTGTTGTGGATTTCAGATGCATCTAGGAATGCAATTATTTATAATTATCAAACTTAATAGTACAATCTTTTTCATGGAAGTTATCACGTGATATTTTTAAATACAATAAGTTGCTTTCTTAAAATAAAATAATTATACATTACCGTCACATCAAAATTTATAATCATCAATCAGTGAAACCATTAATTAGATTATCATTATTGTCGGTTTTGCGATCAAGTTAATTTTGTCATCTACGCATTTTAGTGATAGTATTCCATTTGAAATAATCACAAACCGAAATATTTAAACTTTAACTAACTCATCGTTATATAGTCTATGAAAAATTCAATATTACTAAAATATTTTTTTTTATCAATATATTTACACTTAGTTTGAAAGAGAACACTTAAATTAAGCACAATGACAGAGTTAATTAGTACAACATTGATTAATTTATTGTCTCTGATGGGGAGTGTAAAAATGAATAGTTTCATATTCAGCTCATGTTAAATTGATCATAACTGAATGATTATGAATTTTTTTTTTACTATACAATAAATTTAAAAATAATCTCAAATCATCAACTTGGACAAATATTCATTTCCCATTTCTACATTAAATTTCAAAACTTTCAATACTTATTTCGAGCTATTATTCAATAATTGTTGTGGATTTCAAATCCATCTAACAATGCAATTATTTATAATTATCAAACTTAATAGTACAACCTTTTTCATGGAAGTTTTCACGTGATATTTATAAATACAATAAGTTGCTTTCTTAAAATAAAATAATTATACACTGTCGTCACATCAAAATTTATAATTATCAATCAATAAAACCATTAATTAAGACTATCATTATTGTCGGTTTTGCAATCAAGTTAATTTTGTCATCTACGCATTTTAATAATAGTATCCCATTTGCAATAATGCAAATCGAAATATTTAAACTTTAATTAACTCATTATAATAGTTTATGAAAAATTCAATATTGTTGAAATATTATTTTTATCAATATGTTTATACTTAGGTTGAAAGAGATCACTTAAATTAAGCACAATGACAAAGTTGATTAGTCTACATCATTAATTAATTTATTATTTATGATAAGGGTGTAAATGAGTCGAGTTCAAACTAAACAAAAATTATATGCTCGAACTTGAGCTCGATGAGCCTATTTTTGAAGGGCTCGAGCTCGACTTATCAGAAAATTTTAAATCAAATAAAAATATTAAATCATTAATATATCATAATTATTTAATAATAATTAATAAAATAATTTAAATTATAATTATTAATAAAAAATATATTAAATTATTAATAATTATAATTATTTGATTATACATAATAAATATTTAAAATTAGAAAAAATAAATTATAATATATATTAATTATTTAATTAATATAAATATTTAAAAATAAAAAAATATTCATAAGCTGGCTCATGAACTTTTGAACAATTAAAGAAAAGCTCGAGCTCAAAAAGTTCAAACTTGAGTCGAGCTATAATTGAGCCTACTCATGAGGCTTATGAGTTGACTCGACTCATTTTACACCTTTAGTCTTTAAATAGTAACAATTTTATTTATTAGTTTTTTTCTTAATTAGAAATAATAATAATAAATTTAAATGGAGTCCCAGATTAAAAAAATGTCCAGCTGATTTGGTCAGACAATGTAACAATTGTGAGGCCAAAAAGGAATGACACTTATTCAATTACTGAGGTCCAAAAGCCTTGATCTGATGAGTTGTATGCCAATATGCAAATTCCTGGTTTAACATGCAATTCCTGTTTACATAAAAGGGGCAAATAAAATTAATAAAGTGAAAGTTGAGGGCTAAAAATGCTATTTCTTTCTCTCCTTTAAATTATATAATATCCATATGCATTCATGATCAGGTTCGAATTTAAATTTGAAAACCTCTTCAAAAATTACTCGAGTGAAAGTAAATCTTTACATTCAAAAATGAGTTTGCTTAAAGAATTCATTTTGTTGAATCTCATAGTAAATGCTTGAGCTAAAAATATAATATAAAAATACTTGAGTGAAAGACAAAAGTCCTTCCTATCAAATACACACCGGTGAAACAATAACTCGAAATAATTGAATCTCTATATCAACAACAAATACATCTTGTCATCATCAACACATCCCAAAATAAAATATTGGCCAAACTCTAAAATTGCATGATATTCAAAACGCGTTATTGTATCATTATAGATGTGATTAAAATTCGATATTACTAAAATTCTGATACCAAATTTGCATAACATCCAAATAAGAGTTAATGGTCACATCCTCTTATCCATCAAATATTTAACAAAAAATGCAAAGGTTAGGTATTACATGAGGCTAGAATTAACCATTTCGGAAAGTTTGATGTCAAATTTGTAAATCACATTATATTTTGGAATTAAAAAGTTATATTTTTTTCTTTATGTACTTATTAAGGTAATATAGAGCTTAAGATTGGTACTAAACTTGCAAATCACATTATATGGTTAACATTAAAGGGGCAAAAAAAAAAAAATAACTAAAATGATAAAAATAATAAAGTGAAAGTTATTGGCTAAAACTTGCTAACTTTTTTCCTTTTAAGTTATACATATACATATATATATATATATCCAAAAATAACAGATTGGCCAAACTGCATTGATTGCAACAGGACAGTGGGATCCCCCAATCAGACCATGAGAGTGGACCAATCCCAATTCTTGAACATTTGCTCCCACAGCCCACCCACAATTTACTATTGGCTTTTATTTGCTTGCTAAAAGAACTGTTTCAGATATCAATTTCATGAGCAGATTATGCTGCATTCCCCCCAATCCCTGCCTGGTGCCTACCTTATCTTCTTCATAGGAGGGCAGAATCAGGTAAGCTGACAGCAGCATTTTTTTCAGAGTTAGTCTGTTTCTGTGTATCCATTTAATTATTCTCCCAAAAGATAGCTTCCTCAGTTGCTATTCCGCAGGCATCGTTGCATCATATGCAACCAGAAAACTTCTGTACTAACAGGGAAAAGGGAGGGGTGGGTGCCTGCATTGGGTGGAAAAAAAGTGGGTGAAAATCAAAGATTTTTACCATACGGTCTTTAAAATAAAATATTCGGGGGTTGGCGTGGTGGTGTTTAGTAGCACAGGGACCTTGTTTGAATTTCATCTAGGGCACCTGCGCCGGGGGGGGGGGGGGGGGAACCAACACCTCCATTCCCGTCTCCGTCCTCCATTCCCGTCGTGGGGAAAATTTACCCCCCTATCCCCACTTAGCGAATTTCCGCAGAAATTCTCAATATAATTAGTAATTTTTTTGTGTGCATAAAATGATTAAAAAATAAAAAATTAACTAAATCACTATTAATATATTTTATTAATTTATATTTTATAATTGATAAATCATATAAAATTACTAAAAAAATATAAAAAAATAGTGTATGTATATATAAAATAGTATATATGAAATATATATAATGTAATAGTATATATGAAATATATAATATATATACATTAAGGATATTTTAATTAACATGATAGGATCGGGGACTCCGCGAAGCGGGGAGTATGATCCCCATTTCCGTACCCATCCCTGATTTAGCTTCGGGGGGATTTTAATCCCCATCCCCGTTTCCACAGAGAAAAATTTCTCAAATTCGAGGGCCCCAAAATTGAAATTTTTTTTATCATGCCTAATTTCATCCAATGAATGTCCAGACAATTTCTTATATCAAAATTTTATGAAATCAATACGAATTCAAAGAAACCAAGAAAACATAGAAAGTTTCGATTCGACTGGCTTTGGAATGAATAATATTTAAAGTTGAAGCAAATATTTTCAGACAAACACTTCAATCTTAAGTGTATCTGAGGAGATGTAAATTACAAGCAAAATCCATGAGGTAGGGCTTTGGAATTCATTTACACATGGCCAACCAACAAGTTCGTAAATTCTCTATCACCAAAATTGCGTCTCTGACACTAAGTGGCTCAAGTTTTAGTTTCGAACCATTTATCCAAAGTTTTGGACACTTGTGGGATTGGCTTACTCCTGATTGCAGCATTGGAAAGAATGTCCAGTTGTTCTGACGACCTCTTAGTTCCTTTCGGACAGCTTTGTCATTAGTCCTCCACCCACAATAAATGGTGGATTTGTCTGATACTTCTCCCTTTGCATTGTTGAAATTGAAATCTTTTTTTGAATCCAGTGAAATGGTATGATGCTTCTGGTAACGTTCCAATTCCTTCGCATCTAAAACCCTCCCAGGAATGGCATTCTCACTTTCACCATTTCTATGTTCTCTACAACTATCTGCATTCTCGGTCCTTGAATCCTTCTGCTTGGTGGCTTTTGTTATTGCCTCTGGTGGATCTCCTGATGTGATTTGAAGCGAAGGGACTGTCTCCTTCACGATACAATTGGAATATCTTAACCAATCAATTCAAATGAAACTCTATGATCAATTACACCATCCTCGTTTTGCAATTCCTGATCCCAGTTGGCAAGTCATGTCACTTCAGATATTTGGTTCTCCAGGGGGTTACTGTCTCGAGAAGGGGGTTCTCCACCATTAGGTGTCAAGAATCCAGAACCTAGCCTTGAAAGCCCACCATTTGGGTCAAAGTTCCAGAACCTAGCCTTGATCCCCATCCGTTTGGTGTCAATGATCCAGAACCAAATCTTGACCCGATTTATAATTAGAGAAGTGTTCATAGCCAATAAACTTGGGAGCTTCCCCCACGCGAGATTCAATAAATGCGCGTTTATCAGGGCACTTCTTGTGACCTGATGTGACCACGAGGGCTTCCCGGGTATTGGTAAGGTTGGAATTCATACTGCGACAGAGAGTATTTCAGATTCGTCCCACTGTTTCTCCGATTCCGAGTTAGTGATGAAGACAAAAGCTGAGCAAAGGGCACTTCTGGTGAAGAAGGTGCTGTCATTTGGAAAGATTCCGGAGGTGGAGTAAAACAAGCAGTTGATGGTTCAGTGGTGAAGGTAGAAAACACTGGCGGTGAAACTAATTGAGTCTCATGTGCATATGGGCCGATAGTGCAAATGGGTGCAGTCCCACCAGCAGAGTATGCATGAACAGAAAGGGATGCGAGGGAAAGTAAACCAGCAGGTCACTGAGTGGCAGAGGGAGGTTCTGAATGGAGAAAAGAAGCAGGAGAAAGGGGGGGGGGGGGGGTGGCGCTATGAAGGACAACACAATGGTTGCTGATTGGTTCTTTCATATCTTCAACAACAGGAGCTACAGAAACTTGTGCAGTGGGTTCAGAAACAAGAACGGCCTCACCAATTAGTTTGCTGTGCTTGTAAGAACCAATACACTAGTAGATACTCCAGCAGCTTCCCCATCTTCTCTTCTGGAGTGAAAATGTACAGCATTATTAGTTATTAGGCTTTGATTTTTCAGTGCTTTTTAAGCTTTTCTCCCTTCAAACAACTCATAATATAAAATCATAATGGATAACAAGCATACAGAGATCCGAAGCAAATGAAACTGATTTATAAAGTTACATCATTGGAAACAAATCTCAACATGAAGTTATTTTTATTCTATCTACAAACAGACTCCGTAGCTGTTCAGAAGGTTAAATAGCTCCATATGTTTAGCGAGGAACAGTCCTGATAGAAAGTGATTACTTTGGGCAGCAAAACCGAAAATCTTAATAAAATAATCAATTTATATTAAGATTTTGAAAAAAATCAACTTATATAAAAAATTTAGAAAAAGTCAACACTATATTTTAGCAGCCCAACTTTTATACTATATAGCAATTTGATAATTAGACTTTATTTAATTTTATTTACAATATCAATAATATACAAATTTCTATGTTAAACCAAAAGTTTGCACAACTTAATTTTAACAGACAATAAAGTCAAATTCCAACAAAGAAATATAATTTGTCCGATCAATGATTAATAATCATCCTAACAATACCAAGTAGTCAAGATTTACGCATTAAATAATAATAATAATAATAATAATAATTAATTCTTACAAATTAATTTAGAGTTAAATTCTTCAAAATAACAAATTATTACTTAAAAATGCAAAAATCATAATATATATATATATATTTCAAATTGTCGTGTTTTGGGGTTATTATCGGGTAACTTGAAACCCAACCCAAATCAACTCATAATTTTCGTGTTGCTTATCAGATCTACCCAACATTAACTCGAACTCAATAATATCATATTGGTTCATGTCATGTCAAAAATTGCTGCCCCAGTAATCGTAGCATAATTAAAGTTATGATGATACAAAAGAGGTTGGTCTTTTATAAAAGTATAAATAATAAAATAGGTCAGATTGGGCCCTGCCCAACTCATGTACTGGGCAAGAGAACTAGAATGACATCTGGGCTGTCGATTGCCCTCAACTCAAGTACAGTAGTTTTACGGTAGTCAAGACTCTACTGCTAATCAAATTACTGACTATCCATTTGTTTCATTTAATTAAAAAAAAAAAAAAAAGAAGAACAAAAACAAAAAAGAACAAAAACAAAAAACCAATACTCCCTCAGTCAGATAACATAGCTAAGAACTCAATTTATAATTTCAAATTTTAATGTACTATTAACTTTGTTACTTTGGTACTCACCTTGAATTCCGAATATATAAATAAATAAATTATCACATTCTCAATTTATATGAACAAAAAATTCAAAGTGAAACAATACCGAAATCCTTTACATTTCTGTCTTTTTTCTGCATTTGCAATATCACCCTCTTATGAGGGTCAATCCAATGGCAGTTACAATAAGCATAGAGGGTACGCCAAACTTGAGATGGCTCCGGAACGACAAGTTGTAGCCATAGTGTTGAGCCCGACGAGCTTGCTCACAGACGATCAGGTTGGCAGCCGATCCCAAGAGGGAGAGATTCCCGGCCACAGTGCTGACCCTAGCCAAGATCAGTCATGCTTTCTGCTTGCTTGCAGGAGATATATATTGCAGCTGCTGAGGCTGCCACTCGAGCGCCTAGGAGGAGGACTGGAGAACCAGGAGAAGCACAAATGGTTGACTTCCTAATTCTTGCTTGTGCAATGGCTATCAAAGAATGTCGTACTAATTTTCTCTCAAAAGATACAATGAAAAAGAACTCTTCGTCATTTTATATTACGTTTGGATCAAGGGTTTTAGCGAAGAAAAAGAAAAGCAAAAATATGAAGGTGCGAAACCTAAAGAATAAAGTTACATAAGACGAAATATGAAAAAAAGTTTTCCCTACCATTTTCGTAATTAAAATTCAAAGTTCAAACATAGAGTTAATGGTGGCTTGGATTATACTGCGTCTTCAATTTTCATGAGCTATAAACTGTATATGTAAAAGAATCAACTTTCTTTTCTTTAGCATGCCTTTATGGCTTCGTGCCCTTAGTACTTTGGATGCCCTTTGGATAGGGAAACTTAGTACTTCGAATGTTACTCTGTGCATCGTCGTTGAGTTTAGTATTTTGAATACATCCTGAATTTTAGTTTATCCTATGCCCAAAATTGATATCCGCATCAGATTCAATACTGTAACAGCAGTTCCAAAACCTCAACAGTGATGGCTAAACTAAGAGTCTGATGATTGTGCAGATAAATGTGCAATCAAAGTAAGCAGCATAAGAGGACTGAATAAGGATTGTTGACAAATGGCAACTGCTTGGAATCATCCTTACATATATAAGAATGCAAGAATTCGGTCTGGGTCGGATTAATTGTCAGTGAAAATTGAATAAATCTATGTTGTCTCTTTAATTCAACCAAAGTCGAGCTGCATAAACAATTCTACCACTTCTATCTTTCCTATGCAACATATATTCATGTTCAAGAAATTTGCTAATTCTACACTCCGCCAGATAGCAGATAAAAGCATACGGGCGCAAAAAAGTAGCAAGATAGAAAGCCAACATACCTGTAGGTACATTAGATGCCAAATTTGAGAGGACGATTATAACAGCTGCTAAAACTGCTGTTCCACCGATATAATCTATTTTTGCATAAGGCTCCATGAATTCCCATAACGCACTTGGAATTCCCGTTTTGTTGAAGCCATCGACTGTAATAAACATTCCGCAAAAGAATATCAAGAGCGAATAGGATACTTGGATAATTAAGATAAACCATATTAATAATCCTGCAGGTACTATCAATGATTTCATGATATAAATGAATCTTTGAAACTGATATCACATTTTCTAAAGAGGGCCTGGCGTCCTTAAAATCAAGAACGACGAGGGCAAGTGCTGCAGTGTCGTTTGGAAAAACCTATAAAACTGTCATATTCGACTGCTCCGTTCAGAGAGGGGCTCCTCTTTGAAGATATAGGTCCAGAATTTCCAACTTCTTTCGAAGCATCTGAATTTCGGGTTGATTCAAGCCCCATACTAGGAACCTTTTGAATTTCAGTTTCACTGAGATTCCTCAGGTCTCTTAGTCCCTCAATCTGATCTGTGTGACCATTGACATTAGGAGAGCTTTGAATACATTGCTTTCTGACGAATTACCACGATTCCTGAGGGTCCACTCTACTTGATTTGCGTAACCATTGACGTTAGGAGAGCTCTGGATATTCATGGATTCCAGGTTAGCATGTAATTCTTGAGAATTTAAGGATGTTAGATGTGACATTGTTGCAGGCGAAAACCTATGAGAAATTACATCATCTTCACCAACAAGTTCCATGGCAGCATGCTCTTCATCCTTCTGAACAGACGACAACTTCCAATACATACATAGGAGGATCAAAGCATTGACACACACTACCACGAGCATCGCAGGAAGAAAATCAAATAAAGATCTACCGAAAGTAATCTTACTTTGGACAGCAATAACTAAGTTTTGAGGATTGCCCATCGCCGTCGCCGATGATCCTATGTTTGCACTTGAGGCAAGGGCAAGTAGAAATGGATGAGGTGGGAGATTCCGTTGCTTTGCTATCTTCAATACAAATTCAGTCAAAACAACACAAGAAGTATCATTGGTGAAAAGGGCACTGCAATAGAAATCAAACAGATCCGGCAAAGTAACTCCTTAGCTCCTTTGCTTCTCCATGATAGCAATTTGCCCAAATACTTAAAACATATCTGCCCTTTCAACCCTTTCAAGATAAACACTAACTACCATAGTCCCAAAAAGTAGGCCGAGGATTGGAAGATCAATAGCAGCATAAGCTTGATCCGGAGTTACGACCCGAAAAAGTACCATAAGCATAGCTCCAAGGAGAGAACCTGCAGTCCGCCCATGAGCAAGAATGGGACAGCAGGGAAAACAGCCAATACCTAGAATTTAACAAAGGCAATTAAGCCAAGAACCAGTTGCGGGAGCCATAGCCATTTTTTACAGTTCAAACAAAGTATACCAAGCCTATTAACTTATTAAGCACTCAGATATTAGCAACCTGGATTCAATACCTCCCCCCATTCACATCTATTCTCCAAAATAGGAAGATGGGCAAAATAAAATCTTAAAAAGATTTCATCTTGACAACCTCAAATTACATTAGCTACAATGCTGTGAGAATTCGAAGTCCCAGCAAAGTAATTCAGTGCAGAAGCCCATGCCAAATCTGAAAGCCCAGAAAGAGTGATTCAGATATCAAGCAACACTAACAGTCAGAAAGATTAATTCTTCTACTGCATTTTCTGGGCTGCGGCCGATCTTTAACTGAAGTTCAATTTCCTGAAATACTTTTATTGAGCTTAATATACAATAAATACCCAAATTCCATTAGACCCCAACAAGAGAATAAATCATCAAATGTAGGCTTAGCAATGGGGCGGGATGGGGCGGGATTTTGTTAAACCCAAACCTGTCCCGCACTCAAAAAAATATTTTAAAACTTGCCTCATCCCGCCCCGTTTTACTCCGTCTTTGTCAAATTCACAATAATTTAATATAATTTTAAACAAAATAATAACTTTGTCTTTATAAATATCATAACCACAAAAATCAAACACAAATTTTAGTGTCTTTCAATAGTCCATACAATATGTCAATTCACAACAATCTCAAAAAAATTAAAATAATTTAACATAACAATATTCAAACACCAACAAAAAACTAGAATATAAATATATATATATAAATATAATTAAGTTATAAATATCCGGAGTGGGGTGGGGCGGATTGGTATTGAACCCGCCCTGCCCTACACAAATTTTATATTAAAATCTGAACTACTTTGTGCGGATCAAATTTTTACCTGCCCTATACGAAATGGGTCGGAGCGGATACCTGCAGAGTGGGTTGAAATTGCCACCCCTTAGCGAATGTGCAAGAATTTCAGTAAGAAATTGAAGTCATGCAAATGACTAATCATTAAACTCAAGCAGATATCCTCAAGCCCAGATAATGATTACGTCAATTTGGCAACATCAGAGTTTAAGAACAGATATTCAAGTTGTAATTCACGAACAAATCAAAGCAAACCATAAGGAAATTTAATAATATTGGAATATTGAATCACCTCAACCTGAGAAAAATTTTGAGGCTTTGTTTTGGTAGAAAATAATTTTATTTTTTTAAAATATAACCAAACATAGAGTTTACTTTTCTAACAAAACAATTATTATTAATCCCAAAATATCCATTCAAATCAATTAACTTATTATCAAAAACTCCATATATATACATATACATATTATAATATTTTATCATTATTTTTATAATTAAAAAAATCATATCTAATCATCACATATACATATTATATATTGTATTCTTATTTTTATAATAAAAAATATTATTTAATTTTATTTTCATCTCAAAATTCAATAAAAAAGTATTGATTTGATCATTATAATAGAACTTATCTTTTTCCAAAATATAAATAAATATACTAAATTTTTTTAAAATAATTTTTTTATTATTCTTAAAATATAAACAAACATACATCATATTTTTCAATACAAATTTTATATTTTTCAATCTTATTTTTAAAATTTATTCTTTTAAAATATATAATTCAAAATATATAATTTATATCCAAATATTACCTCAACTTTTTCACTTTGGAGCTTAGCCAAATAGATTGGAACTCAAAAGGAGGGCCATATTATCATTTTAATGGCATAATAATTACCATTTCTTGATGATTTCTGATGCTGATTAAATAGTAAATACCTTGGACTTTTTGGCGTCTATGGGTGGATATTTAGCCGCTTCGGGAAACTGTATGACGTTAATAAAATAGTCGTTTAATAGTACAATATATACGTGGCTTTAGCTTGTCAGTTGTCACTGGGGACAAGCTATCCAGAACATGTCAGAGTACACGTGATGACGATTATCTTGGTTGCTCCATGTCCATGTGTTATACTAGTTGTTAGCTCGGACTTTCTGCAGTCCGATAGGAATCATACCTATCAAATTAATTTAAATTATTAATTATATAAAAAAATCACAATTTTAAAATAAATACAAAGTAAGTTAAATTTAATCCTAAGACTATATTAGACTGTAGCGTATCAAATTAGTTCTTTTCATATAAAAATATAAAAATATCGTTATTTCAAATAGCCACATCATCATAATTATTGCAAATCCATTATTTAAAAATAATAAATATAAAATATATTAATATTTTTTTTATATGAAAGTACAGGGTGTTGCTACTTCAAGTAGCGACACCTTTGAAAATATTAAAAAAATATTATTTATAAATAAATATAAATTGTTCATATACATATAGGTATATTATTATATATAAATATATAGACACAGCAATGAGGATAGACACTGGACAGAGCTTAGGAAGTAGAATTAAGAGCTTTACTTATTATTTTTTAAGGTGCGGTTGATTTGACAAGTGATACTTTTTTTTAATTTTTTTTAACTTTATTTTAATATTATTTTGTTTTGTTTATATTTAATTAACTTTTTAAAAGTTTGGAATCTAGCCCTACTTTAAAAAATTATATTTTTAATTTTTATAATTAATTTTTAAAATTTTAAAAATAAATGTTAATTATAAAATTAATTTTGAGAAAAGTAATTTAATTTTAAAATTCATGTTTACTGTAATTTTCTAATGATAAACTTTACAAATGAGGACAATATTTAAGTATATAATTAAATATTATTTTTTATTTTATTAAAATAAATATATATTGTATTACTTTTTTTTTCATTTTATTTCGAATTCAAGCTCATAGTATTTACAACTCATTAAACATTTTGATCTTAATTGATATGAGCAGAATTTTAAATTTTTATTGAGTCAAACGAACTTAAAATATTGATTTCATCAAGCTCACATCTAATACATACATACATATATATATATATATATTGAGCTCAAGTTCAAATTTTCTCTCAAACTTAGATTGATTGTGCTGCATTGCCCCCTATTAAAAACTAAACACTGGGAACAAATAAAAATATGGTCAAGTAGATGAGTATAAATTAAATACTACTCAACATATCAAAATTTAGTATTTAAAAATCTAAAATATGTGAAAACACTTGAAAAACTAAATTTGATTTCTATAAAAAAGTTTATTTTAATTTACGACATGTTGAAAAAACTCAAAATTTTCTTACATAGAAAAGCCTAAGTAAGATTATACACCTTATAAAAAATATATATATATATATATTATATTAAAGAAGAATGAAAATATATCTATGTTGAAAAATAAAAATGAATGAAAAGAAAAGAGAACAAAATAGATCGGCTAAAGTGGTTGGAACAACTTAGAATTTTCAAATTTTGGAATTATTTTATACTAAGAGAGGATGATCATAGATAAAGTTGATCACTTATATTTTAAGTATTAAATAATAGGTTTAAAAAATATTATAAAAAAACTAGTATTATTTATTTTTATTTTTTTTACTTAAATGTCAACAAAGTCAAGACAGAAAAATATGCTTTATTTAAATATCTTATTGTTTATTATTTAGTGCATAGAAATTATTTACATTGATTATTTTATAAAAACAATTAAAAATAAAAATACAATATTCACAAATCAAACGATATATAGAAAAACACTGCATCAAAAATAAATTAACACACACATTTTTTTGAAAGACACAGCTAAATAACCGTCTTTTTGATAGTTTTGGATTTCACTTTATAGTTGGGGTGAGATAATAATCTTGTACAAAAAAAATTCATTCTATTGATTTTCATGAATTTTTTTTTAAATTTATCATAAACAAATACACTTGTATACATTAAATGTGCTGAGTGAAATATGAAACAATAATCTTTAATTTTTAAAATATTCTATTTTACAATAATATTCATTTTATTCATATCATTAAAAATAAAAAATTCAATATTTAAGAGAGAATTTATTATTTAAGAATATGAAATGAATTTATTTGAAAATATTAACCATTATCACTTATCAAAGATAATTTTCAATCTCTAAATTTATAAATTATATACAAACTACAAATAGTTGAAATTTAAAAAAAGCAACGTAGAAATATTAAGAAAAATAGATCATAACATTTTTATTCGATAATTTTTTTAAATTATAAATGAGCAAATAAATTTTGTAAAACATAAATTATTCCTGATGAGGGTTTGATGGGTTGATAGGGAACGACTTAAAATATGGGTAAGATTCGACTTGAAAAGTTTATATTCCTGCTTGGATAGAAAAGAATCATATAATCACAGTAAACGTTAGGCTAGCCGATGAGCCCTTGACTTAAGCCCTACGATGCTTAAATCAGTAGAAATCGACCTCAAATATCGAGCAGCGGAGTAAGGGTTTTTGAGTGTATATGAGTGCGTACCTCTAGAAGGTTGGGGTGAGGGTATTTATATCTTTCTCCCTTCGAGAAAAGGTTTGGAATGCCCCTAGTACACCCTGAGGGCCTTTAGCCTTGGACCAGGAGTAATTAATCATTTCTCTGCCTTGCATATCTCCAGCTAACTGTCCTTTCAAGTTTCAAAGACAGGATAATGCATTGTAGCGACACCTGTTGTGTCAGGCAGTGAGGGCGATAGCATGCGCTATTAATGCAAAGGTATGATGCCCGTTAATACATTTAATACGGTGGCAAAGTACTGTACTGTTTTCGACCTCCGACTCGACCTCGCTATGGTCGACTGAGGTCGAGAAATTTCATAGGCCTCGGGCACCTAACTGGGCCTGGTGCTGCATCTCTGGGCTAACCTAGTCAAGTGAAGTCGACGAGACCGATGGGTTCTGGGTTAACTTGGTTTGGGTCTAGGTATTTGAGTCGTCCCATATCAATTCCTTTCTAGGAAAATATGTAGAAAAAACTATTTTAAAATATCATTAATGTTTTTTCCTTTCAAACTTAAAAATAAAAATAAAAACACACCAAAACTCATGTTAACAGTATAATTAATTTAGAACTCTCAACTCAAAATAATAAATAAAATTGGGATCCAACATTTCAAATGTTGACTTTCATCTTAGAAAACTTAAAACATAAGTCAGCATTTGAGATGCCGATATCATTTTGATTTTCATAATATATATATATATATATATAGAGAGAGAGAGAGAGAGAGAGAATTATAATATTATTTTTTGATTTAATTTAACACACATTTAATATAATATATTAATTTATATATTATAACAAAGAATTAAATATTTATGAATTGGTAGTTGTATTTTCATAATATTTTATTTAATTTATAAAATAATTATGGAATTATTAACAAAATAAAGTTAGTAGAATCTATCTAAAAATATAAATATATTTGTGATCCTATTTGAAAATAGAGTTAAGGCTTTTACGGCAATCAACAAATTTAATGATTTCTTTGCTTAGGAACGCATTTACATAGAGTTAAAGTTCCCTATTTTTTGCCAATGATTTTTTGTTTTCAGTTTGATATCAAATTTTGATATTTATAGTGATTAAATTTTTGGTAGACTTTGACCCACTTAAGTCCAGATGCCCATCTTATTTATTTAATTTGTTCTTATAGTTAATTTTTACTTTTTACCTCGAGAGACATAATATGCCATGTCAATTTATAACTAATAATTATAAAAGTCAAGTATAATTTTCTATAAACTTTTCAAATGAAAATTAATTTAAAACATTTGTCTATAGAAAACAACTAAATATTTAACCAAAACTATTATAATTTGAGTGTCCATAAATTAAATTTTACATATAATATATTAAAAGTAAATGATGAAATATGATGTATATTAATTTTAAGATAAGTTTACATACTAAAAGAAAAGGTGTAGCTATGTAAAATAGCAAACCTCAATTCTTAATATAATCTCTCTCTCTCTCTCTCTCTCTCTCTATATATATATATATATAAATCATGTATGTATATATATCATATATATTGTATTTTGTCCTTTTCTATTTGCTTTCTATAGAGTCACGTGACTCTAAATTAATCAAAAGGAGCATTTATTGTTAATTTTTTGAATAGGGATAATACAATCATTATATTTAATTATGTATTGTCAACATTATTTATATAATTATAAAAAAAATAATAGATGGCAAGACCTTGTTGGTTGAAATTCAACTGGTAGGTACGACCCTACTAGACAATGAAAAACCCCTTGTTAGCCCATGCATTGCACCGGCCCATCGGGTGATAAGTTAAAATTTTATTTTATTTAATTTTAACCATAGTTTAATTAAATATTAAAAATATAATGCTTAAAAATTTTAAGAATTTTATTGATATAATACAATTGGTGATGTAAATGAGATATAACAATATTTTATATGAATATGGTTTATGTATCATTAGATCAAATCCCATTCATTAATATATTTCTATACAAAAATTAATGATTAAATGTCAAATAACTTTATAAATTCAATAAACTATTCATAAAATATAGTAGAATATAAAATAATGAAAATCACTTTAACATTGACTTAAAAAGTTTGAAGAAATTAAAGAGTTCACTATTGAAAAACGAACTTAAGTGATCGAAGATAAAATATTTTAATTTGTCATAAAATTAGGATTTCAAATTTCCTTTTTAGAAAATCATCTTAGTTCATCATTATAAAAATTAAGACTTTAGAAAAATATATAACTTTAATTTGCCAAGAAAATGATCATATAGAGTTGGAGAAAAAAAAGAAGAAAATTATTTTTATATTTTTAAATATAAATTGTATGTTTAGAATGTTCTAGGACATGTATTTTTAAAGATTATTTGGTTAGATTTAGGAATTTTTCCAAATATGATTTAACTTAATTAAAATGCTAAATTATGGAATAAAAAATAACTCATGGGATAAAAGAGTATAATACTTAAAAATTAAATTATAATAAATTCTATATTATTATAATACTTCATACATAAAAATATTATATATCCACAGTATATATATAGCAAGGCATATTAATTAAATTATAATATTATTAAATACACCTATATATACATATATATACACAACCATATTGGGTATTTACTAAAATTAAACATGTATTTATAAAAATAAATTAGTATAGATCTTTATTATAATATTAAAATAATTAATGATAGGATATCAAATGTGAAAATATGTTGATATGGAAAAAATAGATAAAATTAACTATCCATATCACTACCAAATAAAACAAAGTACTTAAATCAGGACTCAAACTTTTCTCTAAATTATCCTAATTCACAAATGTAAAAATAAAAAAATATTAGAAATCAATATAAACATTGTAAAATATATTCATTTTCAAGAAAAACAATTTAATTCACAAATAAGACTTTATAGAGATGGAGATTAAAAAAAAAAAAGACAAACATTATTCTATTTTGAAATAGTAAATTGTATGTTTGTACTATTTTTAATATAAACTACTATTAGCATTTTTAACTTAAGCAAGACATGCATATTAAATTACATTGACAAATATACTTATGTATATACCTCGTTATAGACCAACACATGCACACACACACACACACACACACACACACACACACACGTGTGTGTGCAGGTTTGTGTGTGTATTTGTCCAAAATTATTCAAAAAATTAAATTTGAGAATACAAACGACAAATATTAAAAGAAAATATTAGACAATATTTATAGAAAGAAGTACAAAAACTATCTATTAAAATAAGGAGTTAAAAGAATTAATACAAAAATTATATATATTAATATATAATGAATATTTATCAAAGATATGGAAAAGATGAGCTAATATAATCTTTTTATATTAATATCAAAATAAATATTAATGAATATTATTATTTGTGGATATATATATATATATATGTTGATATAGGCAAAAGGAATAAAATTAACAATATAGAAGGAGTTACAAAAATTAATATAGAAAATTACATGTATATTATTTATGAAAATAGGTTGTAATAAAGAAAAGAAAAATATGGAAATATGCTATAGGGAGTTATACGTATTATATATAGAATATATTTGCATGATAAATATAAACAAAACTAATTTACTCATATCATTGATATATAAGAAATATACTTAAAATAGGATTGAACATCATTTTATTTTATATAGTAGATTGTACGGGCAAAGTTAACTTTCCTTTTATTATCTATAAATGAGCTAACACTAATATATAATGGACCAGAGGTAATTTAAAGTTCCAAACACATGTTATTCTTATCATTATAAAAATCAATTTACATTAATTCATTACGGACCACAAGTACTTCAATGTTTTAAACGTTTCCATGTCTTATCCTCACCATTAGACAATTTGTAGCGTGTTCATCATTTTGTACTAACGACAATGACATTAGGAAAAAATGCCAAAAAGAGATCGTTCATGCACCCAATCGTTTTTCGTATATTTTAATAAATAAATTTATTATTTTTCATTTATTTGTATACATATATATTATAAATTCGTTATAATTCAAATTTTAAACTTCACACACACACATACACAGAGCTAGGAGTCAAATCAAATTATGATATAAATTCATTCAAAATTGTCATATTTTGTGTGATTTGATTGCTATTTGAGGCTCAAATAAGTGAACCGCACTGTACAATTTGATTTTTTTAGTATTAATATTTATTTTAAGAGTTAACAATATTGATTCCTTAAGTATTTTTCAAGTACTGTTATTTATATAAGTTTAATATTAAATTTAAGGGACAAAGCAAAAGAGTGGTGGTGAGCTTTTATTGTTGTTAGTAGATCGAATTGCAGATTTGAGTCCCATGATAAATGATTGGGAAATCAATCTTAACCTTCTTTGAAAAAGAAATTATATCTTGCCCCTCTCTTGGAGGGGCAAGAAAATAAAAGATCAAGTAAGATGACCCTGTAGTTGCCTTCATTTCTTTGCAAAGAGACAGTAGGCCTACCAACAAAAGCCGACTATAACTATGACTTTAGAAAAATTACAATGAATTGGACATGTATGTACAAAAAACATTGAATAGTTCCTTGTCTAATAATAATAATAATAATGGATAGGTGCACTTTTAATTTGTCTAAGCCATAAACGTCATACCATATTGGTATAATGTAAGTTCGATTACTAATATAACATTATTTTCACTATTTAATACAAAATACATGTAGTTTTACAATATAAATTTGATTAAAGACGTGAAATCATTCGAACAATTTGATAAGAAATGCATGTAATTTCATACTAACTGTAAATAGATGACATATTAGCAATATTGTAGATCTTACTATTTATATAACTTGAAATACATGTAGTTTCATACTAAGAGTAAAAATTATTTCATGTTAGTACAATTTAAACTTCATTGTGGTCATGGCATGATGATTTTCACAATTAAATATGAATCAGGTACAATTTCATAAAAGATGTAAAAACTATGCCATGTCAGTATAATGTAAGTTTTACTATTGACATGTCATCATTTTTATAGTTCGATTTGAAACACACATAATATTATACATATTTAAAAATTACACCACAATTATTAAAAAGTAAAGTCTAGCCGACATAATATCATTCTTACACCTAATATGACACACGTGTGTTTCCATGTTAAGGATAAAAGTATATCTTATTAGTACAACATAATATTGTTACATGACATCAATTTAATATACTTAACAAATATTTTTCAATCTCTAAGGAAGGAGTTTGGTGCTTGGTAATAGTATGGTATTGAGTCCTTAATATAGGATAAGAACCTTTTTTATGTCCACTATAGGGAATGCAAATATGCTTTAAATTTTTCCTAAGCCTATCACTATGACATCAATTAAAGTAGATTACAATCTCAATTGTTGGTGTGTGGTTGTGTGACCGCACTATTCATTTTTATTATATCCTCTTTAAAATATCATCTTTACCCTTGAATCATTGAATATATTACAAGTATGTCCTTGGATACTACCAAAAAAAATCTCAAACCCCAAATCCCAAAATATTTATTTTTGCAAGAGCATATATGTAATTTTTAAGCTTAATATTACGTATCAAATATCCAAACGCAATTAATAAAGGCTATGTTCTTAGCATTTTGCTAGAACATTTTCCAATTCTCAAAACAAATACAAAACAATTGTACACATTCTTCAATCATTCTCCTAAAATACAAAAAAAAAAAAAAAACCCAATAAACCCCTCCCAAAACAATCTCAAAATATCTTACACCCTACGAACCATACCTATTCTCTAATTTTTTCACTCTACATTTCACATCACTCTTTCATTTCTCTCAGTCTCTCTCTCTCTTACTTCACTCATTCACACACACACACACACACACACACACACGCACATACATACATATATGAAAATATTAAAATTTTACTAGTTATAAAATTCTAAAACTCATGTTTATATATTTAATTAAATTAATTATCAAAAAATAATTAAATTTAATTAAATATTATTTATATTAGTACTAAATAACATATGAAATTAATTAAATTACTTATTAATAAAATAATATTTTTGTTATATTTAATATTTAAACTTAAGATTTTTTTAATTTCATATAATAAATAAATTAATCTTTTTAAAAAAATTAATATTCTTTAAATCTTAATCTTCACATTTATTTAGAATTATAATAAAAAATTTAATTATAGTGTGATACTTATTTAATAATTATTATGTTTAATAAATTAATATTAATATAATTAAAGTAATTTTTGAGAAAATTAATTAAATTTAAACAAAAATAATTTGATTCTTACTAAATAATTTATTTACTAAATAATGTATAATCAAACAATGAGTTACAGTAATTAAATAAGATATTAAATTAATTGAATTTATTTATTCAATTATTTAATTAAATTATTATTTATATATTAATTATGTTTCTTATTTCACATATAATTGAATATTATATTTACTTATTTAATAAATAATTTAAGAAGACTTAATTTCATATAATATAAAATTATTTTTTTATTTAATTTGATGAATTGTTATTAAGTATTAAATATATAAAAATTATTAAATAAATTATTATATTTAAATCAATAACTAAGTTTATTTATACATAAATCATAAATAATAAATAGTTAAATAATTATAGTTTATTTAATAAATAGTAATTAATTAGTTTATAATTAATGTACAATAATTAATATTTTTTTATAAAGCCGATATTAACAATTATGATGTAAGTCAATTTTTTATATTTAAGATATAATTATGATTTTGCAAATAATTAATATTTATTATTAAATATTTTCTTCCAAATAATACATCATTTACTAATGTTAAATTTATAAAAATATAAATTTTAAAATAAATCGTCAATTAAATTAATTAAACATCATTTTATTACAATCATATATCAATCATTACTCACATATACACACACACACATATCCATCTATAAATATATACTCACACAATAAAAAAATCACTTTTATCCTACAAACTCAATAAAAAACTAATTGATTTGACATTTATAGTAAATTTGTTTCTCTTCAAAACACAAAATAACAAACAACTTATTCTCAGTTCATTTTTTATGTTTTCTCAAAACACAAAAGAACACTTGGCACATTTTTCAATTTTTTTCCCAAAAACCCATTCTCCCAAAATATTTTCTAGAAAACAACCAAAATGCTAAAAAACAGACCCAGAGATTTAAGTGGCAAGTTAATAGTTCAATTTTTAATTTCAAATAGTATAATAAATTTATTAATCTTATTTTAATCACCTCATATTCAAATTTTCACTAGTTTTAATATTTTGAATCAAATATGGCCATGGCTCTAAAGCTCAACATTATACAAGCATAAAAAGTAAAATTCAATGGAGGAGCCATTAACTCAATTTGTATTAACAAAAAAATGATTTTTGAATTCAATAAAGCAAAAAAAAAGGAAAAAAGAAAGAAAAGGAAGATACTTCAAGAAAATAAATTCATTTTATTCATTAAAACATGATGATGCCCTAAACAAAAAGGGCATCACAGTACTTCCCCATTTATTTGGTCATCTTATTATATATACAGCATTCACACTATAGGGAATAACACTTAAGTAATAGAAAGTTCAAATAGAGATGAAAGCCCACAAACATACAGGCCGGATCTCCGACCCTAATAGAGCCCAAAGATCTTCTACACCACGGAAAACAGAGGCAATTTCGAACCATGCATCACACGCTTCTTGCCATCAACCGAACAGTAGTCCCTGATGATAGTGGGTTCAATCAGCGGCAGTAGCCATTGATCCACGTTGAAATGTATCTCAGAACAATTCTGGTCAAGCCTAGCGGTGGTCACATCGACGTATTCACAGCGCCACGTGGGAGGAAAACCCGTTCCGCTAATGGTGAGGTTCATCTTACAAACAGTCTCATTCAAACACGTGCCTCGTCCGCTAAAGATATCAATGCTTCCATGGTCAAAGTACTCGTGGTCCGGGCCCATAATCCCGCCCCACGACACCAAATTGTCGATACTAATTCTATCAGTATTTGCATCGTACAGACTTAAGCTGATGTCAGACCCTGTCCCTTCCCCTGGAAATGAGCTCGTCTTCACATACACCGTGTAAACACAATCTGCTTCATCCTGCAATTTCCCCACAATTTGAGCAGGAAAACTTCAAAAATATGCACAAACTTAAACGTATGAAATTTGAATTTGATAGTTATGAGATGTGATTGAAGAAAGAAATGCTTACAGATCTACAGATGATGAAGATGGAGGCAAGGATGAGGAGATGGAAAAAGAGGCGGTTGGCTGCCATTGGAATTGCATGCAACGTTTTTCCTCGTAAATGGGAAGGAGCTGGACTCTTAGCTCAACAATTTATAATACTTTGCATGTGAGGAAAAATAAATTAAAAAATATAATAAAGCGAAAAAAAAATTGGTGGAAAATGTGCCAAATAAAGTATAGAGATATTAAAAATATGTAATAAAGCCAAAAAACTTGGTGGAAAATTTGCCAAGTCAAGTAAGAGATATTTCCCAGGAATTGTATTGACGGGGGCGTCTGGGCGTCGCCATTGGAGTCTCTGTTGATTCTTGATTGGTCTATTTATTTTTCTTCTTTTTCTTTTTTAAACTTGATAAAAAAGGGGAGCCCGCGTGATTACAACTTATTCGGCCTCCCTCTTTTTTTCCTGTCATTTTCTTAGCAAGAACAAATGTTGACTTTTCTTTTTAAAAAGTTTGTTTGCATTTGGGATATTCTTTTGTTTAATAATTTTAAAATAATTATATTTGGATTCTCAAGAATCGGTATTTTTTTTAATTGGTTGTATCCATTTCTGTTCTGTTTCGTATTGTCTAGTCATATTTTTTATTTTTTATTTTAATTTATATTTTATTTCATAAATATATATTGTGTATATATGATCCACAATTTTGTATGAAAATATAGAAATTACGTCAAATTAGCGTCCTATAAATTTTATTATTTTTGTACTATAATTCTTATTATTTAATTCTTTCACATGATCAGAGATAGAGACATATACAAAATTTTTAAATGTGGAGAGATAAGCTACTTTTTTTAACTAAAAAAAAATGAAAAAAAAATTGTACTATGTCAGTTAATGCAATATTGGACTTTTTTATAAAAATATTGTAAAAAAAAAAAAAAATTACAAAAATATGGCACTATTCACGACTTTTACATTTTTATAGTAAGTTGCAGTTACAGACTGCAACTTTCAACAGTATTACTGTTCATTGCTACAGTAATGAACAGTGATACTGTTCACAATAATTTTTTTTTTTTTTTTTTTTTGTGTGTGTGTGCATAAATTATTTTAGGGTTTGTTCTCCTATATTTTGAAAAAATATTTTTTAGCCCCCAAAAATATTTTAAAATGCACTACATTCTTCAATTTTTTTTCCAAAATACTCTGATTTTTTATCAAAAAAATTCTATTATAATGCATCCAAAAATCCTACACCCCAAAAATCACACATATCATCTCATTTTCTGATTACATCTTGCATATCAACCATTCATTTCTTCACTTATATATACATATGTATACACACACACATATATTTTACACATATAAAAATATTAAAATTTTGCCTTTTAAAAAATTCTAAGACTTATATTTACCGAAAAGTGGATTTATCTTGGATTATTTTGCCTTTTAAAAAATGTTATCTTGGATTTATTCCGAATGAGCAAGACCTTAGGGGGTCACAGCTTCATCTTACTGCTCTTACAAACCATGTACATAATAATAGAATTACGGATCATAGCACAATTTTGGAGGTCCAATAATACGCACGTGTTTGTGCATTGATACTTCTTGGAGGTCTTATGTGCCCAAGCTCATCAGGTTCTGCAATATCATTGGTTTACTTACAACATATGGAGCAAATCTATGAAGTCCGTAACTTTAGTTGGGGTAGCGCAGTTTTATCGTTCATGTATCGTGAGCTCTGCACTGCATCACGTAGAGGAAGATCAAATATTGGTGGAGCGATGCAGTTGTTACAGGTAAAGTAGTATTATTTTGCCTTTATGTTAATTCTAGCAATTAGGTATGACTCTTAAAAAATTATTAATTGTAGATTTGGGCGTGGTCACGCATTACAACATTGACACCTATAAGATTAAGTTCTCGTGTCGATCACAATGAAGCTCCAGAAGTAGTTGATGGACTGCCAATTCCTCCATATGGTGCTCGGTAAGATAATATATGTTATAGTTTATTAACATTTTCATGCAACATTTTTCTGTGTATATGGATAATATAAATTGTTGTATTAACACCCCACATAATGGATTTTTAGGTGGTGGTATTATAATTCCTTCACGCAAACAGCAAGTCACTCTGTACGAATCATAAGAGATATGCTTGATAGAATGTCGGCAAATGAGGTAAAAAACAACCATATGAATAATACTTGTTACATCAAATATTCTGATACGTTATTTATCTATGTAAATATGACTCAATACATTTGTATGCAGTTTATATGGCAACCATATGATCCGATCCAAGACATTCAAACCTTGCCAGTCCAGTGTGCCCCGAGGCTTTGGACTGCATCGTGTCCATTAATCAACTTTGCTATAATTGAGATGCATCATCCAGAACGAGTGCTTAGGCAATTTGGTATGCGACAACATATTCCTCCACCACCGGCTGAAAGAGGTTCAACATTACATGACGTATCACGTAGAGGTCATCCTGGACAAGATTGGTCTATTTATCACATGAATTATGTTGGTCAATGGGGTAACAGAGAGCAGCTTATTGTGCATGGGCCTCCTATTGTCGGATCAATCACTATGGAAAGTGGATATATGTTATGGTATGATCGAATTACACGTCGACTAATAGGTCCATCATATGAGAACACACGAACGGGGTACCATCCAGAGGATCCACGCGCTTGGCAATATGTGGTATGTATAGTAATCATAGAATACATCCTTCATCAGTTTAAATGATACTTAACATTATGATGCGCTTATATTTTTTCTAGACAGATCAAATGCACAATTTGATTATCAGTTGTGATTCTATTGCCGATGATGCTGAGGTTATGGACTTCATTCAGATGAGGAATGATCATCGATTAATTGCTGATAACGTTCATCAGTTGGCATCTAGACAATGCTTTCCCAGCCAAGTCCCTCAACAACAAGAACTCAGTGGTAGTACACATACGAGAAGGAGGAGACGCAGCATTAGATCCAACAACACGACTGATGATGATGCTCATTCTTTTAGGTCAGGTGGTGTTAGTGACGTGGGAGGTCCTGTTCATAGGCTGCATAACTTGTTTGACGACAGAGACGAATGTCAACCCCCAGGAGATCCGGAATTAACGCCTATACCACCATATATGTCAACAAGAAGACAGTCTGTATCAGAACTAGTAGCTACTGATCTTGGTTTAGGATGGGGAACAACGGAGTATGATTATTCAACACCAGCACGCCACTCATTTCATATCTCGCCATTACCTTTTATAGATAGTACGGATCATCGTGATGACCATGAGGCTGGTCCGAGCCATCGTGAGTCACATGATGATACACATGATGAAAGGCCACGACGGCCAAGAAGGCATCGGCAACGCCGAGCATGTGGCACTGGAGGACATTATTAGGAATACCTTTTAGAATATTGTATACCAGTACTATTGATTCATAAAATACAAATTATAAAATTATATTTATATGCTTTGAATTAGGATCATGATAACGACAGTAAATAATGGTTCCACAAAATAAGTAACAAAGCATGCAAAATATGTAACAATGAACTTGCACAATAATAAGTACTAAAAAATAGACATATAAATTACAAAGACATCATACAAAAGCGCTAGGTATTGAGTCTTCCAGGGCCTTGTTGTGCATTTCAAACTTCATCAATGCGACGTGCTCGTTGTCTTCTCGTCTCATATGGTTATTGTTGAGAAGATAGTTTTAGTTAGTAAGATAGCTTTATTAGTTAGTGAGATAGCTTTATTGGTTAGTAAGATAGCTTTATTAGTTTGTGAGATATCTTTACTTAGTGAGATAGCTTTGTTAGTTAGTGATATAGCTTTATTAGCTAGTGAGATAGCTTTATTAATTAGTGAGATAGCTTCATTACTTAGTGAGATAAATTTATTAATTAGTGAGATGGCTTTATTAGTTAGTGAGATAGCTTTGTTAGTTAGTGAGTTAGTTTTATTAATTAGTGATATAACTTTATTCGTTAGTGAGATAGCTTTATTAGTTAGTGAGATAGCTTTATTAGTTAGTGATGTACCTTTATAAAAATTTAGAATAACTTTTTAAAAAAATTAATAAGGCATTTAGTATTTTTAATTAATTATTACATTAAATATTTTTTCGGTAAATATAAGTCTTAGAATTTTTTAAAAGGCAAAATTTTAATATTTTTATATATGTAAAATATATGTGTGTGTATACATATGTATATATAAGCGAAGAAATGAATGGTTGATATGCAAGATGTAATCAGAAAATGAGATGATAGGTGTGATTTTTGGGGTGTAGGATTTTTGGATGCATTATAATAGAATTTTTTTGATAAAAAATCAGAGTATTTTGGAAAAAAAATTGAAGAATGTAGTGCATTTTAAAATATTTTTGGGGGCTAAAAAATATTTTTTCAAAATATAGGAGAACAAACCCTAAAATAATTTATGCACACACACACACAAAAAAAAAAAAAAAAAAAATTATTGTGAACAATATCACTGTTTATTACTGTAGCAATGAACAGTGATACTGTTGAAAGTTGCAGTTACAGACTGCAACTTTCAACAGTAACTGTTCATTACTGTTGAAAGTTGCAGTCTGTGACTGCAACTTACTATAAAAATGTAAAAGTCGTAAATAGTGCCATATTTTTGTAATTTTTTTTTTTTTTACAATATTTTTATAAAAAAGTCAAAAACCTCACACCTAAAGACAACGGCACTTGCACTGTAGCATATCACTTGTCTTCCTAAAAATTAAGGGTATGCCTTAATTTTTCAATCACAAGTCCATAACTGAAAAAAGAAAAACACTACAACAGTAACACTAACTACCTCACAGTTACAAAAATTACCAGAAAAGGTAATGGCTTTTTTATTTTTCTTTCCCCCAAAGTGCCAGTAACCAGTATCCGTGCATGGCAGCATGCAATACTCAGCATTTGCAGAAAATTCATCGACAGAGACGGCGGGCTAGTTGCTTCCACCGAAGCATTGGCAATATTTGTTAACAACGGCGACAACCAGTGCTGCGAAGAAGAAAATGGCGGAGACTATAATCCTTAGCCACATCGGTGAGGGGATCACAATTGCGAGAAAGAATGCTGCGGCGAAAAAGGCTATTCCGATTTGCCTGAGCAGGGCGGACAATTTAGTCTCCGGGCCGCCGATGGTGATGAATTTCTCGAGAAAAGTGGTGGCGAAAGCACAAGCGATGGCGAGGGAGAAGAAGTGAAAGGAGAGGGGGAAGTGAAGAAGATGTTTTTGCTCAATTTGCAACTGGAGAAATAGAAGCAAGGAGTCCAATGCTGATGTAAAGCAGAGGTTAAGAAGAATGGCTGAAAATTTATAATTGGATTGGAGGTAAAGTGGCTGTCGAGGAGGAAGACCATCGGAGGTCGGTGGTCGGGCGGGTGGCAGAGGCTGCCCACCACTCTCTATGTCTGGAAGATCAGGCGGTGGGACGTGGCGTTTAAGGAGTTGGAGTGGAAGAGCTACCGCTGCTGCTGCTAATTTTTCCATGTTTTGTTTCAGAGAGTTGAGATATTGGGCAGCCATATATATTTTGTAGATGTAAGTGGGGTGGGATTTAAAGGCCATCGCTGCTCAATTTAAACAACGAGGGGTTGGGCAAATTAACATTTGCTGTTTGGATTGACCGACAGGATTTTTCTGTGATTTACGTACGTAAAGATTTTCAGAATCTACACACACATGCACACACAACCTTCAGTGTAAGATCCACCAAAAAGTTTTTAGATTCTACACACAGTATTGTGATGTTGTGTGAACACATGGGACCCAATATAATGGGTCTGTGGAGAGTAGGACCCAATATTGTGAAGAAATGGCACTTACTCATCATCAGTATACAGTATGTATGGAGAAGTTTAGAATTTAGAAGCCTTTGGGCCCGCTTCGTTTCTAATCGTGATCCTTTGAAATTTAATTAGCTCAAGTAAATTAAATTCTTTTATATATTTGGGATTAAATCACTTTATTCAAAGATATAAAAATTAAATGTTTTATGTGCATTAATTTGCTCATAGAAATATGAAAATTATCTATGACTAATAAATTTGACATACTCAATGTATCTGCTAAATTTTTTATCATTTAAAATAAATAAAACATTCATTTTATATGTAAGTATAATTTTTAATTTTCTCAAGGTATTTTTAGGATAAATAAAAAAAAAAAAGATGAATGGCATTTATTTAGTTGTGAGCATTAAAGGTAAAAAAATAAAGACATTTCAGAGGAATGATTCAAAATTACATCCAAAAAAAAATTGATACTTTATTAATAATATATATAATATGTTCCTCACATATTTTGCTTGTTACCAAGAAAGCCCATTAACACAATTAAGTGGTCACCAGTTTACATTATCGAGTGTGTTGAGTTGGAGTTGGCTCACTTTGCCC
Organism: Jacaranda mimosifolia; assembly: GCA_018894105.1. Classification (NCBI taxonomy): domain Eukaryota; kingdom Viridiplantae; phylum Streptophyta; class Magnoliopsida; order Lamiales; family Bignoniaceae; genus Jacaranda; species Jacaranda mimosifolia. Next base: position 33,849,938 of record CM032125.1, on the reverse strand, counting down.
TCTCCATTGTTAAATTAATTAACCAAAACAAAATAAGCATATTAATTTTTCATACGTGGGACCCAATATTGTGAACAATGATAGTCATTGGGAGTATTCACAATTAGCGTACAGCCGTACACCAGAAGTGGGACCCAATATCGTCAAAAATTGAGCTCATCACCACACTGTCACCATGTGGAGTGTGTGTTGAGTTGGAGTTGGCTGACTTTGCCCTCTCCATTGTTAAATTAATTAACCCCATGTGGAGTAGTGGGACCCAATATTGTCAAGAAACGGAGCTTTATCACCACACAATCACCATGTGGAGAAGTGGGACCCAAAATTGTGAAGAAATGAGGCTGAGACCCAAAATAAACAGTATATGTCGTTACTGGATCGATAGTCGACGATGCTTTTCAATGAAGTATACACGCTTTTTTGTGTAGCTTTTTGTCAATATCATTTGAAAATGTTCATAAATGATAATGGAACAAAAACTGAACACAAGATATTTCCTAGAAATTTCGCACCAAGCACCTTTGAGATCTAGTTCTGCCTTGCCTTCTAGCTCTCCATGTGGAGTTGCCAATGCCAAGCCGAAACAAAATTGCATACGGTTTTTTTCCAAGTAAGATTTGTTCGATAAGACAAAAGATCTTCTTCAATTTGTTGCATTTCATTTATTATCCGGACAAAGTCCAAGTGCGTACTAGAGAGAGACAGAGAGACAGAGAGTTGCTGGTCTGAGGAGGTTTGCTGTGTGGATGCACTAAAAAAAAAATATTATATTGATAATAAAATAATAAATAATAATATAAAAATTATCAATAATGATATAATATTAAATGATAATAGCTTCTATTTTATCATTAATAATATTTTTTAAATAAAATTTTTTTTTTGTCACATTAGTTACACTCCTATAATAACAACCCAATAACAATTAATAAGAATTGCAACTATAATTTTGTGACAAAATTTCCAATTGTCACTAAATTGCCATCATAGAGGTGTCACTAGTTGGTAATGGTGATAATGTAAATATCATTATTGTCACTATTTAGTTTGTAAAATCAGTTAAGGTAACAAAATAAAATCTTTTATCACATAATATATATATAATTATCAATATTTTTGTATTATCACTAATTATTTTATCACTAACTTTTTTTTTCTTTCATTAACTTTTTTTTTTTTTTTAGTCATATATTAGGCTTCATGTATTTCTGTAGTCAAGCCAATAAGCGTCAGCTGGCATGATCTATTAAACATGCAGGGCGAATTTTAAATTATCTTATCTTAATTGGTTTTCTCTTTCTGAATCATAAGAGTGTGTGTGTGTGTGTGTCTCTCCCTCCCTCTCTCTCTCTCTCTCTCTCGACAAACTTCAGATATCATAAATAAGTCCTCTTTATATATATGTAGATATAGATATAGATATGTTAATTCATTGCAACCAAATTTAGAAAGAGTCTAAAAGGGAAATATCCCCATTCCAAAAATTGGAAGCAGTGAATTTATTCAAATTAATTACAAACACTATTCTCATTCATATATACACATGTATTGTACATATTTTAAATTTTGAGGACAACAAGCTATAATTTTATTTTTCTCAAAATATTATCAATACTAAGCCTTAAATCATTGAGAGCATAGGAATCAATAATAAAGATATTGAAATTATAAAAGAGTTATCCTACTCCTAAAAAAAAAATATTATTAAGAGTTCCTCTTATATGAAACATTTCCCTTACATAAATATAAATATGCATATATATATATATATATATATATAGATCAAAATTCTGATTATATTATTAAAAAGGGGAAAAAAAGAGAGGATAAGATGGGTTAAGATAATAAAGTTTGGAGAAATAATATGATCCCCATATATTTACATCAATTGATTAGGATGTTATTCGAATTTGACTTCTTAGAATTTGATCGCTTTTTATTTTAGAAGTGCGGTTGTGTTTGAGTTGAATAGAGCAATGATGAATGATGTTACGATAAAGGGTTGGACATTAGCATACAAATTGAGGCAATTGTTAGAATTTATTTTTAAAACGTGAGTGATTTAATTAATTTTATTTGGATTTTTTTTTTATATTGAACCTTGATGACAAGTTAGATTAGTAAATCTCTTAGCAAACAAATGATAACTGTTTGACTATGGTTATATGAGGTGGATAGCCAACACCCATTCACATTAATATGAATGGTCAAAAGCATTTATGCTATTTCGTTTCTTAATACTTGGCCATGTAAACATCAATTGATGTAGAAAAACGAAAAACAAAAAATAAAGGAAAAAAAAAATAGAGGTCAATGGTTATAATTAAGATCTTTGTATATAAAAATATATATTGAACACAATATATATGTGTGGATGATTGTTATTCCTATTTAGAAACATGATACGCTAAAGTATTCTATGATTCTTAAGAAATTAAATTTTTGGAATTTATATATTAGCCGGCTTCTAATATGAGCCCCGTCAAGGTAGGCTGACTCTGAGGCCAATTTTTTTTAAATATTTTAAATTAAGTTTGATAAAATTCAAATATTTTATATTTATATAACTTTAATATTTTTTTAATATTTATACTTTTTACAAAGATTTAATAATTTATATTTATTTGATTTTAAATATTTTAGAACACTTAATTTTTTTAAAAACTTACAAACTGTATAATTATACCTATAATTTTTTATCAATTAACACCACTAAACAAAGTGGTGAGGGGTTTGACATGAACATCTACCAATCATTAATTTTTTAAAAAATAATTATATGGAAGTGAATCTGACCAAACTTCTAAATAAAAGTACATTTTAATAATAATAAATAAATAAGTAAATAAATAAACAGATTCATATAATTAAATAAATAATTTTTTTATTATCTAAATATATAAATATATCCAATGATAAACCAATCATTCATTAAAGTTATTTAAATTGCTCTCAAACGATGGAATAATATAATCACAATTTAAATAAAAAAATCCATGGGCTAATCAGGCCCCATAATCGGCCTGCTTAGCCTGTGAGTTGGGCCAGCCTGCAGTTCATCACATTCCAGTTTCCACCTACGTCCTACAAAATGGCAACTTCGGATGGGGATTGGTTGTGTAAGTCTGGCCAAGCCCATTTCAAGACGCTAAACAGGCTCAGTCGGGCCCTTTTTTTGGGTGTGGGTCGAGAGGTCAAGTCGGGCCGACTCGTTTTCTGATATCTAGGCACGCTTTTGTTCGCAAGGAATGAGGCCAGGATCGTGCGTTCTACCCCAGCCGATTAACTTTAAATTGGATTTTAATCTAAAATGTTTTAAATTGGTTAAGTTGAGGATTTTGTTGGGTCCTAAATTTTGATTGGGTCCGAACCAGTTCTAAATGGATCTAATTGAATAAAAAAATTAAAATTTTAATATGATTTTAATTAACATTGATTTTCTAGTTTACACAGCATCATCGTCATCGTCATATTATTATTATTATTATTAATAATAAGATGGGAATGTACTTAAGCTAATAAGTGAGGAGTTTAAATCAAGAAACTTAAATTCCGTCAAAATTTAGAATGTAAAATCATCCAATAGTCATATGTCCAAAGCAATGCAACAATATTTGGTAATTACTATAAATATTACAATCGTTTAAGGCTTATAGAATATAGTTGAATTCTATTAACTACTATATGAGTCAATAGGTTTTGTATTAGACATTCTCATCTTGCCTTCTTATCTAGAACTTTTGAAGAAGATTTTCAAATTTTGATATAAACTTTTTAAAATATTTTATAAAATATTCAAATTTATAAGATATTATAAAGCTCAAAGGGGTATAATAATTTCTTTAAGGGGAAAAAAAAAAAAGAAAAATTGGATTCTTCCTCACAATTACAGTATTTTGCCTATAAATCGAAGCTTGACGAATTGATCAATTATTATGCAAGCTAAAGATATTTCAAAATATTATATGATTTAGTATTTATGATACAAAATTATAAATATAAGTTATAGTTTTTGTTGAGTGGTTAATTAATCAAACAATATTGATGGTGAAATGCGATTCTAAGCCTTTGCTATCTCTATTCGTGCTTTCTCCTTCCTTTTGTTGTTCTCTTTCTTTCTTCTTCTTCTGTTTACTCTTCTGTATACTATAGATTTTTTTTTTTTCAATTTTTCTTCTTTTCCTATTCAATTTGAAACAAAAGAGAGAATTGTTTTATTTTGTCCAAAAAGAGGGAAATAAGCATTTATTTGAAATAATTTTAAAATAATTATTTTATGCCTTTGGAGCTACATATAACCTTATATTATACATCTTATAATTATTTTACAGCTACATAATTGAATACATACGAAGGAAGTGGTTAATTGTAATTATAATTCGACTATAATTAGGAAACCGCTTTAATTATTGGGCCCAGGCTTGAACATGTAAAAGGATAAAATTATGTTAACTTAATTAACATTTTATTTTATACTCTACGTACAATTTACATATTGTGTGTATGTGTATATATATTTATTTGTATACATTATTTCTTCCGACTAATAGTGTGCTAGCTCGCAATTACTTATGTATAGCATTTTCTTGTTTAGAAAAATAGGGAAATCATTCAAAAAATAATTATAATATGAAGCTTGAATTGATTTTGAACACCACGATTGTTTAAAATCCAAAATTTGAAATATTTTAATAATATTTCGTGATTCATAAAACAATTCACCCACAATTAATAAAGAGGGACATTCTATTATATGCTGATGATATTTTTACACAATTTTCTAGCACTCAAAATCATGACCTTCTAATTACACATACAAACTAGTATTGTAAACGAATTGAGCTCGAATCGAACTTAGCAAAAATTTTAAGCTCAAGCTTAACTCATTTTAAAACACATGATTCCAAGCTTCTTGAACTCCAAATTTTAGACTCAAATTTGAACTTGTTGATAAATATCAAACACAAACTTAATACTCTTGGGGGTGGGCCACGAGATCGGCTTCGAAAGACTATCGGGTATAACGGATCGATGGTGGCTGGTATTTTAGCGGATACCCTACTAGCTATATATGTATAATCCTATCTCATAGCCAGTTGGAGGTAATTGTCTATGAACGGGATAAGACATGCTCGGAACTTGGAGGAATAAGAAAAGTGAAGTGACAAGGTTGGAGAACCATCAATAACTTAATTGCAAAAGTGCTTATTAATTTGGTGTCACTTGACTTTCCCAAATAATTGTGTTCCTTTACATGTATTGCACCTTGTGTATTTGCATAGTCTTGAATATTTCTTTAATAATTCCCTGCCTATTTGATATCACTCTGTATACTCGTATTGCTCCATTAATAACTAACTAAGTCATTCGAACTTATAGTTTTATGTTATTTCCTTCTATTCTTTACCTTAGATAAGAACGAGTGACGAAAATAGACTAAACTGTGAGGCACCTGAGATAATGAACCTAGAATATACAAATATACATATTGTATTTGTTGAATTACTGACATAGATATGATAAATGGGTTGGAAGTCCCTAAGTTTAATCTACGATATTCAGGTTATAGGTGTAATTGTTGGTAGATGTCACTTGCAGAATTAATTATTTTGGGTTTTGAATTATTTATTTTCTCTTATCTAGAAACCTTGTGGTATATAATGAATAGAACCTCACCTGAGCAGGCATATTCCAAACGTGGCGTTACATAGATGATAAAAATTTTATATTTTCAATTTTTTTTATTTTACACATCCATCTAAGCAAATTACTGATCTGCAGATGAATTGTGCAAGATTGTTAAATTTGATTAATGAATTTGGTATACTTAAAACTTTCAATTAAGTTAAATCATATGATTACAACTTTTAATTATATATTGTCTCAATAATAGAGCAACATAATTTCATTGTTGACAAAAATTATGCATAGCTCCATGAATATGTACAAAATACAATTTGGATTTCATTGTTTGAATAAAATCCTTAAGAAAGAAAGGTTTTATGTACATATGTGTGTGTATGTGTGCTTGCATCTATATATGTACTTTCTTTTATTTAAAGGATAAATTAGGTTTTGATAATAGAAAAGAGTAAAAACACTTCATATGAAAATATAATAGGCAACAAATCTTTTTGTAATTTTTAAAAAATAGCAAATTACCCCCCTCAGTCCCCCTGGTGTGATTCACGCGCGACAACTGCAGTTATTCGAAGATATTTGTTATTGAAATATCAATTTTGCCCATACATATCAACCGGTGGATGAACTCAAAAAAATCAATGGTTCAAATTAATTTTTTCTATAAAAAAAATATAAAATTTTACACATATATTTAAAAATATATATATATATATAACTACATTTATACACAATTAAATATATATGTATGTATTATATATACATGTATATATAATATATATGTATATACCTGCAACTTCTACATATATATATACACACCTACAACCTTCCCCCACCCCCCACCACTCAACCAACAACCCTTGCCCCTTACCCCCAACCAATAATGCCTCTTCATCCCACCGACGGCTGAGCCACTACCGCCGCTCATAGAGGCGGCCGAGCCACCGCTACGTTCGCGGGCGGCCATGGCCGCCTTTGTGAACGCTGCCATATCTGGCTGTAGACAGCACTGGCTAGCCGACCACAGTGAACACATTTAGCTGCCTGGTCACCACTATGAATGCGGCCAAGGTCGGCTGCAGACGCCGCTCATAGAGGCGGCGAGTAACGGTGGGGATGGGGTGGGGGTGGGATTAGGTATATTTTTATTTTATTTATTTAAATATATTATATATAAGTATATATATATATATAATGACTATATTTTGTTATATTATGAAAACACAAATGCACAAAAATTTTACATCTTAAATGTCAAAAAAAATTTCAAAATATTTTTCATTTTTCATTATTCCAATTTTTTTTTTCATTTTTCTAATATATACATATATATTATATATATATTTTATTATTGTTCTAACAATAAAAAAATCACTTAATTTTATTTTCAACTCAAAAACTTGATAAAAAATATTAATTTGATTGTTACTGTAACGACCCCAAAATTTTATAATTTATTGAATTTAAATTTTATAATTTAACAACGGTAATATAAAATTACAAAATTTAAATATATAAAATTTAAATTCAATAAATTATAAAATTTTGGGGTCGTTACAGTTACAGTAGAATTTCTCCTCTAAAATATAAACAAACACACCAAAATTTTTCAAAATAATTTTCTAACTATTTCCAAAATACAAACAAATATACATCATATTCCTCAACCCCGCTTTCAATATTCATTCTCTCAAAATACATAATCCAAAACATATAATTCATATCCAAATATTACCAATGTATTTATAATGTATTATATTTCTATATATATTTTTATTTATATTTATAGTATATTATAAATGAAACATGCCAAGTATATTATGTTTATGTTTGTTAATTGATATAGTTATGTTTATTTAATATAAATATATACATAAATTTATTAATGTATTTATAATATATTATATTTCTATATATATTTTATATTTTTATATAAAGATAAAAAAATGAAAAAATAGAAAGATGAAAGTTAAATTAGTTTTTAAATTTAAAAGATAAAAAAGAATAAAAAAATAAAAGAATAAAATTAAATGAAATTAGATTTAAAAAGAATAAAAGAAAGAAGATATATAAAAATATATTTAAAAAGAATAAATAAATAAAATTAAAAATATATGAAATAACTAGGGGTAGTATACTCCTTATACATTAAGATTATGACTAAATTGCAACAAATCACAAGGAGGGGTTAGTGTGCCATTTTTTTAAAATTTCAAGGAGGCTTGTTTCCTTTTTTTTTTTTTTTTTTCATAAAAATTTTTTTTGCTCTTTTCCTTTATCACAGGGAGGTAGAACGCAATTTACCCTTTATGTAAATACTACATGAAAATAGGGTTTGAGGATGAATTTTTCCGTCTCTGGAATGACATAGAAATAGAGTTTTGCATGCTTAAACTAGTGGCTAAAAGCCACGTCTCTAATCCGGAGACGGATTAATTTTGGTCATTAAATTTATAAGTCTGTCTTTGATTTTTAATGTCTTCTAGAGCTAGTATTGAAATCAATATGCAACTGAATAAGGGTACCTTCTATCATCTTTGTAGGAATGTACATTGTTACTTTAATCACAACTTGTTCGTCAATTTATTTATAATGCAAATCACTAACAATTTGTTCCACAAACTTGAGGCATCCTCCTCTTTCTATAGAATCTCATTCGAAAGGTGTAACTAAATCTATGCAACAACTTTCCTATTGATCCAATCTTATCATCCAACCAAGTTGCGGGTATCCTTTCCTTCCCTAAAGGGGCATCCTCTAAATCCATCTATATTAATATTGAAACAATCTCTCTTGTTCACAAAGGAAAACAATTTCTAATTCCGTGAATTTTTTTTTATTTGTAATCCTATCTCTAAAGTTATAAATGTTTCAAAATAATTTATCATTAATTTCATCTCAAAATGTATATCCAATTTTGATTTATTAATGTATCGTTAATACCATCTCTATTTCAATATCTCATTCTATCACTAAATCCATCGATATTTTTGCTTTATCAAGCAATGGCGAAGCAAAAATCCAGAGCATGAGATTATGGGAGGATATCACACTTCATAACCTGGAAGAACTGTTTCATTTACGAGAAATACAGGTTAAAAAAAAAAAAAAAAAAAAAAAAGGGCAGCTCATGCCAAGGTCATGTCAACAGTTCTTACTATAACCTTAAAGCTATGAGTGAAATTAGTACTCGAAAAAATTAATTAATCTAGGAATACAGGGCTATGAGATCATCTTCTTCTAATCTTCTTCTTGGCTATCCAGACATTCATCAGGTGGTTGCCACATAATACGATCAAGATTGTTACATAAATTATTTGGGAACTGCAAGAAAGCATGTTGAGTCTTGTTACAACATCTAATCTAATAAGAGACCAGCAGTATGAATTGGCTATGCGGATAAAAGTATGAAGTATAATCAATCGAATTCTACTATTAGAATTATTGGCTATATAGATGCGGATTATGTCAAATATTTGGACAGCGGGGTCCATGACAAGCTATGTATTTAGTGTATCAAGTTGTATGGTTAGCTGGAAGGTGATTTTGCAATCATAAATTGCATTGTTCACAATAAAAGTTGAGTACATGGCTTTCACCGAAGGCGTCAAGAAAGACATTTAGTTAAAGGGACTGATCAATGATATGGATATCATTTCTGAGATCACTGAAGTATTTTGTGACAGTCAGAGTACCATACATATGTCAAAGAATCAAACGTTTCATGAGAGAATAAAACACATTGATATGATGTATCACTTTGTCCAGGATATGGTGTTTCAAGGTGTCATTTTAGTTAACAAGGTTGAGACTAAGGATAATCCTCCAGATATGCTGACCGCAACCATTTCAAGAATCGAACTCAAGCATTGATTGTATTTGATTAATATTTGCAAACTCATATAAAGGGCCATTTTGGGGGCAGGGACAAAGAAGATGGATGGTGAATTTCAATTCAAGATGAAAAATTATTGATTTTGTCTTGAAATTTGAACCACATATGATGAGTAGGGGTATAAATGAGTCGAGTTTGAGCTTGCCAAAAATTGCATGCTCAAGCTTGAGTTCAAGCCGGCTCAATAGAAAATTTTAAATTAAATAAAAATATTAAATTATTAATATGTTATAATTATTTAACCATATATATAAATATTTAAAATTTTAAAAAATTAAATTATTAATACATATTAATTAATATATAATAAATATATAAAATTAAAAAAAGAAAGTAAATTATTATATATATTAATTATTTAATTAATATAAAAAAAATATTTAAAAATAAAAAAAAACTCATGAGCTTTTGAACAACTAGAGATGAGTTCGAGCTCAACTCATGTTAAAGTTCGAGGTCGAGCTCGAAAAACTCGAGCTTCAGTTGAGCTATAATCGAGTCTATTCATGAGGCTCATGAGCCGGTTCGACTCTTTTTACACCCCTAATGATGAGTAATGGAAGAAACAGTGTGAAACGACAATGAGACATGATGCAGCATTTGGCACCCCAGCACCATAAAATCAGCACTGCGGCACCGAGAATAGGCCCATGGGCCAAGGACTCAATTTTTTGTTTTAGGACAGGGCAATCCATTGAGATAGACAAAGTATAGGGGTTTCTAAACTGCTTTTGGGAGAGTTTTCTTAAAACGGAGTTTAGAATAAGGATGTTAGGTGTTCTCGTGAGATTTGTGGAACTCAAGTTGTACTTGATACTTTGATTTAGAATCAATAAAATCTTCTTCTTTGTCGGGTGAAGTAGGCTAACATCAAACCATGTTAAATTTTGTTGTTTGTTGGTTCCCATCGAATTACTTTACTGTTATTTTCATATGTTTGGTTTGTTTGTTACAACAATAATTTCAAAAATTTAATAAGATTTTAAAAATATCGAGGAATTTGTTATGGGCAAAAGCATCCAAATTTATATCATATTAACCTCCATATCATATTATATTTAAGACAATGTGGTATAAGACATTATTTAATATTTGTAAGACAGTGTCATAATCAATATTAAACCTCAATGTTGATCAAGACTTAAAGAAGGGGGCACTTGACCTCAATATGATACTAGTTTCCGGTATATTTCCTCCTAAAAAATACGTAACCTTGGAAGCGAATATTACCCAAAGTGGGTGCTCGTTGATGGTTAATATTAACCTCAATATAAGATATGATATGGGCTCTGCCTCCTTAGTTCATTAGTCTGTCTTAAATTATAACTTAATTTGAGAATAGTACTTTAGGGTATTTTGGGAATAATGATTTGGTAAAAAATTATTTGAGAAAATATTTGAAGAATGTATAAAGAATAAGCACATTAGTTTTATTTTCAAATGAAAAAAAAAAATCAGTTTTGAATTAGTAAATCACCACACCATCCTTCTATATTTATATAATTACAGAGAGTCATTTTAGTCCCATTAAAAAATAAAAAATAAAATAAAAAGAAAGAAAGAAAGGGAAAAAGAGCAGGTTTTCATGAGAAGGATATTATTGGAAATCCACACAGCTAAAGTTAAAATTTCAAAATACCGTGTGATTTAGCGCGTGCAATGTAATACAACTTATCTTCTTCACAAATTTAATTAAGAAAATCCAATTCAAATATATTGGTAGTATTTGGATATATTTTATGTTTAATTTTATTATATGTTTATTGTGTGTTTTGAAAGAATGAATAATGAAAGAATGGTGAGAGAATGTGAAATAAAGATTGGGAAATGTGATTGATATTTGATTATAATTTTAAAAATAGTTAAAAAATAAAATTTAAAAGTTTTGATATGTTTGGTTATATTTTGTAGGGGGCATTTTATATTGTAGGTGTCAAACCATTGCTTTTTTGCTAGAGTTGGGAGGTGAAATTGGATTTTAATGATTTTTTTTAATTGTAATGATAATAATAAAATATATTGTGTATATATGGATATAACTGTATTGTAAGTTTGTAATAATTATTTAAATAATTAAGTGAATTTTATTTTAATATTTTGTTGATTTGTTTGTTTGTCCAAATTTATTATTATTATTATTATTATTATTATTATTATTATTATTCTTGCTATTATTATTAAAATTGTAATTATAATATTTTATATGGGCTCTTATTATTCTTACTCTTATTACTATTATTATTATTATTTTTATTATTATTATGGGGGAAAGGGTACACTGAAGGAGGCGGCGTGGCGCGGGGGGGGGGGGGGGGGGGGCGTGAAAAGGGATAGCAGCAGTGTTGGCAGATGGGTATGGGAGAATGCGAAGGAAGAAGCAAGTTTGAGATTATGAGGGTTGGGTAAGGACTTTTTTGGAATAAAATTTATAAATAATGAAGTGGAAATTTTTAGGAATGTTTGGTTTGTTCTGGGGGAATAGCAGCGTTCTCCCATAACGCTCTCAAACACAACCTTTGGCTCTCTGAGAAGAGAGAGAAGAAATAAAGCAAAGGTCCAATTTTTCATGTGTCCCCTTCAGTGTTGGACAAATCTGGATCCTATCAAACCTGCTTTTTACCCAGTTAGGCAATTATATTAAATCTATTAACTTGGATCCATTTTTAATCCAATTTATTTTGCATCAATACCTCAAAATCCTATATAATTTTAATCAAAATCATTTTTATTTTTAACTTTTTATTTATATATGTATGTACACTAAAAAAATTTTAAAATTCAAATTCAAAATTTTATACATATATATATATGATGTGTGAGAATAATGTCATTATTTCAATTCGATCCTTTCATTTACCCCCACAGAGTTAATTACTACACATTTAAAAATATTATAAAAATATTGATGTTTGTTTTTTAAAGAGCCAACACAGTAAACATGAGTAGCCCCACTTCGTTGCCTAGGCTTATCACTGGTCCACGTGGTATCACTGGGCTCCTAATTCCCTGAAATCTGATGTTTACATTGAACCGGACCGGACCCAGATCCAGTTGAAGATCCCATCCAAGATGGAGGGATAAATATCCGCCAATACATAAATAGATTATTTATTAAAAGGTATTTTAATAAATGCCAGTCTGTGGATAGAATGACGCCAGTAAATTTTGAGGTTTACTGGTCGATTAGTTTTCATAAATCTGAATGGTCAACATCTTGTGGTGAAACGATTGTGGATATTCCTTAAAAAATGCAAGGTGAGCGAGTGAATTTTGAATTATTTATTTTATTCTTTGTTTCATCTTTTATTTTAATTTGATGTGTATATATATATATATATATTAAGTATATTTAATTTTTAATCAAATTTTTTTATAAAAAAAATTCTTAATATATGTTATATATTTATAAAATAGATAAAAAATTAAACACGAATATAAAATAGAAAATTTAAATTAAAGTAAATATGCTAGTATACTATTTATAATTATCTATTTAAATCTATAAATACTAACTAAATATGAACGACATGAATTCAAATATAAATATCTATTACATTGAGAGTCTAAAATCCGACTATCCAATTTATAAAACACATACACACACGCGCGCAAAAACAAAAGAAAATTGGAAATCTTGGGTGGTAAAACCAAAGTTACCGGTTTGGGAGTCTTAACCAACGTTACGCAACTTCGTACAGCGAATCAGTTTGTGTCCACCCATAAGTCAATGGCAGCACTATAATACCCGCAAAGAGGGTATTATAGTGAAATCAAGATTCTTTGACTAGTGAAAATCAATTTTGCTAGGGAAGGCAAACGCTAACACCACATACATGGAGAGTCCCTATTGGCTCACTGGTCTACGAGGATACAAGCCTATGGACATAAGGGTCAGCTGCGGCATTAGCTTCGGCTAATGCCGAGGGTGTGGGGGTGGGTGTGGTAAGGGAACGAGCGAAAAAAATAATGGTAATGAACCTATAGTTATTTGATTCCGCGTGATGTCGTCGGGTCTCCTGCGTTTTGGTTCTCATTTATAAAAAAAAGTCATCTATAATTTTTGAAATTATAAATGTCCTCTTGATGTTTGCCTTTGATATAGTTATCATTACGGGAATTGCTGATAAATAATTTAAAATTTTATTTTTTGCCTGCTCATCTTCGAATCTATTTTTATGCAGTATTTTAAATTTTACAAAATTAAATTTATAAAATTTTTGTATTCATCACATTTTATTTTTTGAAAAAAAATTCTTTTATACATTCTCATGATACGTTCATCTTTTTTTCTTTTTCCTTTTGTCATTTTTTTCGTATAAAAACTTTTCACATTGACCTTTTTACACTTTGTCAAATATTATATTTATGCATAATTAATTACATTTATATAACGATTGAATGATATAATTTTTTCAGTAGATAACATTAAAAATCTTTGAACTATCAATCATCATTCATCAACAACAATATGATTAAATAAAATATTTATCTAACTTATAAAAATTATTTCTTTTAAAACATCAACAAAAATCTAAAAAATATACAAAAATATATTTACCACCATCTAATAAATAAATTACACTTACCCCCGTGTTTCCCCCTTTCGTCATTCAGATAATTTGAAATTGCCACGTGCTTTTCTATGACTATTGAAAACAACCAAAAATATTCATGGAAACACTACATGACGTCAGTGCGATGGAAGCTAATAACATTAAACTAGTGGGAAACTCCCCTCTGCCAATTAGTATTTAATCCCCATTCCCCACTTGTTATTCATTCAAAAACATTCTCCAGAGCAGCTACTGGACCGGATATGGATTCCAAATCTGCTCAATTCATCCACTTTGTGATGCAAAAGATAAAAGGAGCACTTGATATTCCTGCCCAACTCGTACGAAGATTATTGCTGCTGCTGCAAAGCCGGCAAAGTACTCCGGACGTCGAGAGTGGTCGTCTGCCCGCCGGACCACCACCCTCCGACGGTATTCTTCCTCCGCCCAATTATAAATTCTCAACTACACTTCTTACTCTCTGCTTTACATCTGCAGTGGAGTCGTTGCTGCTATTTCTCCAGTTGCAAAATGGGCAAAAACATCTTCCTCAGTACTTCCCCCTCTCCTTTCACTTCTTCTCCCTTGCGCTTAATTGTGCTTTTGCCACTACCTATGTCGAGAAATTCCTCATCGGTCCCGGTGGCAGATTTGCCACTCTGCTCAGGAAAATCGGAATAGCTTGTTTTGCCGCTGCGTTCTTTCTCGCAATTATAATCCCCTCCCCGATGTGGCTGAGGATTGTAGTCTCCACCGTTTTCTTCTTCGCACTGGTTGCGGCTGTTCTCCAAAGATATTGGCAATGCTCATGAGATGCCAGCAGCTGGCTGGCGGCCTCTGTGGTAGGATTTTCCACAATTGTAATAAGCCAGAAATATATTTTCTACGGTTGTTGTTAGCAAGCCAGGGTGTTTGTCACTGGCTCTTTCACCACTTTTTGTTAATAATATTTTTGAATGCACAATAAACTATAGTTCGTCGGTTTTTGTTTTTTCGGTTCCTCCCAGCAAAATAGCGAAAAATAAAAAATGCAAATTATCGAATCAAGCCAGTGCTGCTGACTGGGTTGCCTCACAGGGCAAGTTGGAAAAATAAATAGGCATGGGACCTTTTTTCCTTCTTTCAAAATAGTGTTTATTTCAAAACCACGTCGTTTTAGTGCCAATGAAACGACTTATTACCAACCATCTCTTTGTTCTTCCCTTTTTGAGAATTCCCGTGTATATCATCCCCCCCCCCCCCCCATCTCTCTCTCTCTCTCTCTCTCTCACTCACATGCACACACAAGATCGACCAATTTCAGTTACACTCTCAGATCTGAATCTGCCTGAGTTCCTAGATCCCGGACAAGTCCTACATCTTCGGAAATCATCACTTGAGAAAAGACGATGTTAAAGTTTATTCGTGGCCGCTGTTTAGTAGAAGCCGAGTGCGCGGTGATCATATCTTTACCCCAATACTAGCAAGTGTGGTAAGACGTTGTTCTCGCAAAACTCGCTCACAGGAAAACTTTAATTTGGTGTAAGGGTTGGAGACTAAGCTGCTCCTGCTGAGGAAACTAAGGAGTTTGGCGCGGACCTTTATTCCAAAGGAGGAAAAGAAGCTGCAAAGGCATCTGCCAAAAGGAAAGAGATCAGCGAGTTTAACATCATAGTATTAGTGTAAACAGTAATTTTTATGTAATTTGTTGAAGAGAATCAATGTTTTAATTGACATTTTTTCGTGTTTTCAAGTCGTCATTAATTTATCTGCAAAGTCTGCCCCTATGCATTGCTTTTCAAGTTTTATGTTTACACACCCACATACGAAAAATCATATTTCAAGATGATTGAATTAAATTCCCCAACCGTGTTTATTGCATTGGTGTTCTTTGGACTTCATTGCCTTCTAAAATAATCCATATGTATCCCTTGTGATTTTCTAAGTCCCAGATCACCAAGTGTTAACTTTAAGATTATTTTTCATCTTATTATATATTTAGTGGAAGTTCGGATTTTTTCTGAAATATTATAAAAATTGAGGATTTTGTTATTATTATTATTATTATTATTATTATTAATCATTGTTGGCTAGCTAGTAATTAGTTTGATATTACGATTGATTTTATTTTTTAATCAAGAATAGAGTTGAAAGACTCTTCCTTGTTAAATTGTTGAGAAATAATGAGATACCTTGAGAAGACTTTCGAAGTACGAGTCAATGAGGAAAAATTAGTGGGGTAGTTGGGTGCTACCGCTGCCCAAACTCGTGCTGACCAGCATTTTTTCCAAGGATAATAATTGTAGAATAATAAGCAATAGATTGTAAGGTTGCGATTGCATGTAAGGCCATATCTCATTTTTCATGTTCTTAAATTTTTTTGATTATTTTAATATTTGAGAGATATGAGAAATAAAAAAGAAAAAATGACGTTGTGAATGATTGTGAGATAAAATATAATGATTAGAATAATTTGATGCAATGATATGATGTGAGATTGTGAATGGTTGTGAGATTATTTGTGAGATTTATTTGAGAGAATAGAATTGTTTTATAAGTTTTTGTGTTGTGGATTTATTTGAGACTTATAATATCTTTTTAAAAAATAAAATTAATTTGTAAATTTAATAAACTGAATATAACTTAATATTTTTAAACAATATACTATGAATTAACTTAGTGAATTCCAAGTTGGTCTGGGAAAAAAAAATAATTTTTTCCCAACAATATTTCTACAATTTTTTAATTAATTGGGTATGGTTGGATTTTTTTATTTTTTAATAATTTTGAGAATATTTCAAAATATTATATATCATCCCAAATTAATGCATAAAATATGCTATTATTTTACATTGTCCATTATTAATGGAGGAAAAAAAATATGAATTTTTTTTAAAAAAAATCATTTTTGTCAAAATAAAGTTGGTAAAATTTAATTATTTTATTGGGTTAACTTCACATTTAATTTTTTTAAAAAAGTACAAATTAATTTTTAATTTATTAAATTAAAAAGCTTTTGTAAACTCAAGAGAGATGATGGGGTAAGGAAAAGAGAAAGTTTTACTGTAATTCTCAGAAAACTATCTCTAAGACAGCGGCCCCTAAGATTGAGAAACGGTTCACAAGCAAACGCATCTTCATTCGTTTCTCGTGTTTTTAAAGAGGCAAAATGCGGTATTGCTCCACAAGCAATCACAATGTTAAAATCTCTTTTCTTCATTCTTTTTCTTTTTCTGTCTCTTATCCCTTTTTCTTTTTATTCTTTATTGTGTGTGAATTGAGTTATGAATTATAAGAATTAAGAAGTCCCATATTTTGGATTTCAAACAATATATCGAGATTCTCAATGTGATTTCAATTCCATATTTCAATTTTTTTTTATTTTTTATTTTTTATTCTATGTTATAGATAAGTTCTAAATATATCGATTTTGAAGAGCTATCATCACAGGCGGGTTCGAACTAAACTCTGTCCACAGATATAATTTGGACAATCTGTGCAAGGAATTTTCCTGGCAATCATTCTTTGTTCTACCAAATTTCATAATTTTTCTTCATAACCCCAACTGTGAGAGTTAAACTGCACAAATCCATGTCCAACATGAACCAATATAATAACATTCTTTAACTGAGATAGTAATAAAACTCAAGAAATGTTTGATTATGTTTTTTGTGTGATTTTATTAGGTATTTTGAGAGAATAAATTATTGGAGAATGTAAAAATTGTGTTTTGATATGATTGATTATGTTTTGGGTAGTCATTTTTTACTATAACAATCAAATCAATATTTTTTGATTGAATTTTTGCGGTAAAAATAGAATTGAATGGTTTTTTTATTGTTAAAATAATAATAAAATAATATATATATATGTATGTATATATTATCAAATGAAAGTTTTGAAAGAAAAATGAAGATATATTTGAATGGTTTTTTTATTGTTAAAATAATAATAAAATATAATATATACATATATATATATATATATATATATCAAATGAAAGTTTTGAAAGGAAAATAAAGATATATTTGCTTAACAACTCACTTGAAAACCATCATCTCTCTCTACCTTTGTACAGCTTTAAGCAGAAACCAACCAAAAAATTAATAAAAGATGCCAGCCGGAATTGGTTCATCAAGTGATCACATTTTAAGTACTCTCCATGGAGAAGATCAACCGCGCGCACGAACCGGATGTAAGCAGCGCCGCCCTAAAGACCACCAGAACACCAGCCAAATGCCTGAGTACCTTCACTTTCCGGCATCTCAATGATCTTGCGGTGGTGGTAGTTTCTCTCCGCCACTTTCATGGTAAGCCCCAAAGACTTCGCTTTCGTTATCTTCTCCGTAATCTACCTGACCCCTCAGGTTTGGGCGAGAAGAACACCATTCTAACCCTCTACGTCCTCGTGGAGGCGGCAAATGGACTGTTTCTTCGAATAGCTTGCTTCTTTATAAAGCATATCCATTGTATTGTATATAATTTGCTGCTAGTTAGTCAGATGGTTAGTTAAAACTTTCCATAATTAGTTATAAAATTTGTTTAGTTATTCAGCGGGATTGTTTTCAGCCCATGCATGAGCTCCTGCTCAGCTATATATCTGTGTGTACACTCCTTCATTCCAGAATTAATATACAGAAAATTTTTCCTCTCTCTCTCCTCAGCTTTAAGTTCAAAACTTCAAATGCAAGACCTCTTTCCTTGATATGGAATCAGAAGATATTTTCCATCCCTTCACTGCAATCGCGCAGTCCTTCTACAAAACCTAAGCCTCCTCATCTTCCTTCCAGTCCGACCAGATCATTCTTCCTTCTTAATCTTGCTGAGAATCCTAATCTCGCGGTACATTCCGGAATATTGTAAAGGTAAATTAGACTCTTTTCATCCTCTTTTCGGTGTCTCTCTGAGGACCTCGGTCAATGAAGTTGATATGCAGCATTCCGAAGGGAAAGACTTAGAAGATGTTTGGATGAGCTTATAAGTTTCTCAAAATATCTTATAATAAGTTTGAGTGCTTATAAAGGATTAAAGAATATTTGGTAAAACTTTTAAAAAAAGAATTTATAAACTCTAAAAATAAAATCTTAGAAGGTTATAAGCTCTTTTTAAGAAATAAAAAATTCTTAACTTATTTTGAACATATTAACAAGCTCTATTAATTTTAATCATATTAGTTACAAAATTATTATTACCAATATTTTATAAGCTCAAAGATCTTATTTTTTCAAACACTTTAAAAACTTATTTTAAAAAAAAATCTAACATCTTATAAACTCCAAAGACATCTTAATTATAAGATATAGGAGCTTATAAAATCTTTTAAATAAGTTTAACCAAACACTCTCTTAGTCTAGAAAATATAGAATTACAATCTTCTGATCCAAGTGTGGCCAATGAAAGAACAGTTGTATTGAGTTTAAGGTATTCTGCTGTAGGAAAATCTGCAATTGTAGTACAAGTTTTGTGTATCTTCCTTAAGCCATATAACTGTCTGGACTTTGAGTGAGAAGAGTGATACAGCCTGGTGTGCTGCCTTCTTAAGATATTATTGTACAACTCTTTTGAACTACTGTTCAGAAAGAGCGGAGGTTGCAGTCAGATTCGAACCAGTCGAGCAGGTCACTCTTGAACCTTTTGAATGAGATCATGCTTGTGTTGTTGATACGTACTTGGTAGTTAGGGTATCACAAAATCTTCCTTCAATATTTTATTTAGAAAGGCAAAATGAGAATAACAAAATCTATCAACTCATATATATGCTTGGCAGTTGCGTTCATTCAGTTTCTTTGGTTCATATTCGTAGATAGAGTAATGTTTGTGCTCATTGTCTTGCTAAAAGTACTTTAGAACTGTCTTTAAATACGATCTTGCATTCTAATGTAATCTGTAAGGCCATGGCCTTGTTTTCTTAGTAATATATTCTCGTCGTTTCTTTCCAAAAAAAAAAATATATATTTACCTATTGTAATATTTAGTAAATCACCAAACATGGCAGTACTGTTCGTATGTATATATAAATAATTGGATAACTTTTCAATCCAAATTTTATAGAATTTAGGTTTTCTTGATTTAATTTAATTCCCAATTTGCTAAGCTAAGCACATTTTTGGAAAGCCTAATACAAGGGATTGCCAATTGCATGTGAGATTATTTTTGCATTTTCAGGATTGTAACTGTGAACCCTATTCGCACTAATAACTTTGAAATTAACCCATAATGGCTGATGGTAAAATGAAATGTAGTAAATGGGACCCCCTTCAAATTTCATCATTTTAATATATTATAACAAAAATTAGAGTTTTTTTTATACTTAAACGTGTACATACATTAATAATTTATGAAAATTTAAAATTTAAATTTCACACATATAAATAAGGGCAATGTAAAAATAATTTCACTGGACAGAGTACTTGCCGTAATAAAATTTAAGGGTAGACCTTAATTCTTTAGCCATAGCTTAAAAAGAAAAAAAGAAAAAACAAACAAAACAACAAAAATTATTGCCGATTTGCAAATTGTGGGGTAACTAAGTTAATACCCATTAGTTGAAGGCTGTGGTTTATTAAAAATCTTTACTTCTAATTTGAATTTTTGAGTAAAATATATATTTGTTTTTTGAGGTTGTACTAATTTTTCTTTTAGTATAATTAATGGATGTTTTCTATATTATCAAATTTTGAATTATCAGAGCTCCATGAAGGATTTGCTTCGTCAGTCATACTGTGGGGGAAAATAAAATTGAAACAAGTGGAAAAAGAAACATGAAAATAAAAGGGGGGTAGGTGGGGTGGTAGAAATTTCTAGTTTATCTTTGTTAATTTGCTTTTCACTTCTCCAGGAGATTGGTGGAGGACTTAATTTGGCATGAGAGTTATTGATATTAATGACTTGATGCTATGTTTGGATTAAGGATTTTTGCAAGCAACATGCAAATGTGCAAAAATTCAAGTATGATATTAAATTAATTCAAGTGTCGAAGACATATAGTAAATTTAGGCTCAAAATATAATGCCTCTAATGATGATGAAAAACAATTTTGCAAGCATTATTTCCTTTATGTTCACTGTCAACTACATTTGTGTACTGAACAAATTATAGGAAGTACTTTGACAATGTATAGTTTTCTTACTCAACAATGAGAAAATTTATAAATTGAACTTACAAATATAGAAAGGATAGCACACCTTGAACTATTCACGAGCTTCCTTGTCATATTTTTATCCTTCTATAAAGGAGACTCCTTTAGACTAGGAAACATAAATTTCTCATATCTTCTCTTTAAAACTTGATTTCTGTCATTTTCTTTGGTTACTTAATGACTATGTAATAGTAATTTGTTTGTGGTTGTATATGTTGTAGAATCCTTTTTAAGTGTTGTTTGATTTTATTAATTGTCTACCAATTTTCATTGCTCTCTTTATTTCGACTTTATTTCTTTAAAATTCATATTGATAGATCCATATAAAGAGCTGTGCCAAAATGGAGTATGAAGAAGTTAGCAGTCCCCATATCATCAATGATGGATATTTTATAATGATAGTAAAGATTCCCATAGTAATTCAAGTTTGGTGGAGGATTTTGTTGATGAACCAGAGCTTGTATCCAATAATGCGAATCCTGAGAAGATTCTGAGTTTGATGTTCAAAACAATCAACAAAGCACAATCATTCAACATTGAATATGGCAGAGACCAAGGCTTTGACATTCGTCAACAAACTTGTAAAATAGAAAAGCCAAAATGTGATTCATGCAAGATAAAGTCCATAAGAAAAAGATGTCATAATTGTGAAGAGTGCATTGAGTTAGGAAAATATGACAAACTTTGGTTGGTGAAGAATTGTGAGTGGGTTTGTTATCGCAAAGGTTTTAGCAAGACACCAAAACTAGGGTATGTCCAACAAAGAAAAGCTAAACCAAACCTCATATGCGGGTGCAAAGCAAAGCTTCATGTAGTGCATAATAGATTTTCTAATATGTACAATATCACCTTATTTGTGGCCAAACATAATCATCCATTGGACCATAATGACTTGGCTCATCGCTTGCGATGCAATAGGTATAAATTTAATTTATTTATTCGATTTGTTATGTTGTCATGGTGTTTTAAATAGTGTGTTCGTGATGCTTGTATTTATCATATTTATGTAAGTTTTATTCAACTTTTTTAGGTATCTCACACCATCATATCAATCATCGTTGACTTTACTTACAGAAATTGGAATGACTCCTAATTTTATCTGGAACACTTAAGATGAGGAGCTGGGAATCTACTCTTTAAAAGAAAATATGTGTAAAACTATTTGCAGAAGCAAAGAATGGAAATTATTAGAAATGGCGATGCAAAAACTACAATTTCTTTGCTTGAAGAAATGAGTTTTGATGATAAAGATTTCGTATTTAAATACATTACTAGCACATATGGTTCTTTGACTAGACTTTTATAGTGTGACGGAATATCGAGGGTGGAATTTGATTTGTTTAGTTATGTGCTTTTATTTGACAGTACATATCAGGCCATTTTACAGAATAAAACTACTAAAGCATACAAATGGTTATTGAGAACATTTTGCGAGACCTATGAATGGAAAATGTCTTGATGCAGCATTCATAGATCAAGATGCATCTATGAAGGCTGCAATACTATCTAAATTTCCTAATACTAGACATCGACTATGTAGCTTGCATCTAGCATGAAATGCTGCTAGTAAGGTAGGTCATGAATTTGTAAGTGGATTCTCATGATTATTGCGAAAGATATGTTTCAAGGAAGAATTTGAGAAGAGGTGGGTAGTATTAGTTGAGAAGTATGACGTAGTTAACAATCCATAGGTTTTGAAGCCTATGAGAAGAAACATTCATAGGTTGAAGCCTTTTTTCTTGGACAATTTACAGCAGGTATGAAATCTACTCAGTGTTCTGAGTCTATAAATTTCTCGGTAAAACTAGCAACTAAAAAAAGGTTAATGATTACATAGTTCCTAAACACTATCGCCGCACCATCCAAAAGAACAGTAATGATTTCTTTGAAAAGCAAGAATCACGTGAGAAGATAAGCCCAGCAGTTTGGGACAGTCCATTAAGGAAGATTGACATGCAGGCGGCTAAAGTTTGCACAAATAAGATGTTTCTAAAGTTTCAAGAGCAAATTATCATAGAACAGGGTTGGTATGTGAAAAAGACGTTGGAAATATGTGATGGGAAAAAATTGTTCAGCTTTGAGAACTTAGAAAAATTGAACGGACGTAAATATTCGGTTGAAATTGATCATACTAGTGGAAGGTATATATGTGAATGTTCCATGCTTGAATCAAAGGGCATTCCTTGTTGTCATATTATATCTGCTTTTAAATCTTTAAGGTTTGATTCATTCCAGAAGGCAGCCTACATCATCGGTGGCATATTAATGCAGGCAAAAAATTGAAAATTTTAGTCAAAAAAGAGTTTCCAAGACCAAACACTCAAAGAGCTAGATTTGCATGCATCAATAAAGAATGTCTGAATTTTTGTTATTTAGATCACAGACTGATAGTGGATGTTTGTATTCAATAAATTGAGTGAAAGAAATAGCAAAGGAAGCCAAAAAGAAATTTTTCAATCATTCTATAAGCAATGGAGTATCAAACATAAGTTATAAATCAACCTATACACCAGGGTTTTTAGATGTTGAGGATGGTAACTCAGCTAAAGATAAGATAAAAATGACTTGCTGGATCCTAGTCCAATTAAGTGTAAATGCGGTGTTTATTCTAGAAGACAGAAATGCGGCATATGTAGGTAATTTGTCCTTATATTTGCTACTTGATTGTTTGATCATTTTTATAATTGTATGCACCTATAGTCTACTACAAGTTATATTTTATATCCTATTAATCATATGTCTGCAATGTTGTTTGAGTAGAGCCCTAGGACATAAGTCCAGTACATGCCTGAATAACAAATCTAGGGGTAATAGTCAATCCAAAAATAGTAACAACAGTACAAACAAAGAGAGAACCAATCCATAGGATACTCCAAATGCTAAACAGCCACACGACGATGATACTGCAAACCAACAACCTGATCATTGCTCTTCTAAGAAATATGAAGAAGCTTCAGTTAATAATGTGATGCGGTAAAGCTTTCATTATCTTAGCCAATATCCTATGCAACCATACACCGGCTTGCTCCCTTTAAACCATATACAAGAGATAATAATTTAAATTGTAATTTTCTCTTTCAGCATTTGAAAAAATATGTTATTAAATTTTTAATATCCCAGCATGCATTTCATGTTTTATGAATAATTAATTTACTTTTATTATTTCTTATATTCTAACATGTATTTTAGGCTGAAGTAATGAGTCAGATAGCTATTCCAAACTAGATTCACATAAAGCATTTCATGGTGCTCATTGTCAGGGCGTAAGTGAATGTCATTGGTTGAAAGTATGCATACTTATTTTTAATCAAGCTCATGTAATTACAAATTTGAATTTGGGTCTTAATACATTGAAATTCATGCAAGCTAGAGTTAATTATATTCCTTCTTGGATGTCATCTTACTATGGTTGGTTGCCCCAAACTAATTGCCATCCCACCATGCCTAAGTAAATCTGCTCATTAGTTTGGAAAGGTAATATCTTGCCAAGTAAATGCTCATTTACTATCCAATTCTCTCATTTTAATTTGTTTTTGAGCATTTATTTTACTTTGAATATAAAATACTGCACTTCGCATATGATTTTTGCTATTTTGGTATTACAAAAGTTTCTTCCTCTAACAATGATATAAGTATATCACATCGAAAGAAATGTAATATAAACTAATCTATTGCTTACAATTGCTTATAAGTAGTTTTTTGATTTATTTTTATTACTGTTGTTAAAGTCTCTTCATTGATGATGCCAATTGAAAATGAAGATTGTAAGTAATCTAAAACCCTCACGCATATTTATTACAATCTTTTGGTAACCATTATCAGTTTCTCTAGGTAATACAACTTTTTATTCAAAATATGCATGCAATGATTTCAAGGGTAGTGATGGCTCAGACTACATAGCACTAAGACTATTAGATGTGATGGTTATCCTCTCTTAGTCGGTCAGAGTTTGCCTTTTAGTTTGGCACTTTAGATATTTTCCGCAAAGGTCATAAGTTGGAAAATTATTTTAATTTAGACTTGAATGAGTCTTTTTGTAGCTGTATGAATGTATTCAAGTGTAATGAGTGTTGGATTTCTTGAGAAATTGATAATAACATGAAGGACTTATGTTTGGTCTTTCGTGAATGTTGCTCTGGCTTATAATTTCCTAGTTGTTGAAACTAGTATATGCAGTAGCTCAGTCTTTTCTTCAAATTCTATTTCCCTCATTTACCATTTCAATTTTTAAGACTATGATGTTAAAAATTATTTCATTTATTGACTATGGAAATAGTTGAGCCGAATTGGTGGATAGGGAATCAATTCTTGACGAAGAATAGAATTCTATTTTTGCTTAGAGACCCTTCCAGCAAACCGCTCAAGTAATTTAAATTTCAGCTTGCTTACCTTGGTATCATAGAATCTGAGGTAGAATCGTGATTTTGGAATATACAACTTAGTGTTAAGTATGTTCGCAATTGCACCACTCAACTTCTTATTCATGTCGAAATTTAAACTGCCGATGGAGACCAGCTCTCCATAAGCAATAGGCTGTTCTGTCCCTCCAAATGTCATGGGCATAGATCCCTTCAAGATAATGATCTCATACTGTAGTAGCACAGAGAAACTAGACATAAGTGCATTCCATTTTACCAAAGAAAATCAAGATATGAATCCTCCTTTGATATTTTAATGCCAATCAAATACCTTAAGAGTAGAACAAAATGAAGATAAGAATCAATGGAAAGTGAAATATAATTACAAGTAATACATAATATGAGATTTAAGATAAGATTGCCCCTCCGAAACTGATTTTATTTGCTTTAATTTAAAAGAACACCAACATCAGTAATCCTCCATCTAAAAAACTATGGAACATATAAAGGATAACTAAGTTGAGCCAGCCCCAATGCAAGCACATAACCGCACTTTACGCAAATTTCCTGAGGCACAAAGGGCCATCATAGGCCAAAAAGAGCTTGCATTTTGAAGCTGCTAGCGAGTAAGCTCTATCACATAAATCAAACCAAATAATGGGAATCTAGGAAGTGATGATACCATATAATGGCCAGCCATGTATTCTAGAGTGGCCCCAATTGGAACTTGTGAATCATATGCAACCAAACCAACCAGAAAACAAACAAATATGCCATCTTAGGTTAATCCTTTAATATTATGGATAAAAGAACAAATGATTCTCATAGCCCTAAAACTAATTACTACAAACACAGAGAATCTTACTTTGGACCATTTGATTAATAGATCGAGGTTGACTTCTCTGTTTAACAGAACACCAGCCGCGTCCCTCCGACGAGTCTAAGTCCAGTAGAGAAATATTAGCAATGTGCAACATTTTTGCAATGGAACACTAGCAAAAAGCCCAAAATCAAAAACATTAAATAATCCTTATTACCTTCAAAGTGTTTGTATGGAGGCATATAAGCCTAAGCTTCTCTAAAGCTTCAATAAGTTCCATAAGTTCCACAACTGGAAACATCTTAGCAAAGATCGTGAATCACAATATCCACAAACAAATGCAAGTTGAGGTCTAAAACTGAAAGAAGAAATGGCAAAGGAGTTGTGTTTTCAAAATAAGAGAATTACCTTAACCAAAGCTTCAATCAGAAACTCACTGTATCCATAGTAAAAACTTAAATCCATTTTAAGTTGATCAACATAATCCTTTTGTGTTGTTCCTTCTTACTTCAAAGACTTAAAATTTGAAAGCACCCACACAATTGAAATAATAACCCAAATCTCAACATTCTAGTTATAGGAATCTTTAAGTGCCAATTGATGCATATACAAAGCCAAACATAATCTTTTTTATCCTTCTCAGAAGATTGGATAAACTAGAGGTCGATGCGCTTCTTTTTCAAGCTCCTATGTTATTGAAGAGAAATTTTAAACAAACAAAGCAAAATGTCTTCAACTAATTTATATTTAATAGTTCTAAACCTTGGACAGAAACAACATAGTCAATAAACCAAACCTCCGTGGTTGGTAATCTGAACTCATCAACTTCTTCTTTGATGTTAAGCTGTAATTTAGCTTCTGCATCCTCTTCTTCCCGTGCCTCTTCCCCATCAATAACTCTTGCTTTCTTCTCAATATCAAATGCATTAGAATCTGAATCTTTATCAGAACCCTCATTTGAAGCAAAAATATAAGAAACATCAGTATAAAGTGAAGAGGACGGTAGGAATCGACCACATACTCCACCGCCTCACCATCGCTGAGGCTACGGAAGCCATCACATTTGATGGTAGATTGACGAACAAACAGATCTTTTGTTCCATTATTGATGAACAAACATTTCACAATCAATTGTTCCTAAACATTTCTCTGATATTGTTCTTGAATTTTTTAGGGTTTTTTTGGTTAAAATAAGAAACTAATTAATGATTTTAACAATAAAATAATAAGTAAAAATTTTAATTTATTAAAATAAAATCATACTTAATATAAATCAATCTAAAGAAGAATTTTAAATTAAAAAACTATTTCATCAATTTTTTAATTTAATAAATCAAAAATAATTTAGGAAAATTTAATAAACCAACAATAATTTAGTTAAAAAAAAAAAATAGTTCTTGGTTTCTTTTTGAGTAAAAAGTTGATGAAATGTATATTTTAAATTGAAAAATACTAAAATATACTGGGTAGATATAAAAATATTTTTAAAAAGTTTTTAATAATTGTTTCTTATATATACTATTAAAAAAAATTCTTTTATTATTAATATATTTTTTAAAAATATGAAGTATTTGGAATATGAGAAAATTAAAACAAAAGAGAAATAATAAATAATTTAGAATTTTAGGATTCAACAAATTAATAAAATAAATAGGCATCTGACTTGAAAAGGAACAATTGTTCTAATATTTCTTTCTGTTGTTTATTAAAATAAACTGCCACTTGGCATAGAACAAAGGTACATACAACAATAGGTAAAAATAAAATAATTAGAATTATAGGCATTTCCAACTCACATTATTAATGCTTATCAATTAAACAACAAAAATTTATATTATTGAGATATCCACACTCTCAAACCTAACTATTAAATAAAATATTAGATAGCATTCATATATTATATAATTTATATATCAATCGTATTATTATCTCACTCGGCCAAATTCTTCATTCAATCAAACACCGAACTACAGCTTTAAAAACAACACATGTGTAGATCTTCCCAACGTACACAATACGACAAAACGAAAACGATTGATTAAAAATCTGCAGAAAATTAAAGGGCCGGTAGAAAATCCAGCAACATAGACGGAGGGATTAGCTGATGGAATTTTCGCTTTGGCAGTATCTTTGGGAAACGGCAGCAACCAGTGCTGTGAAGATGAAAATGGCAGAGACCACGATCCTTAGCCACGTCGGGGAGGGGATCATGATTGCGATAAAGAATGCGGCGGCAAAAAAGATTATTCCGATTTTCCTGAGCAGGGTGGCCAATTTAGTCTCCGTGCCGCGGCCGGCAAATTTCTCGAGAAAAGTGATGGCGAAAACACAGGTGATGACGAGGGGGAAGTGAAAGGAGAGAGGGAAGTGAAGAAGTTTTTTGTGTTGATTCTGCAACCGGAGAAACAGCAGCAAGGATTCCACCGCAGATACAAAGCAGAGAGCGAGAATTATAGTTGAGAATTGATAATTGGATTGATGATGAAGTACCTGTGGAGGAAGGCCATCGGCAGTTGGTAGTCCGGCAGGCTTAGCACCACTCTCTATGTCCGGAGATACTGAATGGCGTTGGAGTGGAAGAGCAATCGCTATTTTTATGTTATCTTTCAGGGATTGAAAGTATTGGGCAGTAGAACTTGTGGAATCCATCTACCCCGCACTACGCAATGTGTTAATAAATTTAAAGACTCGGCGCGCTCTTTAATATATGCACGTTAACAGAAACCTCCACGAAGCTCCGATTTTGTTTTTTAAAGAGAAAAAAATATATCAAAAGGTCTTCCGCGAGGTTTCCTTTGCGTATTTTCCCTTCGTCAGATTTGTTTTTCTTAAAAAAAAAGGTCTTCCACGAAGTTTCCTTAATCCTTCGTGTCATCTCACATCATCTGATTCGCCAGATTTGTGTGTTTTTTTTTTTGTTTTTTTTTTTTTCTCTTAAAGTCAAAAAAATATGTCAAAAGTCTTCCACGAAGTTTCCTTCGTCAGATTTGTATTTTAACAGAAAAAAATATATCAAAAGTGGCACTATTCAACCAAAGTCAATCTATGATATCAATTTGGTTCCTAGCTCCGGTGGGCCTGTCTATCATCCTAATTATTTATCTTTATTTAATATCATATAAATATTTTACAATCATTGATTTAAAAATAATTAATTTCAATCATATACTATCTTTATTTTAAAAAGTATATAATTTCATTCAAACAACTTGATATTTATTTTGTTCTATTTTAAATATCTAATTTATCTTTTATTTAATTTTTTTTGTTTAAGATATACCCTTTATTTTGACAAAACAAATAAAAATCTTGAATTATTTAGATTTTATATATTCTATAATATGAAATAATAAATATATCTAAAACATATAATTAGATTTAATTAAATTTATTTGTTATTTAATATAAAAATTAAAAAATAAAATAAAATTTAAATCTATCTTCCTAATAGTATAATTTTAATAATTTTAATTTATGTTCTCAATAATGTTAAAGCAAACATATTTGAAATAATTTAATAAATTTATTTAATACCTTAAATATAAATTAAATAAAACAATAAAAATTTAAAGTTATCATTTTTTAATGATATAATTTAATAATTTTAAATAAAAACCTAGTATGATTAAAATAACAAATATATGTAAAATAATTTAATCAATTTATAAATTAACTAAAAATAAAATTGATACGGGTTCAAAACGTATGATGATGGTCCGATCTCTTATTAGGTGAGTTTCGGCCCAATAAAGATAGTATCCGATAGCAAAGGAGATGAAATCCTGCAACCAAAGCAAACGTTAGGCTAGCCGAGAGGTCCTCGGCTAAGACCCTCCGACACTCAAGTCAGTAAGGGATAGAAAACGGGATGTTCCTCATGGAATTCAAGGTAAACTTGATAGTTTTATGTGCGCATACCTCTTAGGGTTCTGTTTCGGGGCTTTTATATTTGCCATCCTCCGGGGTGGATTGCCCAAAATGCCCCTGAATCCAATGTGGACCTTCAGCCTTTCCCCATGGGGCTACCGGGTAATTCCCCCCATTTGTACTTGCCAGCTAGATGTCCCTTCCTGCTGCAGGATGTGATCGTACCTAGTGCGGCGCCTGCTGTGTCAGACGGCGAGGGAGTGGCGTGCTCCATTAATGCGGTGGCGTGGTGCCAGTCAACGCATTAAATGCGGTGGCAGGAGACCGTACGGAACTTCGACACCGGGATCGACCTGAAGTAGGTCGACACCGATCGACGAGTTTAACGCTGTGGCAAAAGGAAAGTACGGAACCCGACCTGAGATCGTGGCAGTTTTGGTCGAGTTGGTCTGAGAAACTTGAGGTGCAGTCGAGGGCAAGCTCGGCTGGTCGAATTTAGTCGACCCGCCGCGCATGGAGTGGGCCTCTACTCAAGGGTTGGGCCTGGCCCCAAGGATAACCGACTTGGGCCTTTAGGGTCACCCCATATCATGAGTCCCCCCACTTCGCAAGGCGGTTCGGAGGAGTCGACGAATGGCGTTGGGAAGTAGCGAGTTTTAATGCGACTCGACAAGGGTTTTTGAAAATCGACCAGGGTTTTGTGCATTAACTAATCTGTTACATCGCGGTGCGCGTACGGCGCGCGTGGGCAACGTGAGAGGTTCCACATTATTACTAACGCTTCGGTATCTGCAGCGACGCCTGGGTAACCACAACGCTTGGGTAAACGCGCCGCTAACCCTATAAATATGGGACCTAATTCAGCCCATTTCTACTTTTTGCCTCTTCTAACTTCTTCTGTGATCCTTAGAAAACGTTCCTCCGCCGGAGTCGATATTTTCTGCTCCTTCACCTCAAATCCTTGTTGGTTTTTCTGAAACTTAGTAAGTATTCTTTTCTAGCTTCTTCTGAGCAATTTTCCTTTTCTGAGAGGGATGTCTCGTGTGCGTGGTTCCAGTAATGGACAGGGAGATGATAGTGAGGCCACCGTGTCGGAGGGGCGTAGGGGGCCCTCTGTTTCGTCCGGTGGGCCGGCCGAGGTTGGGCCTCGTTCTAGTGGCTCCGGGCCGGGGCGCTCGAGCAGCGAGGGTATGGGGGAAACTGGGTCCAGAGGGGGACCCCATTCTCGGGGGAGGCTATTCACTCTTAATCACTATAGTGAAATAGCTTCCACCGTGACTTCTGCAGATTTAGACCGGCTCCGGGAGCTTTACTATATTCCCGAAGAGTTCGAATTAATCGTACCTGGGCCGTCTGGTCGAATGCATTGCCCACCACCCGGCTGCATAGCTATTTTTGAGGATGCCCTTAGGTGTGGGCTTAGGTTTCCTCTGAATGATAGTATGCTGGGTTTGTTCGGGGGTCTAAAGGTGTGCGTTACCCAGCTTTTGCCAAATTGTTTTTCTACCCTGTGCAGTTTTATTGTTTTAATGCGACTTTTCGACCAACCACCGAGCTTCGAGAATTTTTCAAACCTTTTTTACCTTTGCGTCTCACGAAAGTCCGGTAGTACCGAGGAGACGGGGTTTTACTATCTGAGTGCTCGACCTCGTCGGAGGTTTTTAGTAGCTCCTTCCTCTTCTTATGGTCAGGGGTGGAAGAAACGCTACTTCTTTATTCGGTCAGGGAGGGGGTTTGATGTTCCTCGAGAGTGGTCGAGAGGGCCAGTCGAGGTGCTGGGAAATCACACACCGTCCTGGTCGAGCACGTTTGTGAGAGATTTAGTCGATTTCGGACAACTCGAGGCCACTGTACTCCTCGAGGAGAGGCTGATGGTGTGGGCTGGGCTATCGCCGGCCCCTTTAAATATTTCTGCTGGGCATGAGATAGGTAGAGTCGAAATGTGTGTGATATGTTGAGTCGCTTTGCTGTTTGATTTTTCTGCCGCTAATGCGTTTTGCTCTTTTGTAGAATGCGACAACATCATGACCAGGTCGAGGGCTGCCGCTTTGGCTCGAGCTGAAAAGAACAAACAGCGACGACAAGGAACTGAAAGCCGAGAAGAATCGACGGCTGCCAAGGAGACTCCTCGACTTGCTCCTGCTCCAACTGCTGCTTCAACGCCATCCCCAGATCGATCAGCTGAGGTCGAGCGCACCGCTGGTCGGGGGAAAAGGCCATTGGGTGAGCGTGCCGCCCCCCCTCCCCCCGCGAAGAAGACCGCAGCTGGGCGAGGGGGAAAAGGGAAATCGAAGAGCGCCCTGGCGGCAACACCTACCGGCGCTGAGTTATTCGCGGACCGAACTGCGGAAGTGTTTGCCAACCTGCGGAAGTATCCTTCTCCGCGGTTCAGTACCGACGCAAGCGTGGGCGTCGATAATGCGGCAAGCATGTCGACATCGGGGCCGACTGGGATGGACCCGTTGAAGGTGTTGATGGCCAGCCAGTTCCTGGCCGACCATAGAAAATTTCTGGGGTTGACGCAGCCTGGACTATTGTGCAAGTACGCGTATCACGCGAATATGGTAAACTCTAGAAACCAGTTTTTTTTTTTTCGATGATATCTGCCAATTTGACCTCTTTTCTTCCAGGCCGAGCAGCTGTCTTATCACATGTTCCGCCGAGCTGAGGCGGCGCTCGCTGACCACGAGCGACTAGAGGGGGGTGAGGATGCTGAAACCCTCAAGGCACTGTACGAGTCCGCCCAACTTCGGGTCACTAAGCTCGAAGAAGTTGTGAAGAAGTACGCCCAGGAGCTGGAGGCCAAGGACCAGGATGTCGTTCTGGCCGTGACCGAGCGGACGAAGATGGAGGCTAAGCTGAAGAGGCTGGAATTGGACGTCCAAGTGGCCTATGAGTCTGGTCGGGCGGCCGGCCGAAGCGAGCGCCTCGTCGAGGCGAGGGAAGAGTTTGCTCGGGTTCTGCCCGAAGTACGGAAAGAGGCGGTCCAGCAGTTTATGGTGAGCCCCGCCTTCCAGGATGCCAGCGTTGTGCTCTCCGTGGAGGATGCGAGCAACGCTTTTAGGAAAGCGATTGCTCAACTGCAGCATTTGGGCTACGAAATTCGGGAGTCGGACCGGGCCAAGATGGGCCTGAGCTATGACGAACAGCTTCGACCACTGGCCGAAGAGGATGATGAGGCGAGCCCTGTGGAAGACGATGCTGTCGACACGACGGCCCTAAGCCCCAACGAGCTTCGGAAGGCAGAGCTCGAAAAGAAGCTCAAAGAGGTGGGCAGGGAGTTCGAATTTGCCGGGGATCTCGCCTTTGCAATTAGCGAGAATAAGGCAGAGGCTTCCTCGTTCTTCCCTGGTTCTCCTCGGTTATTCATGCCTTCAGCCGCCAGCCCTTCCCTACCTGTCACCTCGGCTGTTCCCGTTGCGATGGCGCCTCCGGAACCCCGAGAGCCTCGAGCTGCAGCCGAAGGTTCCGGCAGCTCTAACTAGGGCTTCTGTAATTTTTTTTTTTTTTTTTTGATGTAAATGCTTTATTTATTTTAATGAAACAATTCAAGGCCTGTTGAAGGCTTTTTCCCGAAATTCAATGTGCATTCTTTATTTTATTGCCAAATATGGCTGAGTACATTGTGTGCCGAAACTTGTCGAGAACTTTGCATCGGCCATGTATGTCGCGGCCTTGTATGTTTTTATATGTGTTTGATATTTGTTTTTGATACTTGTTTAAAGTACCGGGTCGATTGCTTCCTCGCGATGGACTTCGACTTATTGGCCCATATCCCGTCGTCGACTGCTTGGTCGACTAGGGTGGCCGAGCCTCGTGGGCGTCGACTTGGTTGTGATATCCCGTCGTCGACTGCTTGGTCGACTAGGGTGGCCGAGCCTCGTGGGCGTCGACTTGGTTGTAATATCCCGTCGTCGACTGCTTGGTCGACTAGGGTGGCCGAGCCTCGTGGGCGTCGACTTGGTTGTAATATCCCGTCGTCGACTGCTTGGTCGACTAGGGTGGCCGAGACTCGCGGGCGTCGACTTGTGGCTGAATCCTTGAATAATAGAGCGCTTTGGTTACGCACAATCGATGTGGCAGTTGCCGAATTGGATAGTTACCCGAACGACAACAATTGCCCAATAAACAACTAGATATGGCACATCAGTTGCCAAATTAACAATTACACAAACAATAGCAATTGCCAATCAAACAACTTAAACAAAGCACACTGGTTGCCAAGCAAATAATTAAACAAAGAATGCCAAGCAAATGATTAAACAAAAAATTTTCTAAGATTTACCGCGTTCCATGGCCGAGGTAGCTCTTGGCCTGTGGTGGCGGCTAGCCTGTAGGCATTATTCTTGCAAACCTTAACAACCGTATAGGGACCTTCCCACTTTGGGTCGAGTTTCCCAACTGGCTTGGAGACCTCCACTTTTTTCAGGACGAGATCTCCTACTTTAAAGCTTCTCGGGCGGACCGTCTTATTATATCGGTCTGCCATTTTGGAACGGTAACGCTGCATCTGGTTGTAGGCCGATCGGCGCTTCTCATCTATAGTGATCAGATCCAAGGCCCGTTCCGATGTGTTAGTTATTGGGTTGTAGTGGATGACCCTTGCCGTGTGCTGAAGCAATTCAGACGGTATTACCGCTTCGGACCCATAGACCAAGCTGTAGGGGCTATGGCCAGTAGCTGTTCGAGGAGTCGTTCGATAAGCCCAGAGAACACCCGGGAGGTCATCTGCCCAACTAGCTCCTGTGCCCGCTATTCTGCTTTTGATGTGGTCTAAGACTGTTCGATTAGTGACCTCGGTCTGGCCGTTGGCTTGGGGATTCCCTACCGAGGTGAAGTGTTGCGCGATCCCCAAGGTCTCACACCACCTTCTGGTGTTCTTGCTCTGAAATTGAGTTCCATTGTCGGAGATCAGGACCTTCGACAGTCCGAATCGACACACAATATTTTTCCATATAAAACTCTTGATGGCCGCATCAGTGATCTTGGGGACTGCCTCAGCCTCTACCCACTTTGTAAAATACTCGACGGCCACAATGATAAACTTTCGCTGTGCAGATGTCTTGGGGAGTGAGCCGACGATATCAATGCCCCACTGGTCAAACGGCCAAGTGACGCTGACATTAGTCATTGGTGCGGCCGGTTGATGCTGGATTTTGGCATGCAGCTGGCAGGAGGGGCACTTTCTGGCGAAATCGACAGAATCTTTGAGCAAGTTGGGCCAAAAATACCCATATCGAGTGACCTTGTGCGCCAGCGACCTGCCTCCGGAGTGGTTACCGCAAATACCGGCATGCACTTCCTGCAGTACCATTTTGGCCTGATCGGGGTCTAAGCATCTGAGTGGGGGTCCTGCGATCGACCTTCTGTACAACTGCCCGTGTTCATCTAATGCATACTTGGGTGCTAAGCCTTTGAGTTTCCGTGCCTGCTTGTGATCATCTGGCAAGGTGCCTTTACTGAGGTAAAGCTTGATAGGGTGCTGCCAAGACGAGTCTCTCTCGTCGATACACCCGACCTGGTCACGGCCTGCTGGTGGAATACAAGGCTACTCGGCTATTAGAAATGTTATCGAGCCTTCCCGGGTACCCTTCGCCGAGCTGGCGAGCTTTGAAAGTGCATCTGCTCTCTCGTTCTCAGATCGAGGGATCTGGCTCAAAGAAAAGTGCCCAAACATCCGTTTCAACTGTTGCACTTCCGCCAAATAGTGGGCCATTTTGGTTTCTTTCGCTTCGAAGTTCCCTTCGACCTGCTCCGCCACGAGCTGAGAATCTGTAAAGGAAGCCAGTTTGTCGACCCCTCTGTCAATGGCCATACGCATGCCCGCGATGAGGGCCTCATACTCTGCTTCATTATTAGTGACTGGGAAGTCCAACTTTACTGCGAAATCATAGTTTTCAGCCATTGGGGACCGAAGAGAAACCCCGATCCCTCCCCCGGAGGACGTCGCGGAGCCGTCGACGTGCAAAGTCCAAACCTGCGTCTCGTCGACGGGCGTCGATGGCAAGTCAACCCTTTCGAGTATGAAGTCTGCCAGCACCTGAGCCTTGATAGCTACCCGCGGTTGGAAACGGATGTCGAACTCGCCGAGCTCGATGGCCCACTTGGTCAGTCGACCCGAAGTATCCGGCTTCGAGAAGACTTGTTTCAATGGTTGGTTCGTCAATACTGAAATTGTATGTGACTGGAAGTATGGACGGAGCTTCCTTGCGGCTGTAACAAGTGCTAGGGCAAATTTTTCAATCTCCAGATAATTGTGCTCCGGCCCCTGGAGAGCCTTACTGCAGTAGTAAACTGGGCAAGGGTTTCCATCTCTGAGTGTTGTCAACACCGAACTGATGGATGCTGGAGAGACCGCCAAATACAAGTCCAGGACCTTCCCGAGCTCGGGCTTGGCCAGCAAAGGTGGCGAAGAAAGATATTGCTTGAGGTCGAGTAGGGCTCGATCACACTGGTCATCCCATTTGAATCCGGACTTCTTTGTGTTTCTTAATACCTTGAGGAAGGGCAAGCTCTTATCTGCCAACCGGGCTATGAACCTTCCCAGCGCAATAACCCTGCCGACGAGGCTCTGAACTTCCCGCACTGAACGCGGTCGAGCTATGTCGAGGACTGCCTGGATTTTCTGCGGGTTGGCCTCGATTCCTCTCTGGCTGACCATGTAACCCAGAAACTTTCCCCCACGAACCCCGAAGGTGCATTTGTTGGGATTCAATTTCATGCCGAACGCCCTCAAAATCGAGAATGTATGGTTCAAGTCGGCCAAATGATTTTCTGCCCTATTAGTTTTCACAATCATATCATCCACATATACCTCCATTGACTTTCCAATTTCGTTTTTGAACATGAAATTAACGAGTCTTTGGTAGGTTGCCCCTGCGTTTTTAAGCCCAAACGGCATAACCAAAAAGCAATAAACCCCGTTGGGAACGACAAAAGAGATTTTTTCTCTGTCCTCCGGTGCCATGAATATTTGGTAATACCCTTGGAACGCGTCCATCATACTTAACAACTCGCAACCGGCAATGGAATCCACAAGTGAATCAATACGAGGCAAGGGGTAAGGATCTTTAGGGCATGCTTTATTTAAATCAGTAAAATCGTTACACATTCTCCATTTTCCCTCGTTCTTAGGGACAAGTACTACATTACATAACCATGAGGGATAATGGACTTCTACAATATACCCTGCCTCTAACAGCTTACTAACCTCCTCCTGGATGATTTGGGAGCGCTCAGCATTAAAAGTTCTTTTTTTCTGTCGAACTGGCCTGTGGGCGGGGTCCACATTGAGCCTGTGGACAATGATGTCGGGGTCGATGCCCTGCAAGTCAGTTGCCTTCCAGGCGAAGACATCCAGGTTGCGCCGGAGGAAGTCGATTATGAGGAATTCCAGTCGATCTCCTAAGTCCGCCCCAATCCTTGTCGTTTTGTCGGGGTTTCCCGGCTCGAGCTCTATAGTTTTGAACTCCCCTGTTGGTTCGACGTGGGTGTCCTCTAGCTTTCTCTTCTTTGTTGAAGGTCCCTCGTCAGGTTTCGCTACGGGGGCGTCCCCTGAGGGCTTTAACTGTGGCCTCCTCTTCTGCTCGTTGGAGTCGACCGAGATTGTGTAGCAACGCCATGCATCTTTAATATTACATAAAATTTCGCCGACTCCAGCTGGGGTTGGGAATTTTATTTTCATGTGGTATGTAGATGCGATGGCTTTGAATTCATTGAGGGCCGGGCGCCCCAAGATGGCATTGTAGGCGAAGGGGGCATCGACCACCAGGTAGCTGATCATCAATGTGCGGCTGCGGTGGCCTTGTCCGAAGGTCGTGGAAAGGTTGATGGACCCCTCCGGGATTATCTCCGACCCGCCGAATCCTACTAGTGGCGTCCGGACGGGCTTGAGTTTCAGCTTGCCCAGGTTCATTCTGTTCAAAGCGGATGAGAATATGATGTTCGCTGAACTGCCATTGTCGACCAGAACCTTCCGCACCTCGAAGTTGGCAATCTCGACAGACACCACCATGGGGCAATCGATTTTCCGATCCGCGTCCTGATTGTCGAGGTGGTTAAGATCGGCGTCGGTGAAAGAGATCAGGTCTGAGCTCGGTGCAACCTGGAAAACAGTATCGACCCTCGGTGGTCTGGTCGAGTCGAGACGTCTTTGAGTCTGCTTCCTAGCGTTTCGAGAATCCTCTCCCGTGGGTCCCCCAGCGATCATATCAATAACCCCTCTGATGGGCGGGTGGGTTTCATGGGCGGGCTTCTTCCCCCTGTCATCTCTTCTTGGGCTGGTCGACCTTTCTCTACGGGGAGTCCGATCGACCTGGCCCTCCTCACGCCGAGGTTTCTCCTCGACAAATTTCTTTAGGTGCCCCTGCCTGATCAGCCTCTCGATCTCGTCCTTCAGGTTGAAGCAGTCCTCTGTATCGTGCCCCTTCTGCTTGTGGAAGTAGCAGAACTTCCCAGACTTTTTCATGGCCTCCGTTTCTGCTATTTTCCGGGGCTTCTTCAACAAGTTATCATGCTGAATGGCGAAGAGTACTTCCTTCCTCGGGACGGAGAGCGGCGTGTAGTCAGTGAAGCGCCTGATTGGAGACCTGCGTCCGTCCCTGTTCGATTTATCCTCCCTCTCCTTTCCTTTCTTCTTGTCGGTCTCCATGGCGCCATACTTCATTTTGTTCATTTCTTCTTGTGTCATGTACCGCTCTGCCAAGTCCAGGAGCTCCTCCATTGTGCGGGGTTGCGCCCGCACCAATGCATTGGCACACTCCTTGTGCCTCAGGCCTAGGAACAGCACATCGATCAGAAACTCTATCCTCGGACTTTCGATTTTCAAGACTTTCGTGTTGAACCGGGTGAAGAAATCCCTTAAGGATTCTCTCTCCGCCTGTTTCACGGTGTGTAAATGGGTGTGGGGCAGCTTCGCTTTCCTCCTGCTGGCGAATTGGTGGAGGAATTTATCGCACAACTGGTCATACGAATAGATGGACGCTGGCTCTAGCTTCACAAACCAATCCAGAGCCACTCCCTGGAAAGTGGTTACCAACATTTTCGCATGGATGAATTCGTTGTGCCCGTGCAGTTGCATCATGTGTTCGAACTGCAACAGGTGTTCATTCGGGTCGGTTGAGCCATCGTACCGTGGCAGCCCAGTAGGAATTTTGGCATCTACCGCGATACGCTCTTCGATAATCTCCTGAACGAATGGAGAGTCCCTTTCCCTGCGGAATCTCGAGGGAGGTTCCGGTTGCGCGGGCCTGTCGGCGTTTCGTCTCGAGAGCTCTTCCAAGCGCTTGTTAAGTTGTTGCACTTGGTGAGAAACTTCCTCAAACTCCTGCTGGTCTCGCTCCCTCCGGCTGCGGGGACGCTCGGCCCTATCGCGCTGCGGGGCTCGAAGGGGCCGGGTGTCATGGTCTACGCTGTCTGCCACTTCCTCTCTTGGCTGTGGTCGGGAGGCTTCCCTGGGAAAGAACCTTGGACTTGGTTCTCGCCTGGAAGGGCGTCTAGGTGGCGAACACTCCGCTTGCGGGGCTCTCTCCGGCCCGGCTGGCTGAGGTGTGGCGCTGGCCGCCGGCTCTGGTTGGGCTGCGTGGCGGTTCAGAGCGGCGGACAGCTGGGCTGAGATTTGAGCCGATATTTGCTCGCTGATGAGCTGCATTAACTGGGGCATGGTCAACGTAACCACGGGTTCTGACGGGGCACTGGGCCCCGGAGCAGTCTGCGCTTGATCCTGGCGAGGGGCAGGGGAATTAGATCTCCTGTTTTCATCTCTTCCTGACGCAGCTCTTCTGGTGTTCACCATTTTCGGTAGAGGATTTCAGGTTTCCCACAGACGACGCCAAATGATACGGGTTCAAAACGTATGATGATGGTCCGATCTCTTATTAGGTGAGTTTCGGCCCAATAAAGATAGTATCCGATAGCAAAGGAGATGAAATCCTGCAACCAAAGCAAACGTTAGGCTAGCCGAGAGGTCCTCGGCTAAGACCCTCCGACGCTCAAGTCAGTAAGGGATAGAAAACGGGATGTTCCTCATGGAATTCAAGGTAAACTTGATAGTTTTATGTGCGCATACCTCTTAGGGTTCTGTTTCGGGGCTTTTATATTTGCCATCCTCCGGGGTGGATTGCCCAAAATGCCCCTGAATCCAATGTGGACCTTCAGCCTTTCCCCATGGGGCTACCGGGTAATTCCCCCCATTTGTACTTGCCAGCTAGATGTCCCTTCCTGCTGCAGGATGTGATCGTACCTAGTGCGGCGCCTGTTGTGTCAGACGGCGAGGGAGTGGCGTGCGCCATTAATGCGGTGGCGTGGTGTCAGTCAACGCATTAAATGCAGTGGCAGGAGACTGTACGGAACTTCGACACCGGGATCGACCTGAAGTAGGTCGACACCGATTGACGAGTTTAACGCTGTGGCAAAAGGAAAGTACGGAACTCGACCTGAGATCGTGGCAGTTTTGGTCGAGTTGGTCTGAGAAACTTGAGGTGCAGTCGAGGGCAAGCTCGGCTGATCGAATTTAGTCGACCCGCCGCGCATGGAGTGGGCCTCTACTCAAGGGTTGGGCCTGACCCCAAGGATAACCGACTTGGGCCTTTAGGGTCACCCCATATCAAAAATAAACAAAATAGCAAAATCAAAAAGAAGAAAAATCTTCTTCTTCTTCTTCCATAACCATCCCCACCCATCCACCCGCCCACCCACCAAGGACAAAGCCAAAATTTTAGTTTAGGGGAGGCGAAATTCTAAATTCTCAAAACTATAAATTTTTTTTATTATACATATATACAAAAAAGTACAATGGCGCAACAAGCATATTTGAAATAAGAGGAGAAATAAATTTAAAATTTAAAGATGGCAAAAATATAATATTTTAAAATTTTTAATGTGAAAAAATAAAATTTTAATATTTTGAGGGAGGTAAAAGTGTAACATTTTAAAAATTTTAGTATAATTTTAACATTTTGAGGGGACAAAATATATATGTGTGTGTCTAATACACATATATATATACATATAAATATTTATAATATTTTGAATACATATTTGAAAAGGGATTATTATATTATTTAATTTTTATTTTTAATTGATTTTTTTAATTTTTAATAAGTATTAATTTTTTTTTGTTAATTTTCAAGAACAGTTCCTAATTGTAAGTTTTAGGACTAATATAATTTAGTTGATTAATAGGTGGGTACTAAAATTTAAATAAAAAATATTATCATAAAATATGGGAGAGATTAAATAAAATCATATGTTGAATAAATGATCAAATAAATAAGAAAAGTGTACTTAGGGTATTTTATTTAAAAAGGGGTAATTGTTTAAGTTTTGCTTTATTTTCTTTATCAAAAATCAAGGGACACTTGGCACAATACAAAGTCATTACATGATAATAAATAGAACACATTGAATAGGATTATACAAAAATTATAAATTTTCTAGCATCCTAATTGTTTGTTTTTACTTAATGTCATATAGGCATTTTGCAATCATTGATTTACAAATAACAAACTATTAACAGTAGAATATCTTTGTTTTAAAAAATATATATAATTCCATTCAAACAATTTGATATTTATTTTATTCTATTTTAAATGCCTAATTTATCCTTTGTTTAAATTCTTTTTATTTAAGACATACTCTTTATTTTAACAAAACAAATAAAACTATTGAATTGTTTAGATTTTACATACTCTATAATATTAAACAATAAACATATCTAAAATGTGTAATTAGATTAAATTGAATTTATTTGCTAATAAAGATAAAAATTGAAAATAAAAATAAAATTTAAATCTATCATTCTAATAGTAAAATTTTAATAATTTTAATTTATGTCCTCAATAATGTTAAAACAAACATATTTAAAATAATTTAATAAATTTATTTAATAATTAAATATAAATTAAATAAAAAATTAAAACAATAAAAATTTAAAGTTATCATTTTTTAACAATATAATTTAATAATTTTAAATATATACTTAATAAGATTAAAATAACAAATATACGTAAGACAGTTTAACCAATTTTATATATTAACTAAAAATAAAATAAACAAAAAATTAAAAACAAACAACAAAAACAAGAAGAAGAAAAAGATTTTCTTCCCCTATAACCCCGCACCCCCTCTCTCCCACGGATCCACCAA
Source organism: Jacaranda mimosifolia (assembly GCA_018894105.1). Classification (NCBI taxonomy): domain Eukaryota; kingdom Viridiplantae; phylum Streptophyta; class Magnoliopsida; order Lamiales; family Bignoniaceae; genus Jacaranda; species Jacaranda mimosifolia. The sequence goes on along the minus strand of CM032125.1, from coordinate 33,807,544 downwards.
AACGGAGACGGCCCTCCCCAGCCAGTCAGGGCACCAAGCCCCGTCGCCCCCTTCCCCGGCCGTTGCCGGGCTGACCATGGCCAGCGGCCAGCAAATCAAAACAGCTCGGACATGGCGGATCCAGCTTCCCTGCCATGGCGGATCTGGCTGTCCGGCCATGGCTGCCGGATTTTGGTTGGATGTAATTTTTTTATGCATCTATATATATGTATGTAATTTTCTTTTGGTGGGGGGGGGGGGAGTGAGATATCGATGTTTGTATTTGTGTATATATGCGTATGTGTGTGTCTCTAATACACACGTGTATATATACATATAAATATTTATAATATTTTGAATACATATTTAAAAGAGGATTGTTGTGTTATTTAATTTTTATTTTTATTTTTTTTAAAAAAAAATTATTCAAGATGAAACTGCAGTAAACGACAGGGAAGAGCCGGATTGAGATTTACTTGTTGTATAAAAAAGACGCATAAATCTTGGGTGAAGTCCCATAATTTTCTGGCCAATTCTTGATCATTAGCTTGCAAGCTTGTCTCAGCCAAGTTACAATCTGCATAATACTTTCCAGTGATGCCTGTAACATCTGGATGCAATGACATATAGCATGTCAGTTGCTGCTCTCTGCAAAGCATTCCATATGAACATGTCAAAATTTCGATAATTTCAGATTTTTTCTTGCGCTATATATGTTTTCCTGCCATCTTAGGACCCTCAACAATGAAAAACAGAGTAGAAAAATATTATATATCAACGGCGATATTTGTTGTTAAAAAAATTAACAGGTGAACATTTTTCATCACATTCTTACCAAGAGCAGCAACAAGACCTGAATTAACCAAAAGGGAGACATGGATTGGATATGTGAAATAAAACATGTTCCATATGCGAGCATCTGCAGAGTGCTATATTGCAAAATCCATAATTAAAAAGCTTCTACCATTTACGAATAGTAGGACTGTCAAAGTGGGCAAGACATTACCATTTACAAAGCTGTGATGACGGAAAAGAGTGGTGGCAATTGCTCCTGTATGAAGTGAATTAGCTGTTATCTCCACCTTCTCTTCCTTAGAGAAATCACATAGATCATTATAGTTAATATAGCAAATGCACTAAACAAGAAGGTGATTAGTTATTCAATGGTATTTTTTGTTGTAGCTTTATCAGATGCAAAGTCAAAAGATCAAGTTTTCTAACCTCATACGATTACCAAACTAATTGTATCCACGTAATAAATCATGAAGTTTAGATCACCTAAGAAGGCAGATGATGGATATCCTTTAGCAAGACAATTACCTTCAAATGTCTAGCAAGTTCATTAGCATGTAGCACATTAGCAAGCTTTGATTGTCCATACGCAGATACGCTGTTGTACCTGTGCATCACTACACATACCAAATGAATATTTATCGGAAAAACAGAAGCATAAAACACCCACAAATTATACTGAAGCCCATCAACCTATCAATCACTATAACAAATACATCTTGAATGCAGCATATACCATAACAGGTGAGAATATAATATCTTGCAGATGATGGATATCCTTTAGCAAGACAATTACCTTCAAATGTCTAGCAAGTTCATTAGCATGTAGCACATTAGCAAGCTTTGATTGTCCATACGCAAATACGCTGTTGTACCTGTGCATCACTACACATACCAAATGAATATTTATCGGAAAAACAGAAGCATAAAACACCCACAAATTATACTGAAGCCCATCAACCTATCAATCACTATAACAAATACATCTTGAATGCAGCGTATACCATAACAGGTGAGAAAATAATATCTTGCAAGAAATATACTAATATTTCTGTGGTTTAAAATTTTACCCTGATTGATCATTAATTTTATCAAACCGGATCTCTTTGGGGTATGAAAACTTGTGCCTCAGAGATGAAACATTTACAGTTCTTCCTTCATGATTACTTTCACGAGCTGTTCTCTTAATGGTTTCCAACATCAAATGTGTCAAAAGGAAATGTCCTGCAAAAAAGAAAAGTTAGCTACTATCATCTTATAACAAAATTCTTCATTAATAAGACAAGTGAAAATCATAATATCATATACCAGTATCCATCAGGAATTCAAGCAACAGTCACATTCATTCAGGAGTTAAAATCAATCAAAAGCTGAGATGAGATCTCTTTCTAGCCCATTAACAGTTTACGTTAAATATGAATGCCAAATCTTACCCAAATGGTTTGTCGCAAACTGCAGCTCTATGTTGTCTTTTGAAAGCATGACAGGTATTGCCATAACCCCAGCATTATTTCTAGTGAAAAGTGAAACAAAATTGATACCAATTAAAGTATAGATTACACTATCTAATCATTGTCCAAAACAATAACTAGAGGTTCAGCCACGAATGCTTATTAGCAACATAATGCTTATGCGTGAGCATGCAATCTTGAGAGATTTGATGAAGACTTTGTATGGTTAGTAAAGAACATCCTAGAAAGAAATCATGGGATATGTTTGACAAAATGTTAGAATTTAGGTGCATAATTGAAACTTAAAAGCAAGATTAACATAAACAAAAATGCACTCCTCTGAAATCTTCACAATCATAATTTGACCATAGGAGCACCCAAACAAAGTCTGAATAAATCTGAGGAACATGTCCCTTACAAAAGAAAATTCAGACGAAGGCCAAAGGAATTGACTTTGATTCAAATTTTCTGATTGATACCATGGAACTGAGACCTAACTCCATAGCATCAAGTTTTGCATTTGGAATTTGTTTGATGATTGCTTCTTCGGTCTCATTCCCAGCAGAGAGATTTCTGACTGCCACAATGACAAGGATGCCACTCAGTGCAAGTAGCCATGCAGTCTCTGCACCACTACCACCTGAAGCTCCTGCAATAGCATTTGCAATTGTGACACCAGGGTCATTACAAGCAAACAAATTTATGAGTTAGCATAGAAATATCATGAATGCCGCACACTTTTTAACAAAATTAGGTAAAGTACAATTTGCCTCCAATTATAGATAATGCAGATTCTTTCATTTCCTCAGTTGTGAGGTTAATCTATCTAAAAATGTTGATCATAACTAAATTTGTCACCAAACATGAAGGTCCAATTGTGTTCAGGTATTAGCCCTAGCATGCACTGCTGGAGGGTTTTGATCCTAAAAGGCCCCCTTCAAGAGGGTGACAAAGAGGACCCTATATTAAAGCCCCATGCCCCTCAATTTTTCAATATCAGTGACATGATTAGATATCATTCTCACACCCAACCAAGGGGTATGGGAAGAGGTGCATATCCTTCATTCCCACACAAAGCGCCAATGATGATGACCAAATTCATCAAAATATATATATATATATATATATATGAAAGTCAGTTATACCCAAATATTATTCCATCAATAGACATAATTGGGGGTTTCATCCATAAAAGCACCCTGAAGGATCCTATATTCAAGTCTTATGTCCCTCGATTACTCGATGTGGGACAAATTCATCAAGAGTGATCCACAAAGAACTATAGTTCACCAAAAACCAGTATATCCACCAGATACATTAATGTCGAATCCTCTGACAGACGAAATGAGAACAAATAAAACCTCATAGAAATAGGGAATTGCCTTCTTGAAGCTATACACATACCAAATCCCTGTGAGAACGCTATTTTTGAAAATTCAAAAAGTCGTCTTAATTTTAATCCCTTTTCTAGCTAGAAATCAAGGTTCTCTGAGTCTCTTTTTTCTGCACAGACAAGCAATAGTTTGCATTTTTACCACCCACAAAGTGGAAGTAAATATTCAACTTTCAACAAATTAACTAACTCTAAGACAAAATTCCAGGTTTTCGAGCTAAACTGGTCCATAAATCTTAAAGATGACATTAGGAGGAAACAAAAAAAAAAAAAAAAAAAAGGGAGAGAGAGAGAGAGAGAGAGAAGGAAACCCGTAACAATGGCCGTGAGAACCGACCCATCAATCCCTTCGGTAACTTGCTCCGCCGTGGAGGTAGCCGAGAAGCCGGAAGGCCCTTTTCTACGGCAACAACGCTGTAAACGCAGAGAAGAACGGATTTTGAACAGGTGATTCTTGGTTGGTCCACCCTAGAATTTCTCATTCTTAATTACCTTTTAGTATTGCAGTTTTACACTCGGGGTCCTATTCTTTTTTTTTTTTTTTTATTTATACACACGCACACATGAGGAGTCCGTTAGGACTCGAACTCCTGACCTCCCACATTATGTGGGAGACTTATGCCACTGGGCCACAGGCCACTCGGGGTCCTATTCACTTACCCTTGGAGAGTTGGAGTTTCTTTTTCTGGGGGGTATTTTGGTACTTTATTATTATTTTTGTTTAGTATTACAACAATGTTAAGTGGTTTATGATATGCATTTTTTTTTTTTTTAAAGATGGTAAATTCAAGGAATAACATGGCCCTGGCCTATGGTCAAATGAAATATACATAAATGGGACCCCTCTTTATATTTCATTATTGCAAAAATTAAGGACTTTTTTTATTTTTATATATACATACGCATTAAAAATTTATTAAAATTAAAATTATAAATTTCTCACACAATTACATATCCATACACACTAAAAATTAAGTAGAATTCGAACCACAAATCTCACACATAAAATGTGAGATAAATTCGAATCTAACTGATTTTTTATTTAAAAAAAAGAAAAAACCACACGTAGAGACCAAAGACATCATCAGGAGCCCATCACTTGTCTTCACCGATAGCAACTACACTCGTTACATGTCACTTATCATGAGAATAAAAACACCTGACAATTTTTCCCTCCTTAGCAGTTGCAGAAAATCCGTCGACAGAGACGGCCAGCTAGTTGCTTCCGTCGGAGCATTTGCAATATTGTTGGAGAACGGCGGCAACCAGCACGAAGAAGAAAATGGCGGAGAGTACGATCCTTAGCCACAACGGAGAGGGGATTATAACTGCAAGAATGAATGCAGTGGCAAAAAAGGCCATTCCCATTTTCCTGAGCAGAGTGGCAAATCTGTTACCGGGACGGAAGACGAATTTCTCGAGAAAAGTGATGGCGAAAGCACAAGTGATGGCGATGGAGAACAAGTGAAACGAGAGGGGGAACTGAAGTTTCTTGTGCTGATTCTGCAATTGGAAAAACAGCAGCAACGACTCCAGGGCAGATGTAAAGCAGAGAGTAAGAAGTTTACCCGAAAATTTATAATTGGATTGATCATGACCATCGGCAGTTGGCGCTTCAATCTCTCCTCCGCCGTCCGGAGGAGGTGGTGCGGCGTAGCGGCTTTGAAGCGGCAGCAGCAGCAGCGATGATCTTCGTATGAATTGGAGTGGAAGAGCTACAGCTGCTTTTATCTTTTGCTTTAGAAAGCTAAAGAGTTGAACAGCTTTTGAAGCCATATTTACTCTAATTAGGATTGTTTTGGAGTCAACACAGTAAGGGGGGTATATATACCACACCAAGTGGGTGAAAGTCGGGTCTGTCTACTCTGTAATTATGATGGTTTTGAAAACATGGGAAAAGCAATCTTCTAAAAAGTATAAAGCAATTTTCTGGTGGTGAAATGGCATGAAGACTTTTTGTTATATTGGTCACTTATTAACGTTATCCAATGTGGACATGCAGTTCAGGTAACTTTAGGAATAAAGAAATCAATATATATCAATCAATATAATTCCAAAGAAATCTATTTATATATGCTGAATCTGAACCTCTTTCTTTTTCTCCCCATCGAAACTTCTCCCTTCGTAATAATTGGATATAGCATGTAGTCTTCAATTACATCTAATACACATTTAAATAGTTGTTATGTTATAAATAAATAAATCTAATGAGAAATATGAATTTTCATTAATTATAATTTTAATTTAAATTAAAAAGTAGTGAATATTTTTTTATTTAAAAATATGTAATATTCATTCATCAAATTATTTTAATTTTCCAATCGCTCCAACAAAAGTGTGTAATTAAAGAGGTGTGATAAAGAATTAAGAGTTGATCACACTTATCTCCTAAAACAACAAATTAAATTATCAATTCACTTCCTCCATCTTCCACAATAACTACAAAAACATTACCCCATTGTTATGTTTTTGGCACAGAGACAAGAGAGGAGGAAATTGATGTGGTAAAGGGAAAAGGAAGTCCATTTAAGATTCAATAGGATTGCACCTTTGCAATTAGCTCTGAGAACATACAATTGCATTTTTTATAGGTTCATTTTGAGTGCTGTGTTTCTTTGTGGAACAAAGGTTAAATAATTCTGCTTGAGAAGGAGCATACCCAAGTAGGTCTTTCTACAATTAAGTCATATCATCAAATTAAAATTGTATGAATTAAGTAATAATATGAAATTAAAGTTGAATGACTAACAAATATTACATGAAAAACAAAAAGTAATTAAAAGTAAAATAGAGATAGAATTTGACCTCCTCTTCTAATTCTGGCAAAACTTTTTATACATGTAGTGTGGTTTTGAACACGAAGTGAGCAACTAGTTTGGTACCCAAATAAAAGCAACTAGCTTTTGAATTTAATTTCAAAAAGATAAATAGTTAATTTTAATTAATATTCTAGTTTTTATTTTATGTTTAAATCAAATATTGATAAGTATTAAAGATAAAGTGTTTACGTCGATGGACCAATCAAATAAAAGATATTTGATACTCTATCTTTTTACTTAATATTATCTCTTTATATTTGATATTATTCTATCAAAAAGATAACCCTTAAAGAAGTTTAAATCAATTTAGAAGTCTCCCATCAAACATCTATATAAATAAAGTGATCAAAGCTCATTCCACACACAACACAAGTATTGGTAAGTGAGAGAAATTTTGAAGGAGTATGACAATTTTCTCCAGCAAATTCAAGAAGATCCACCGTATTCAAGGCGTTCTATATTATTAGCGTATAATTTCAACGTTTGATTCAAGATTAATGTGTGAAACCCCCAAATTAACGTTATTTTCTTCAAATTAAATTTAAGGAGATCTGTGGCATTTAAGGCATATTTCACGAAGCTCATCAAATTTCAATATTATATTTAGAAGAAAAGAATGAGAAGATTAGATTAGAAATTGAATCCACAACTAATAAATTTTAATTTTATTTTATTTGTACAAATTTTTTTGGTGTAATTTAATTTTTGCATAGAAAGAAATTTGAATTTACACACCACTCTCTCTGTCTAGATTACTTTGGCTTTGCAGCAACTAGCAGTGATAATCTTTATATGAGTTGGATTGGAATAACAGGTTCTGCTTTTATTTGTTTTCTTCACATAATGGATCAACATAGCAATTTTGGAATTTTAGTCCCTTGACTTTCACTAATACTCTTATTGATACTTTTTCAATTTTGATTTTGCAAAAATAATCCAAACTTTAAGAAATTTTTGCACATTTAATTTTTTTTTTTAGCAATTTCAATGCATTGGGCCAAAATTTACCTAACTAGCCCCCTTTCTACCCAATTATCTCTAAACGAGCTCAAAATGAGAGTTTTTGTGATATGTAGCAAGAATTGCCACCTAATAATTATAATAAAACTTAAGAAAAAGAAAAGTTAAGATAAACCCATTGATGTTGCAATAACTTAGGAGCATAATACTTTTTCTTTTTTTGAGGCAAATCAAAATAAAGGAAGAAACACAGTTTCTTCAATGGACTTGAAAGTTCACCAATATTTACAACAAATTTACAGCAATATAGTGGCATTACAATTATTACATACCATACTCATTCAACATAACCTCAATCCAAACGAAATGCATGTTTAACTAACTGAAAAGAGCTTTCAGTTGATAGGCAAGAACTTGAAGATCCAGGATCGGTTGATTTTTTAGGCAAAATATAATTGGGTGGTGAGTAGATGAGGGTGGCGATCATGGCTTCCAAAAAACCACCGTACTTCGGCACCTCTACTAGCTTCATTACTGACGGTTATAGCCCTTTCAATTCGCACAACACCATTATCTTAACTTTTTCCTACTCTTTAGGTTTCAATAAATTCGGAGATGAGTGATGGGTTGAAGAAATTTGGAGATGCCTTCGACGATTTTGGAGATGGCTTCAAGAATTTTGAAAATGGCTTGAAGAGATTTGGGAATGATTCAGATTTTACCCCTTCTCCATATGTACGGTTTTTACCCTTTTCCTTTCATTTTGCTTTATTTCTTACCACGTGTCACAAAACCCTCAAATCCTAAACCAATTAAGGATAATTGGACAAAAAAAGCGCCAATTGGATAAATATTGGCCCGATAAACTCAAATTGCAAAAAAATGGACGTAATATGAAAAAATTCCTCAAAGTCCAAACATTTTCGCAAATTCAAAACTAAAATTGACCGATGTGAATGTTAGTGAAAGTTGAAGGACTAAAATTGCTATTTTCCCTTTTTGAGTGAATAACAAATGGAGATTAAATACTAATTGTAGAGGTGAATGTCCTATAACCATAGATGTCTTTTTTCCAACAAAACAAATGTAGGGGGGGGGGGGGGGGGTATGTATGATTTTGTTTCACGCATCGGCGGCATAGGTGGGAAGGCAACCCTCCTTAGAAAACCAAAGTCAGGATACCATTAATGAAAAACTCTTAAAAGTAACAATAACGAATGTCGTGACCCCATAATGTCACTGTCTATCTCCGCATATGAAAGAATCCATTCATTGTAAATCTTTCAAAGTATGAGAGTACTGTTTTTGGTGTTGATTTTTTGTATTATTTTATTTTGTGTTTTTGTTGTTATATATATGTGGAGCCATACTCTTTTTTTGACTAATTTAATAAGCATTGAATTCTATACTGTCATAAATGTTTTGGAGACTGATTGTGGAAACGCAGATGTGAGTTTCTAAAGCGATGCCAAATGAAGAAAGTGGTCCTTTGTCAAATTGTAATAACAATTAATCAGGACAAATAATTATATATATGTTTTATGAACCCTCCTTAATTATTGGGCTCACAATTTTGCTTAAATTCTTTATTTTATTTCTTATTTCATTCTATAATTATATAATATGTATATTAAATATTTTTTATGAAAATAATTAATTAAAAATCAAATACATTTAAAATAAATACTAAAAATTAAAATAAGAGATAAAATATAAAATGAAATAACAGATTTAAAGTGCTCAGAATTGAACTCATGAAAAAACATTCAAAGTGTTATCTCATGTTTCCTCTGCAAAATATCTGGAATGGATTATACAAAACATCAATGAAATTGACTTCATTTAATAATGCCACATATTTTATTCACTCTCCTTCTGAAAGAATCCACCAGTTAGACGACGTATATCATTGATATCAAGGTATCAACAAGCTAACACGGTATGTAAATATCAAAAAAAATAAAAAAATAAAAAAATAATAATAATAATAATAACAATAATAATAATAAAATAAAAAAATTCTAAATCAATATAAAGTACCAAAAATATTTAACATGGTATTGTTTAAGTGTGCTCATAAACTTTTTCACAATGTCATCATATTAAAAGTTTACAAGATGTCATACATAAATTATTTTTTTTAAAAATAATGAGTTCTTAATTTATTTTTAAGCTTTAATAAACTCTATTAATTGTAATTGTATTAGTCACTTATACAATTAATTGTTTTACTGACATTTTATAAGTTTTAAATTTTTATATCAAAATACTTAAAAGCTTATTTTTGAAATAGTATTCAGTATCTTTTCAATTTTAAAAATATTTCATAAAATCTTTTAGATAGATAAGGAGTGATTGCTTGGAGGATGATTTTTCCTTTTTCATTGAGAATTTATGTTTTCAGAAAAATAAGAATGAGAATCGAATATGTAACTGGTTATGAGAAAAATTATAATAATGAGAGTTGATATATAATAGGGGAAGTGATATGAAGTTGTGGATGATTCTGAAACATTTTATAATAAATGTTTTTGAGATGAAGAAACTGCATGAGATATATTTTGAGAAGAATAATGATTCTGAGATTTAGGAATTGTATTTTCAGGTAGAAAATGTTGCCAAAATAATTTCCAAATTAAACTAAGCTAAATTATTGTACCATAATTAATTTAAAATTTGTTAGTTACATATGAAAAATAGTCTTTTATTTCTTTTTTGGAATTTTGAAATTTATAAATTACAATTTTTGAATTTTATTGAATAAATTTTTCATAATTGAAATTTAACTTTCCTCCCCATTTAAACTTAAAACACTTTAATTATACATATTTAATTTAAAATTTGTTAATTACATACTAAAATCAATTTTTATTAATATTTTATATTTCAAAATTTGAAATTTATAAGTTACAATATTTGAATTTTGTAGTATAAATTACATATATTTGAAATTTAATTTTTGCTTAAACTTAAAAGTAAAATTTTTATTACATGTATTTGAGTTAACAAATTTTTTGATTACAGATTATGTTAATTTTGATTAACATTTTATTTTTAGAATTTTGAAGGTTATAAATTAAAAGTAGTGATTGATGTTGTATAATAACTAAAACTTAATTTTTCACAGTATATAAACTAAAATGAATTTTTTGTTATACGTATTCAATTTAATTAATTATTAATTCTAAATTAAAATAGTCTTATGATGTTTTTTATTTCAAATTTTAAAATTTATAAACTAAATTCTACGAATTTGTTACATAAATTACACGTAAATAACATTCAAATTTTTTCCATTAACTAAAAAATGAATTTTCCTAGTTTAAATGATTTCTAATTACATATTAGAATATTTTTTTTAATATTTTATTTTCAAAATTTTAAAATATAAAATTAAATGTACTAATTTTATTGTATAAATATACAAATCATTGAAATTTAAATCTTGTGCCATTTTTAAATTATAAAATGAACTTTGATATGCCTTTTGATTATGAATTTTTTTACCATTTTATAAAAAATAGTTTGAATTTATAACTTTAACAAAATTTTATTATCCGAGAGAACATTTAAGATGGGGCAGAGAATGGATCTTCCTAAAAATCAGAGTTAAAAGAGGAGAGATGTGCAATGTATATAGTTTTGATGTATATTAAACATTTGGGGCCTAATGGTGGTCCAGCCCACAGAATTAGGACTAACGATAAAATTATACAGCCCAAGCCCACATTGAGCCGACAAAATTAGGATTTGATGGCAATAATCCTACAAATAAAGCATAAGGTTGAAAATTTGTCTCTAACGAACTCGTGATGTATTTATATAAATAAAAAAAGTTAAAAATATTATTAGGAATGGGCCAATTGAATATAGGAACGTGGCTGTTCTCCTTATTACAAATAATTGAGCCGAAGTTGCAAAACGTACGTCCAGTATTTGAAAAATCGAACTGTTCATTAAATCAAAAAATTTATTGGTTCACGATTTACTTGTTCAACCATTTGTCGGATCTTAATTGAACCGCAATTGAGTCGTGATATCATAATTATAATATATATATATACTTATACTATATCTATCACTTTAAAATGAATAAAATGCCAAAATATAAAACATGAAGAGTTTAAATGATATTATCTAACATTATAATTTAAATTTCATAATTTATGTTATAAATGATCATAACAATTTAAATATATTTAGTCTAAAGTTTAAAGTTGAGAATGTATAAATTAATTTTAAATTATAAATTAAGGTTTTTTTTTTTTTTTTAAAATAACTTGTGAAGTGTACATTAACTTTTAAACTTTATACTAAGACCAAAAAAATAAAAATAATAATAATAATTTTATTAAAAACTAATGAACGGTTCACCAATTCACTGATCCGACTAGTCGGTCTAAACGATTTTTGCAAAATATGATTTTTTTTTATTTTTCTAATTTTTTGAAAAAATGGGTCTAAACATAATATGATTTATAGCTATTTTAGAAGTTATTTCATGTTCCTTGTACACGAATTTGGGAGGTTGGATTTTAAATCCTAATGAGTCTAGTCTGAGTGCATGTGGAAAAAATAAAATATAAATTTAAAGAGAAAAAAGAAAGAAAGAAAGAAAGAAAGAAACATTACAAGATTGCATTAATACGAACTAAGAAATTGTGCTATCTGAAAGCGGCACAGGGCAATGGTACACGTTTGACATATTAATCAATCCTTACAACTAATTATTTTTTATTAGTAATTTTGACACATTTGATATTTGTGTTAAATAAAATAAATATTTATTTTTATATAATATTAATATTTAAATAACATTTGTTATTTATTTAATTTTTTAATATAATAATAGAAAAATTATGATAGAAATGACAATTATGAGTATAAAATGAATGAATTATAAATAATAATTAGTATATAAATTATAATTATGAGAATTGAAAAAATAAAAGTATTTTAAATACATCACACAAAAATACTAAAAAAGAAATGTACGCTTTATTAATAATATTGGATATCAGGAATATAATTACTAATTATAGGCTAAGAAAAAACCTATTTTACTATCTTCTCTCGGTTACATAAATTATCAACAATAACTAATATGGAAACAATTAATACGTGTAAGAAGATAACACGTATTTGATGGGTATGATGCAAATATTTGAAAAAGTAGCTTAGAACTTTTTTTTTTTTCCCCCTAATTTTTTTATTTCGTCTTTTAATTCACACATGTAAATTGCAAACATATAGAAAAATTGACAAATAACCAAAATGCGTAAAGAAGAAAAACGTGAATATGAAAGGGCTTTTTAAATCCATAGGTCTAATTGTGTTTCATTAATTTAATATAAGATAATTTAATATATGTAAAAACTTTCTACATATTCTCACTAATGATGATGATGATGATGATGATAAGAAGAAGAAGAAATTCTAATGCGAAATATTCAAGGATAATTTTGTGCAAAGATAGAAGAAAAGTCAATAGTTGGACTTTTAGAATAAAAAATTTGTGAAATAGGTTTGTTAGATTGAAAAATTATTTTTTGTAGATATAAAAATTTATTTCAAGGAAGTTTAAGTCATTTCCCCCTAAATTTTTGATTTATATTAATTTTTTATAAGATAACGAAAAATTTGATATTGTTACTTTTATTTTAAAGATTTTTTTTATAATAATATAGATAATAAAAAATATAAAAACTATTACTACACATTTACAAATATTATCAAAAATATTGATGGCTTTTTACAAAGGGCGGTGCAGAAAATATTTTAGGTATGATGGACAGAGAAAGCCGGTTAGCGGATGGAATCTGGGCGTTGGCAGTATTTTTGGAGAACGGCGGCAACCAGTGTGAAGAAGAAAATGGCAGAGGCCACAATCCTCAGCCACATCGGGGAGGGGATTATAATTGCGATAAAGAACGCAGCGGCAAAAGAAGCTTTTCCGATTTTCCTGAGCAGAGTGGCCAATTTAGTCTCGGTGCCATCGCCGACGAATTTCTCGAGAATTGAGGTGGCGAAAGCACAAGTGATGGCGAGGGAGAAGAAGTGAAAGGAGAGGGGGAAGTGAAGAAGATTTTTTTGCTCAATTTGCAACTGGAGAAATAGCCACCCAATTGTAAATTTTCAGGTTTACTTCTTTCTCTATGCTTTACATCAGTAGTGGAGTTCACCCAATTATAAATTTTCAGGTTTACTTCTTTCTCTATGCTTTACATCAGTAGTGGAGTTCGTTGCTGCTATTTCTCCAGTTGCAAAATGAGCAAAAACTTCTTCAATTCTCCTTTCCTTTCACTTCTTTTCCCTCTCCATCACTTGTGCTTTTGCCACCACTTTTCTCGAGAAATTCAACGCCGGTCCGGGTGGTAGATTTGCCAATCTCCTCAGGCAAATTGGAATGGCCTTTTTTGCGGCTGCTTTTGTTCTCGCAATTATGATCCCCTCTCAGCATATTCTCTCCTCCTCTCTCCCTCTCTACAATTATGCTTAATGCATACTACACACACATACATATAGACATCAAAGTGTAATAGTGTAAGAAATCAAGATGAACTATACTTCTTCATTCATATCTCTTAATTTAGGAAGTCAAAATGAACTTTGTTTCTCCATCCAAATCTCTTAGAGGCAAAAATAAATTTGGCCTTTTCATCCTTAACTTCCATTTAATAATAATAATAATAATTAACGTGATATCTCAACACGCCGGTCCCCAAAAATACTGGCATTGCTCATGAGATACCAGTTTCTGGCTGGTGGTCTGCTGCAGGAGCCCGAAATGTGCACTTGAATATATGTGAAAATTGCCTACGTCTCCAAAAATCATCAATTGACAAAAGACGATGTTAAAGTTTAGGCCTGCGGTTTAGGAGAAGCCAAGCAAGTGGTAGTCTTTTCCCCATCGCATTTTTTCTTGCAATTGCGATCCCCTCACCGATGTGGCTAAGGATTATAGTCTCCCCCATTTTTCTCTTTGCATTGATTGTCGCCGTTTTCCAAAAATGTTGCCAATGCCTATATAGAACTAGCTAGCTCGCCGAGGTGTTTGGTATGACATGCTAAATTCTCTTTCTAGCCAAGTTGTTCTTGTAGTTGCTGGAGATGGTGTGGATATAACTGCAATTGAGGATGAAATCAACAAGCAGTGTAAAGTTTTTCTTGTAGTTGTTGGAGATGGTGTGGATATAACCGCAATTGAGGATGAAATCAACAAGCAGTGTAAACGCCTGCCTCGAGGACTTTGCTTCAGAAGCATGAAGTCACAGCTTCACTGTTTTTGCTTGCAATAGGGTTGAGGCTATTGCTTTTTCTAACTTGTATGGACCTTAACATTTGATTATCAGTGTGAAAGATGCTGAGAAGTGGGAATTTTTCATCAAGAATGCAGGTTCTATATTTTTGGGTCCATGCACCCCTGAGAGTGTAGGAGATTTTGCAAGTGGGACCAACCATGTTCTTCCAACTAACGGTTATGGACGGATGTATGGTGGAGTATCTTTAGATGCCTTGAAATATATCACAATCCAGTCATTGACAGAAAAAGGGCTAAGGAATCTTGGATCTTATGTAGGAACAATGGCTGAATTTGAGGGGCTGGAAGCCCCCATGAGAGCCGTAACTCTGAGACTGCAGGACATTAAGGCAGAGAAAAATATCTAATTTGAGGTAAGCTTGGAATGCTCTTTGTTGGTTTCTGCTTTTGTAGAGCGAAGGCCCATTGATTGCCTTGTGTCACAACTCACAGGGCAATTTCGATCGTTTGATTTGATTTGCATATGAACTGCTGACTGCTGTTTTGCAATTTGATTGTTTGATTTGATTTGTTTTTTCTTGCGCTGCTGCTGCTGTTGTGCAATTTCGATTGTTTGATTTGTTTATGAACTTCATCTGATGTATTCAAAATTTTATTTTTAAGTCACCATCACTGAAGGCGGTGTCTCCTCTCCTAAATGAAGAGCCAAATGAGGAGAGTGAAGTTAAAAACAGCTGAGATGGGAAACAAACTGTTTCACTCCCAAATTTTTCCATGTTGAAATGTATTCCTTTCGCGCATACAATATTAGCTTCTTAGGTAAATAAAATACAGTATTAGCTTTAACATTTTTTATCCTTCTCATCCAAAACTATAAGGCGCCGTTCACTTTTTGATATAGGATGTAGAGTGATGGGATGAAATTAAAGATTGAAGAGTAAAATTATAATAGTTTTGTATTTTTTATATTATATTTATTTTATGAGACGATATGAATAATAAAAATAGATAAATATTTTGGATATTTATTTTAATGAATTATCATATTAGGATAAATTTTAAAAGACTAAAATGCCCTTAATTAAAAAATTTATATATTTTTATATTTAAAATGAAGAAATTAATTTTTATCCATTCCAATACCACATTCAATATTTCTTCCTCTTCCCAAATATAAAGAAATTTTCCTCCATTTCAATACAATATCCTTACACATGAAAAACAAAATCTTGAAATTCAAAGACTTTAGAGTACATATTTTTGTTATCTATATCATTACGTCAATTACAATTATATATATATATATATATTATTTTTAATATAAGTACATTGGTATAAAAAGATATAATAAATAAAATTATTGTATTGTTATAAAAAAGAAGAAATGAAAAAAAAAAAAGAGAAAGAAAGGAAGAAGTGAGAGCAACATTGTAATTTGGAATCATCATCCCACCCCTCTCTAGTAAGATTTATCATCCCACCTTGCATGGGTGATGCCCAACCCAAAATAGTGGCTACAGTTGAAGGCAAGAGAATAGTAGTATGATCTAACAATTAAAACCTCAAAAATTTGGCTTTTATCAATGACATTCATGAAAAATTTAAGCATCGTTCATTTCAAATTAACTAATAGGTCGATGTCTAAATTTATACAAAATTTTTGTTGAGCTCTTTTCTATCGAATGCATATCAAGATTTTTTCCCCCTTAAATAAGTCATGAAATATTTAAAATATAAAATTATAATGAAAGTCCTAAAAATTATATAGTTCAGTGAAAAGAAGTTCATTAAGTTAGAGGTATCCTTAAAATATAACTACAAAAATTCAAAAATATCTAATGCACGAATTTTAGAAACAACAAATATATGAAAAATGAAAATCAATGTACATTTCCGAACAAGCTTGTTTAATACTTGAATAAGCATAGGTATATTGTACGTTTTGATCTAGAGTGCAATGTATATCTAAAAGAAACATCTCATAAAGTAAGAGATTCTGCCCCAAATTAGTTATGCATATTTGTTCATGTTATAAATTGATGCTACATATAGCTGGCTTCTCTCTTCTATATGTTAATATCTAAAATGTTTTGGAGTATAATAAATTGGTTCACAATGAAAAGAAAGCACATATACTTATGAATAGTGATTTATTAACAGTAACCTAAACTATCTAAGAAGAAATATTTTTGCCAAAACATTGACAAAAAGACTTAGAATCAGCAACTTCAGGATATGCTTAGGCAACAATATTCTCAATGTCAGCCCATGTATGCAGTCTTTTCAGATTTTCACATAGTTAAAATTGGAGCCAATCCATGTGAAAAGATAATCGAACATGACCTCAAATTTACAGAAGAACAAATTATACCAAGAGAAAAAGAGAGAGAAAAATCGAATTTACCATCATTCGAGCCTCAAATGATTTTGCTTTTGCTTTTGCTTTTGCTTCAATTGCTTTAAAGCCTCCAGAGACAGCATAGTTTCCCTACCAGAACATCATGCAATTGACTCAACCAAGTTATAGAAGTGCCTCGCTGAATTATTGGTCGACAAGTACTCTGTTCTGATGCCAAATCCAAAAGAAAGAAACTTACGGCGCGCAAAAAATTAGCAATTTGAACTTTGTTTACTTCATCCACGAATCGCCCAAAACTCAATCGACCGGAATAATAGCCTTATCGAGCCAACCCAATAGCACGTATGCTGAGTAAACTCAAAGGTAGCCAAGAAACACATCACGTTCCACATCTACTGAGGATGCTGGGGTATGGGAAAATAGACATAGATATTGGTGGGGAATTTCTTTGGTTATTTTGGTCCCATCTAGGCTTTTAGTCTTCATTTGTATTGTTTTCTATGTTTGTACTTGTTGAGATTGATGATGAGTGTTTTTTCTGTCTTAAAAAAAACCTTCAAAAAAAAGGAAGATTCGCCAGAGGAAATGGTGAAATTCAGCCACTTCAGGAGATTCGTGGTAGTTTTGGCAGAGTAAGACAGGAGTTTTGAGGGAAATAAAATCACAATCAAGCACCACCTAAACCCTAAGAAAAAACAGAGAAGAATGCTGCCCCGAGCATGCTTCTTCCACCCAAAAGTAAGCGGAACATGTTTCTTCTGATCTTAATATGGAACCCACATTAATTGTAAAAAAGGATAATTAGCTGCACAAGTAACAAAATGACAGGTACAAATATATAAAGCATATTGAAGCTAAAACTACATTTTGCCAGAAGATAAAACAAAAAAAAAAAAAAATTGGCGGGGACGAACCATAGCATTGTTGCCACGCGGCGCATCCCCGCCTATATATTATAGTAATATTGAAGCCAAAACTATACTGTTCGAAAAGTAGATTAGAAAGAGGAAAAAAGAAAAAAAAGGAGAAAGGCAGGGCATGCACCTATATATTATACTGTTACCACACGCATCCCTGCCTATATATTATAATAATATATTGAAAACCAATGTATATATGTGAATGATTGTTACTCCTATTTAGAAATATGATAACCTTACGTATTCTATGATTCTTGAGAAGTTAAATTTTTGAGATTTATATAGGAGTCGGTTGCTATATGGGCCTAGTCAAGGTGGGCTGACTCGCTAGTCAACCTGATGCTAATTTTTTTTAAATATTTTAAATTAAGTCTAATAAAATTCAAGATTTTATACTTACGTAATTTTTCATATTTTTTCAACACTTATATTTTTTAAAAATACATAATAATTTATATTTATGTGATTTTTAATATTTTACAATACTTATCTTTTTTAAAAAAACTTGTAGAATTTATAATTATACATATCTTTTGTATCAATTATGTTTTTTAAAAAACACCACTGAACAAGGTGATGAGGGATTGGACATGAAACCCCGCTCGTCATTAATTTTTTAAAAATAATTAATAAATATGGATATGATCAAACTTCTGAATGAAATTACATATTAGTAACAAATAGATAAATAAACAACTTTCTAAAATTAAGTAATAATTTTGTATTACCTAAATATTTAAATATGCTCAACGATAAGCTAGTAATTCACTCAAGTTACTTAGATTGCTCTGAGACCAATGAATAATATAAATTATAATTTAAACTAACAACTCATGGGCCAAGGGAGCGAAACCATAAGTGGCTTGCTTAACCTGAGAGCTGGGCCAGCCCGTAATCCATCACGGCCCGGATAGGCTTTAGTAGGGGTCGGTCTAGCATAGCACATATCATTATTTTATCAAGGCCTTAAACAGGCTGAATTGGGCCCTTGTTGTGGGTTTGGATTAACGCAAACATGACGGGTCGGCTCATTACGACATTTCCAGGTACGTTTTGTCTGCAAGGAACGAGCCGAGATTCATGAGTCCAACTTCAACCCCATCCAATGAACTTTGAATTGGGTTTGAATAAAAAATTGGGCTACCTAAGTTGGGGGTCTTGTTGGGTTCTGAATTGTGAATGTGTCCAAACGAGTTCTAGATAGATCCAATTTGGGGGGTGGGGGCGGGGGTCGGGGGGAATTTAATATTATTTTAATTAACATTGATGTTCTAATTTATATATTATTAGTGTAATTATCCCTTATTTTCATCATCATCGTCATCATCATCATCATCATCATCATCATCATCATCATCATTATTACACATAAAAAATTAATAATCTGGGAATGTACTTAACCATTAATTGGGGAATTTAAATGAAGAAAACATAACCATGTTCGGTGATTGCTAAATATTACAATCGTTCAAGGCTTATAAAATATAGTTGAATTTTAGTCACTAATATATGATTTGATAGGTTTTGTATTAGACATTCTTGTCTTGGCTACTTCTATAGAACTTTTGACGAAGATTTTCAATTTTTGATATAAAATTTTTAAGATATTTTATTAAATATTTAAATTTATAGGACATTATAAAGCTGAAAGGGATATAAAAAAATTAAAAAGAAAAAAATAAAAAAAATGGGGATTCGTCTCCACAATTATAGGATTTGTGCATATAAAACGGAATTTGATGAATTGGTCAATTATTATGTAAGATGAAAATATTTCATAATTTTATATGATTTAATACTTATGATACAAATATAAGTTATAATTTTTGTTGAATGGTTAATTAATCAAAAAACATTGATAGTGAAATGCTATTCTAAGCCTTCACTATCTCTGTTCTTTCTTTATCCTTTCTTTTGTTGTTCTCTTTCTTCCTTCTTCTTTTGTTTGCTCTTCTTATACTCTACAATTTTAATTTTTTCTTGTTTTTCTATCCAATTTGAAAAAAGAGGAAATTATTTTATTCTGTCCAAAAAAAGAAGAAAATGTGCATTTATTTGAAACAATTTTAGAATAATTATTTTATGCCTTCGAAGCTACATAGAACCTTATATTATACCTCTCATAATTGTTTTACAGCTACATAATTGAATAGAGATGAAAAAGTGTTTAATGTAATGACAATTCGACTATAATTAGGAAACCCTCTTTAATTATTGGGCCCAGGCTTGAACATGTGTAAGGATAAAATTATGTTAAATTATTTAATATTTCATTTTGTATTCTACATACAGTCTACATATTTTATATACATATAAATATATATGTGTGTGTATTCTTTTATTGATATACATTATTTCTCCGTATTGACAGTGTGCTTGCAATTACTCATTTATAGCATTTTCTTGTTTAGAAAAATAGGGAAATCATAATAAATAATTAAAATATGAAGCTTGAAATGATATTGACAATCGTGATTGTTTGAAATCCAAAATGTGAAATATTTTAATAATATTTCATGATTCATAAACCAATTCACGCACAATTAAAAGAGAGGGAACAAGCTATTATAGATGATATTTTTACACAATTATCTTACACTCAAAATCATGACCTTTAATTACACATATAAACTAGCAATTTTGAAATATTAATAATAAGTTGTTCCATAATTAATTAAGAATTATAATTATTATAAATAACAAAATATAATATTATATATATATATATATATAATCAAGAGACTTCCAAAAATACAAACCTTCTAATAGTACTATACATAACATCCATATTATGCTTATTATGTATATGTACAGATAAGTGCCACGGTATAGATTAAGAGGACAGTGTCTTATTATGTATTTTATTAATCGAATGAATAAGATGATGATAAAAAGAGCGTCATAAGTTCCAATCTAAAAGAAATTAAGAGGACAGTGTCTTCATCATTATATGCTAAATAATCACTCGTTTACTACATAGACTTTTTATTAGTAATAAAATAAAAGAGGTCAAACTCATGAGTTTGAACGAATATGTTTTGGATTAAATATAAAGCTGTCTGCACCCGGCATAAATTCTTTATTCTATTTTTTATTTCAACTTTTATTTTATTTTATGAATATATAATCTATTCATTAAATATTTTTTATAAAAATAATTAATTGAGAATTAAATACATTTAATATAAATATAAAAAGTTGAAAGAGGAGATGTAATAGTAAATAGAATAAAAGATTCAAAGTACTCCGCACCTATGAATCTAAAAGTTATTTGGAATCAAAATTTAGTAAAATTTTATTTCTTTTTGTTCTTTTTGAGCGAAGCAATTAAATGTATCTACAAAAGCGCATGTCAAGAGATTCGGAGATGACATGATTTAAATTGTTAGTGTTCTAAAATGTCATCTCCAACAATTTTAGTCCTATTTTACCAAATAATTATTTGGATAATCTTATTTTTGTAATTTTTCCCACATACATTTATGAAACAAATGAATCTCCCCTATATCGAATAACAAATGTTGGCGTATATACATAAGCAAAAAACTCTATTGAATTTGAGGGTAAAAACCCAACTTAACATATCTTTTTTGTCGAAAATATTCCTTCACCAAGGACGCTCAAGGTCTCGATCATTATAAGTCATCATCTCGGACTTTTCTTGGTCATGGCCGAACCCATGCATCTTTGGTTCACGAAAGAAAGTAATATTTGACAAGTAGGCCACTAAAATAGATTATTCAACATCATGTGATAATGGGATCATAATCTAACATTCCATAATTATTTTTTTTACATATACACATACATAACACCATTTTCAATCCTTAATCTAATTACTTCTTTTTGGAGTAATAATATATCTTGAAAGCCTAAATCCCCAAAAATGTTGGTAGCCCAAGAAAGAAGATTAGCATTAGACCACTTTCAATCCCTAATCATGCTTTCTTTTGGAGTAGTAATATATCTTGAATTGAAAGCCATGGGAAGAAAAGCAGGCAACAAAACCCAAACAAATTGAAGCACAAAAACCCCATATTTGATATTAGCAACAGCAAGACCTCTCCCCAGATACATATCTGTGTTTTGTTTTGTTCCTTTATATATATATATATATGTATGTATACATATTTATTTCTTTTTAATTTTATTTTTTTATTTTAAATTAAAGTGCTGTAGCCTGTAGACGATGAAGCAACAGAGTCGGCCAGCTAGGTGCTTGTGTCTGATCATTGCCCGTATTTTTGGAGAACAACGGCAGCAACCAGTGCGAAGAAGAAAATGGTGGATACTATAATCCTCAGCCACGTCGGAGAAGGGATTATAACTGCGAGAAAAAATGCCGCGGCAAAAAATGCTATTCCGATTTTCCGGAGCAGATTGGCCAATTTAGTCGTCCCTGGGCCGTCGCCGCCGGTAAATTTCTCGATGAAAGTGGTGGCGAAAGCGCAAGTGATGGAGAGGGAGAAGAAGTGAAAGGAGAGGGGGAAATTAAGGAGATTTTTGTGCTCAATCTGCAATTGTAGAAAGAGCAGCAACGACTCCAGGGCTGATGAGAAGCATAGAGTAAGAAGTACAGTTGAAAATTTGTCATTAGATTGACGATTAGCATCGGGAATTGGAGCTTCAGTCTCTATGTCCTGAGATGCTGGACGGCGTTGCAGCAACAGCAGTAATCTTAGCGTGAGTTGGAGTGGAAGAGCAATCGCTATTTTTATGTTATCCTTCAGGGATTGAAAGAATTGGGCAATGCTGCTTGTGGAATCCATCTACTTCCCAATATAGAATGTTAATAAATTGAAAGGCCAGGTGGGGATGTTAAATATATGTCCATCGTAGAGTTGAGGTCCTTTCCTGGAAGCTTCGCTGTATCCGATGAAATCATCCATTAACTTAAATAATGTTCCCAAGTAAGGTTTGTCAAAAAGACAGAATATTAAAAATGATACTTTCCAGTATCCAGACTAAGGCAATGTACATCCTAATGCCCTGAACAGATACTTCCGTGTATTACCAATCAACTCACTCAATAAGCGTCAACGGACATGATTTATTAAACATGTCGGGTGATTTTCACCAAGGATTAATTATAGCAAAAGTTGAGCATCACATGGAATGGGAATTACACCGTTGTTATCTTTATGGACTAAATATAAATATAAAGCACATACAAATTTTAAATGACAAGCCTAAAAGGACAAAACACAAAGGGCTATTTGATTTTATTTTCTGGACGCATTTTCATTTTATGTTGAAAAAGAATAGTGAAAAATTAGTTATAAATATATTTTTAAAAATAAAATATTGTTCAGAGAAATGAATTTTATTCGGAAAATATAGGCTTTGTTTGGTTATATTTTCCTGGAACAATATTGTTTTGAGAAAATATAACCAAACATATTTTCATTTTTCCTCCAAAATACACATTCTTCAATATATACATATTATATATATATATATATTTTATTATTACTCAAACACTAAAAAAATCACTTAATTTTATTTTCATCCGTAAAATCCAACAAAAAAGTATTGATTGGACTGCTACAGTAAAAACAAAAAATATATTCCCTAAAATATAAACAAACATACAAAAAAAATGGAAGCAGTGAG
This sequence comes from Jacaranda mimosifolia, assembly GCA_018894105.1. Lineage (NCBI taxonomy): Eukaryota > Viridiplantae > Streptophyta > Magnoliopsida > Lamiales > Bignoniaceae > Jacaranda > Jacaranda mimosifolia. The sequence goes on along the minus strand of CM032125.1, from coordinate 33,783,997 downwards.
TTTATTCAAACTAAAAACAACATTCTGATCAAAGGATCTTGCCCACATTGTCAAGTTGTAAGCTATATCGTTAGCACATCTTGGGAGAATTCGAATTTGAATTTCCTCTGTTTAGACCAAAGAGCTCAAACATTCAAAATGAGGAGCTTCAACATCCAATCAACAAGATCAACATTGCTGTTAAGCATGAAAATAACATTCAAGCAATTTGATTAAAAAATAACCTACAGAACCTTGAGAAAATCCAATCCAACTCTAGCTCTCTTTCTCCATCTAGGTTCATCTAGCTCTTGAAAGCAAGCGGATATTGAATCAAGACTTTTGGAGTAACACCCACATTTGTCATCCTTTCCACATATCATTAGTATTGGTAGTAGAGGGACTATGTTCATAATGTGACAAGCCATATTCGGAGTCTCTCTCGACGTGCAATCCATAATTCAAAATTAGACAGTTGATCATATCTTTAAATGTTCTTTTCTTTCACTTTGCCATCCCATTAGATGAGGTAGAGTAAAGAGGAGTCTCTTCACGAATAATATCAAAGTTTCGATAATGTTCATTGAAGGGTTAGAGTCATACTCTCCACCTCTATCTGAACTTAATTGTTTAAGTTTCTTATCGGTTTGAGTTTTAGCTTCATTTGTGAAAGTGATAAACTTTTCTGGCGCCTTGTCTTTATGTTTCAATAGGTAAACATAACAATATCCACTACAATCATCTATAAAAGTGATACAGTATCTTTTATGATCCTTAGGATCCATTGAACTCATAGATATCAATGTGAAGCAAATCAAGTAATTGAGAATGCCTTTCAATCGAATGGTACATCTTTCTCATTTTTTTGGTTTCAACATATACTTGACACTTGTGGTCTTGGTTAACATCCTGCTTGGGGATTAAATTTAGGTCCATCAGCCATTGAATAACATCAAAATTTAAATGACTTAAACAACTATGTCAAACAGTGGAACATTCAACAGTATTCACATAAGAGAATTCATAATGCTCAATTTTATTCATATTCAAACCAACATTTTCAACTCGTACTTTGAATAATCCATCGGACAAATAATCTTTCCGACAAAAGAACCAAAATGTAAAATATCCAATTTTATTTTACCAACGACTGATGACTTTGAGGGCGTGCTTGCAGATTTTCTTAATATATTGGGTATTTAATATCTACCCTATAGTATAGGGGGAAAAAATAACATAACCTTTCAAGACAAGTTAATTTTTCAGTATTGTGAGTTAGTTCTTAATACAATACCGCTAAGCACAATTCTGAGAAACTAGAATAGATCCAATGACCAATACATTGTCTTCTTGGGAAAAAATCCAAACCCAATTGGTTCATTTATATCATGAGCACTAAATAAGTAGTGAGTCAAACTTTTATTACCACTGCCTCTTGCCATTTCTGCACCTCAAAATGAAGAAACAAAAAGAGTAGTACATCAGAAACTATTCAAAACCATAATAAATACACTTCTTGGCATCAATTTGGGAGCCTCTATAAGGCAAAGCCTATTGGCTCTAAATACAACCATAGAACACAAGAGAAGTAATGATTTTTCAGTAGTTTAACACAATGATCATTCCATTAACCTCCATCTAAGCAACCAATTCCTTCATTTTAGTTCTTCATTGTTTGATACAGAATCTAATTACATCCAGCTAATTCCAGGTGATACAAATGTGCTGCCAACTCATCCTCAAGATACGACACATTTTTCAGAAGTAAAAAATAAAACTAAAATGATGGTTTGAATATCATTCGTTGCAATAGAACACAAAACTTAAGAACAATAAGAGTTGTAATACCAAAGTGATTATGGCGTGGCTTCAACTACTGAGTAAATTGAAGTTATTAGAATCTACATGCCTGTCCTCTACATTAACATTAGAAAGCAAGTTAAGAGCATTCTTAACCAGATATTGAAAATATTATAGGAAAATGCCATTTTGGGGAGTAAGTTGCTATTAAGAAAAAAATAAGCATGAGATATGAGGCATATTTACATTTGGAGGGCAAAATCATATTTGAGGGAGAAAGAAAAAAAATGACAAGTAATAAAATTAACAGGTTCTAACAATATCAAAAACGCAATATCTAAAACTAATTCTAGTTTCTAATACAGACGAACCAGATTTTCTAGGGGTTTTATTACTAAATACTAAATTTTACTTCTCAGATTTTTTAGGAAGAAGAAAGAAAAATAACAATAGAAATAAAACAGATGAACAAATTTTGATTTCGCAAATTTTTTATCAAACCCTAATTCTAAGAGATTAAGAATATTAAAATTGAGAGAACATGGAGATGGAGATAGAGATAGAGATGGAGGGAGGGAAAGAGAGGTTTCATACCTTGAAAAATCACGTACCCATTACCAACTTCCTAAGAAAGAGCAATTTCGATTTGGATTGAAGAATGCAGAACAGAGTGTGAGGATTTCTATTGCAGAAAAGTGTTTTTCTTTGGAGAGAATGAATACACGCGAGCAGAAAAAAAGTGGGGGCAAAAAGAAGTCAATGTTTTGGGTGAAGGGCGGGGGAGGATACGCGGGAGTGAGAAGGAAAAATGGGAGGTCAAATCTTTAAATCAAATTAATTTAGAAATATATATTAAAATTTAAGTGTCTCAATAAATTTAAATATTGAGATATAATTTAATAACTATACTAATATCTCTTTTTTAAGACATTTCTAAAAAAATATTCCAAATAAAGTGTCATGATATATATATATATATATATTTTGTTGTAGTGAATACTTTAATGGAGGATGGATATATGGTTTGGGATAGAAGTATAGTTTTTCTGAGTGTTTGTAAGAGTTGTGGGAATGATACAATTCTTATAAGTGTTTGGTGGTTAGTAGATTTCATAAAAAGTATCATCTCAGCCTTATTATTAAAATATTTTTGAAAAAGAATTCAAAGGATAAATTTAGGATATTAATAATATTGGTAGCCAAACTATTTTCATGGATTAAATTTTTCATTTTACTCTTTGGATTGAATTATCTATTTTAGTTGAAAATTTAAAAATAACATTCAAGTTGGACACAAAACCCTTTCTTTTTTATAATAATTTATATAATCATCCCAAGTTAACTAATATCTATTATATTGAGTTAGACTCAAATTATCCAATCCAAGTATCCTTTCTTAATTTTAATTAAACAGTAATGATTTTTTACAATGATAAACTTTTTTGTTACAAATTTAATATTTGTCACTAAATGAAATTTTTTTCATGATGATACAACATTATTTGCAACGAATATTTTGCTTTGTCACATAAAAATAATTTTTTCATAACAAAACTTTACTTTTTGTAAGGATAATTTCTATCTGTCACCAGAAAGTTAACTTTTTGTAACAAAATATTACTTATTGTAACGAGCATTTCATTATCGTCACAAAAAGTAAATGTTTGGTAACAACATTTATAGTTTGTTACAATAAACATGTTCTTGCAACAAATTAAACCTTTGTTACAAATTTTTTTGTTGTCTAAAATGCAATTTTTTGTAGTGCCATGCTAAAATTGAAATCAAATTCCATCTAAAAGATGGTGCAACGAAAGTCTCGGTCAAATCCAAATAAAAACTAGTTCTTAATAATAATCTAAATGGTCAAATTGCTTCAACCTCCACTGTTTTACTGTCGCCACATAGATGTATCTTTCACCATCATTAAGCTTTCGGCAATGCCAACAACCCTGCATAGACACACTGATGCGAGTTGTTGCACCAGAATCTATCCACCATGTGTGTCTAGGTACCAAAGTCAAATTAACCTCAGAACAAACAAAGTTGAAAAGCAAACCTTTCTTAGCACACCATGCGTGATACTTGGAACACTACTTCTTCTTATGATCTATAGCTCCATAAAAGTAACAAGCATCTTGAGTTGGTTCCTTATGTTGTTTCTTCTGTGGTTTTGCATCCACAGCTTCCTTATTTTTCTTTATCTTATTATCTTTCTTCTTGTCCTTTGAGGTGGAAGCCAAGTGAGCATTATCTGTCTTTTCTTGCTTCAATCTCTCCTCGTCCTGAACACAGTGTGAGATGAACTCATTAAGGGACCATGAGTCCTTTTGGCAGTTATAGCTCACCTTGAACTGACTAAACTGTGCTAGAAGGGATATGAAAACCAAATGCACTAACAAGTTTTCAAACAAATCCAACTTGAGTGCCTTTAATTTTGAAGCAAGATGAGACATTTCCATAATGTACCTCTTATATTTCCTTTACTCATGTAATTCATTGAAATGAGCTTTGCTAAGATTGTACTAGTTTCAGCCTTTTCATTCTTAGCAAACCTCTTCTCAAGGTCCTCAAGGAAAGCCTTAGCTGTGTCCACATTATCAGACATAGTACCCCTAAAAGCTTTTGGAATGGCACGCTTGATGACCATGAGACTTAAATGTGTTAGATTTTTCCCACTTTTCCATCTCCTTCTTTTCATCCTAGGTACTCATATCAGTGAGATCAACGAGTTTAGCAACCATTAATGCAAAGTCTAGGTCCATGACTCCTAAAGTAATTAAGATACTTTCTTGCCACGTCTTAAAATTTATGCCATTTAGCATAGGAATAGAATTGATGCTAGCAGTGATATTAGCAACAGAAGCTGAAATTGAATAGAAAACAAACAAACCAAACAAACAAACTTACATAAGCACCAAAGCAGAAAATCAAAATAAAATAATAAGTTCAAATAAAGGTAAATTCCATCTCAAGATAGCGAACACTCCATTAGGACAAAGTATTAACTTGTAAGTGATATCTTGTGTAGGAATCAAACTCTAATAATAAAATAACATGTCAAACAATAAATATTCCTTTGGGCCAATTTATTACTGACATGTAAAAAATAAAAAAATTATCACGTTTTTATTACTGCAAGTGTGCATGTAATTCTATTAAATATAAATCTTCATTTGAGCTGATCAATATTTACATAAGATATATGCACATAACTATTTATATTTCAACATAAATCAACTTCCACAAGAGAGTCACTTTGGTGACATATTGCTTCAATTAGTTTATATCAAAAATATATAAACGTGCCAATATTTGAATTAAAATTCCCCAAAACATTTATCAAAACAAAACAAATATATATATATATATATATACATATTTATATATTCTCAAAACAAAAATATACGTACTCATGTAAATTGATTGCGACAAGAAAGATAAGAAATTCGACAAGTCTTGACATAAACCTTTATTCATTAAACAATTGTTTAAAGGAGACCATGGCAGCATATTAATTCAACATACAGCAATTCTAACAACTTCAACTGGCATGGCAGACCGTGAATTAGCGTATGAATTTTGCACGGCAGGACGTGAGTGCCAACTTAACCTAGTTACAATATAGTAGATGCCCTTTTATCAAACATAACACTAAAATTCAATGATCCGCCTTGTTTAACCATGCACCATGTGAGACCTAATAAAACAATCCTCCTTTTCGTTTTGTCTGTCCAATTCTAATTTCATATGACAATACACTGTCAACCATATATTCTGAAATTAATTTCATTTTGTCTGTTCATCACCCCAACAACTCATTACTGTTAGAATTAAATTAAATAAAACTTTATAAATTTAAACAGATATAACCTAAAACCATAGATTTCTCAATGATTCAACATGAGTGACTCCGATACCAAGTGTCGGAACTAAATCAAATATGTGAAACCCATCACATAAAACCCTAGATCATCATGTTAAATCACCAAAAAAATCAATCAGGATGTGGAAGCATACCTAAATCTGTGAATACTAACGAAATCCTATAGCCTTGCGGTTATTAATCTTCCAAATTAATGTGTATAAAGTTTGGGAGAAGTTGCTCTCTCTTTTCTAATAATGGGATATAAAAGTATTATATGCATAATTCGGAGATCATAATCTTAATATAATTGTATATCTTTTCTTTATTTCTAGTTTGACCCATCATAAAATTAGAAATTACAATTATGAGTAACTACACATATAAGCCAATATTTTGTAAGATAACTTGGGCCCACCTAATAATCAGATCACTTTAACTTAGGCCAAACTTTTTTATGATAGTAAACTGCACACAATTATTATATATATATATATATATATATTAAAGTCCAAAATCGGAACATATAGAATTACAATTTCTGATCCAAGTGTGGTCAATGAAAGAACAGTTGTTAGTTTAAGGTATTCTGCCGTAGGAAATTCTGCAATTGTGGTGCAAGTTTTGTGCATCTTCCTTAAGCCATATAACTGTCTGGAGTTTGAGTGAGAAGAGTGATACGGCCTGGTGTGCTGCCTTCTTAAGATACTATTGTACAACTCTTTTGAACTACTGTTCAGAAAGAGTGAAAGTAGCAGTCAGATTCGAACCAGTCGAGTAGGTCACTTGAACCTTTTGAATGAGATCATGCTTGTGTTGTTGATACGTACTTGGTAGTTAGGGCATCACAAAATCTTCCTTCAGTATTTTATTTAGAAAGGCAAAATGAGAATAATAAAATCTATCAACTCATATATATAATAATGAATAAAGTTAGACTATTTTGCAAGCCTTAAAAATTTAGCTGTTGTAATATTTAGTAAATCACCAAACATGGCAGTACTAGCTGCTTCGGATGTATAAATAATTGGATAACTTTTCAATCCAAATTTTATAGAATTTACGTTTTCTTGATTTAATTTCCCAATTTGCTAAGTTAAGCACATTTTTGGTTAGCCTAATACAAGGGATTGCCAATTGCATGTGAGATTATTTTTGCATTATCACAATTGTGATTGTGAACTTTAGATCCATAGTAAGTGTCTTGATTGACTAGAGTTATAAGTGTTGGTTACTGATTTTACATATCAAAAGTTTTCTGAATAGGAAAATGGACTATTTTATCTTTGTTTTGTTGGAGAAATTTATAAATTTTGCTGAAAAGGTGGATGGGGTGCTATTTGTCAAGGAAACATTAATTTAAAAATGTAATCTATCAATTTTATAATTTTAGAACACAAAGTGTCGGTAAATTATAATTTAATGGTACAAAATGCCAATAATCCCTTTAGGAAAGGAATATTAATCAATTTAGTTCAAAAGAACTCTTAACTATACTATTTGTTGAATCTGAATATGTCTCCTTAAATTCATTGTTCCCATCGAAACGTCGCACTCGATTTTAATTGGGATCCACAAGTTTTTGTGTCCGGGTGGGTGGGTGGGTGATATATTGGAGAGAATGTTTTTAAATTCCTTTCTTGGTACAAACAAAATTGCCAATGGTTTGCTACCTCCAAAACACCAGATTAAAAAAAAAAAAAAAGGGTAGTATGAGCATGTAATTATATGATTTTATATTGAGAGAATTAAAAACAATTCTATATATCTTTTTCTCGTAAATTTTTTGATTATTAATGTCACATCAATTAACAAGCCGTTTGAATTTGTTTTTTGAAAATAATTTTGTCTTTTTGGTGGAAAAAAATAGTAAAAAGTTAGTTATAAAAGGTTTTTTGAAAATAAAATATTATTTGGATATTTTGTTTAAAATTTAATGATTATGTAGGGTTGAAAATGAGTTATATTTGATAAATGCAATATTTTTTAATTAAAAATCATGCAAAAAATGTGAATAGAAAAAATGAAAAATGGAGAGAGAATTTAATAGGCTGTTTGGATTATTTTCTAGTGACAGTTTTAAAAATTAGTTGTGAAAGTGTTTTTAAACATAAAATATTGTTTGGATATTTTGTTTAAAATGTAATGATTATATAGGGTTGAAATGAATTATATTTAAAAAAATAGTATTTTTGTATTAAATATCGTGCAAATATGAGTAGAATAAAATGAAAAGTAACGAAAAGTGAAAATGGAGAGAGAGTGTAAGAGTTTATCTGAAAGAATATTTTGAGAATGAAATTTTTCTAAAAATTGGGAAGAAATTTGTTTAGAAGAATATTTTGATAATGAAAATAGAGGAGAAGTTGATGAATCTCTATTTTCATTTTCAATAGAAAATAAGAGTGAGTCTAGAAAACAAAAACAAACAAGCTCTAAGTTTTTATGCTTAATACTATTAGGCCTTGTTTGCTTGTTTGATTAGGTGTGAATCGTATAATACATACCTAATTAGGCATCTTTTAATATTTGTTTCAATTGATAAAATTACATGATAAATCTTAAAACCTAACATTATTTATTATTGCTTTTGGAAAATGGATCAAGAGGAGAGGGGGAATGCTTGATTTGGTGTGATTAGAATTCGGAAGATCAAATAGGGCCTTATATATATATGTATATATATTATTCACAATTAATCCTTGTTCCTAAAAATGGGGAAGAATGAGGAAATTGTGAAAAACTTATTAGAAAGTAAAAGATATAATAGTAAATTTATATATTATATTTTAATTTATTTATATATTATTTTTACCAATCAAATATACAATTAAAATATTATATCCTAATAGGCTTAAAATGTATTCATTTACTTATATATCACTTATAATCATATTATTCAAACCAAACGAACCTTTATGAAATGAAAATTATTTTTTACTTTTTTACATAGTTTGTCATTCTATTATTTTTAACAATTAAATTGGTCAATGCAATTTGAAAAATAAAACAAAAGTTAACTATAAAAAAGTTCCGATACCAATGTTTTAATAGTATTTCAAATTTAACCTCTAAATCATCGTTTAAAAATGATGACTTAATAAGGTTATAATTATACTTTTTGCAAAATTCATAAACCCATAAACTCATATTATCTAAACTCTATCATTCATTATCTTCTTTATTGTGTGAAATGCTTAATACATTCTTAATTTTACCCTACAATTCAAATTATTACATCCGTTCATTTAAATGACCTAAAAATTATTTTTTGCATACAAAAATCGTGCAAAAATCACGTTCAATGACGGCTTGTTATATGTTAAATTACTATGATTTGATTTATAATTAAAAATAAATATTTAAATTTATTTTAATATGACATGAGTAGATTTGTATACTTGAGTGTTGAATCGAATGAATGAGATGATAATAAAAAAAGCGTCATAAATTCCAATCTAAAAAGAAACCAGGAGAACAGTGTCTTCATCATTATATGCTAAATAATCACGCGTCCATCATAAGGTGGTTTAGTACAAAGACTTTTTATTAGGAACAAAATAAAAGAGGTCAAACTCATAAGTTCGAACGAATATGTTTTGGATTAAATATAAAGCTTTTCGCACCCGGCATAAATTTTTTATTTTATTTTTTATTTCATTTTTTATTTCATTTTATGAATATATAATTTGTGCATTAAATATTTTTTATAAAAATAATTAATTTAAAATTATATACACTTAATATAAATATAAAAAGTTGAAAGAGGAGATGTAATAGTAAATAGAATAGAAGATTCAAATTACTCTGCACCTATGGATCTAAAAGTCCTATTAAAATCAAAATTTAGTCAAATTTTTTTTTTTTTGTTCTTTTTGAGCGAGGCAATTAAATATATCAACAGAAACATACCAAGAGGTTTGAGATGACATGATTTAAATTGTCAGTGTTCTAAGATGTCATCCCCAATAATTTTAGTCTTCTCTTACCAAATAATTATTTGAATGATCTTATTTTTGTAATTTTTTCCACATACATTTATGAAACAAATGAACCTCCATTATATGTAATAACAAATGTTGGCGCATATACATAAGCAAAAAAGTGTCTCATTGAATTTGAGGGTAATAACCCAACTTGACATATTTTTTTGTCGAAAATATTCCTTCGCCAAGGATGCTCAAGGTCTCGATCATTATAAGTCATCATCTCGGACTTTTCTTGGTCATGCCCGACCCCATCCATCTTTGGTTCACGAAAGAAGAAAGTAATACATGACAAGAAGACCACTAAAATAGAATATTCAACATCAGGTGATAATGGGATCATAATCTAATATTCCATAATTATATTTTATATATATACATACATAATCACACCATTTTCAATCCTATATTTATTGAAGCAACAAAACCCCATATTTGATATTAGCAACAGCAAGACCTCTCCCCACATACATATCCGTGTTTTGTTTTGTTCCTATATATATATATATATATATATATTTATTTTTTATTTTTTATTTTTATTTTTATTTTTTTTATTTTAAATTACAGGGCTGTAGCCTGTAGACAATGAAGCAACAGAGACGGCCAGCTAGGTGCTTGTGTCTGATCATTGCCCGTATTTTTGGAGAACAACGGCAGCAACCAGTGCGAGGAAGAAAACGAGGATACTACGATCCTCAGCCACGTCGGAGAGGGGATTATAATTGCGAGAAAAAATGGGGCGGCAAAAAGGGCTATTCCGATTTTCCGGAGCAGATTGGCCAATTTAGTCGTCCCTGGGCAGTGGCCGCCGGTAAATTTTTCGACGAAAGTGGTGGCGAAAGCGCAAGTGATGGCGAGGGAGAAGGTGTGAAAGGAGAGGGGGAAATTGAGGAGATTTTTGTGCTCAATCTGCAATTGTAGAAAGAGCAGCAACGACTCCAGGGCTGATGAGAAGCATAGAGTAAGAAGTACAGTTGAAAATTTGTTATTGGATTGACGATGAGCATCGGGAGTGGGAGCTTCAGTCTCTACGTCCTGAGATGTCGGACGGCGTTGCAGCAACAGCAGTAATCTTAGCGTGAGTTGGAGTGGAAGAGCAATCGCTATTTTTATGTTATCTATCAGGGATTGGGTGAATTGGGCGGTAGTACTTCTGGAATCCATGTACCCCGCATTATAAAGAATGTGTTCATAAATGAAAAGGGCTCTTAAATGGGCTTATGATTGATGAGAAAACGAGATGATAAATTGATAAAAACTTCTTGGAAGTTTAAGAAAAAGTGATACAATTCTAGGAGAGCAAATAAGTTTTAAGTAAAAAAATGCTATTCTAGGAGAGCAAATAAGTCCAAGAAAAAGTGATACAATTATAGGAGAGCAAATAAGTTTAAGAAAAAGTGATACAATTCCAGGAGAGCAAATAAGTCCAAGAAAAAGTGATACTCCTAGCAACAAAGTCAATCAATCAATGAGATCAATTTGGATCTTCAATCCTCTATTTCGTTTCATATTTTATCTCCTATTACACTCAATATTTTATCACTTATTACATTTCATAAATATGTGTAAAGTATATTAAATATTTTTTTATAAAATTAATTAATTAAAAATTATATGTCCTGAGATGTTGGACGGCGTTGCAGCAACAGCAGTAATCTTAGCGTGGGTTGGAGTGGAAGAGCAATCGCTATTTTTATGTTATCTTTCATGGATTGAAGGAATTGGGCAGTATTACTCGTGGAATCCATCTACCCCCCAGTATAGAATGTTAATAAATGAAAAGACCCGGTGGGGTTGTTAAATATATGCTCATCGTTAATTAGAGTTGAGTTCCTTCCCTGGAAGCTTCGTTGTATCAGATCCGAGCAATCTTATAGCTTAAATAATGTTCCTAAGTAAGGTTTGTCAAAAAAGACAGAATACTGAAAGTGATACTTTCCAGTATCCAGACAAAGTTAATGTGCGTGAGTGCAAATTGTACATCCATGTATTACCAGTCAACTGACATGATTTATTAAACATGTCCGGTGATTTTCACCAAGAATTAATTATAGCAAAAGTTGAGCATCACATGAAATGGGAATTACATCATTGTTATCTTCATGGACTAAGAGGGTATTTGGCTAAGTTTATTTAAAATATCTTGTAGGCTCCTACATCTTATAAGATGTTAGATATTATTTATATAATAAGTTATTGAAGCATTTAGATAAAATAAGATTTTAGAGCTTATAAAATATTAACAATGATAATTTTTAATTATAATGGTTAAAAACAAAGGAGATTGTTAAAATTTTAAAAATATATTAGGGTTTTCGTACTTTTTTTAAAAGAGTTTATAAGCTCGTACCGTCTTATTTTAGAATCTTATAAGTTCTTTTTCAAAAATAAAAAATAAAAAATTACTAAACAATTTTTATCAGCTTATAAGTTTTTAAACATTTTATAAAATGTCTTGAAAAGCTTATAAGTTCACCGAACATCCCTAAATATAAAGCACATACACATTTTAAAGGACAAGGCTAAAAGGAAAATACACTTGGTAGTTCCATATGAGCAAAACGTAGCATTCAGCTAAAAATTGGATCCATGTGGAAATGTAAATTCATTGCAACCAAATTTAGAAAGAGCCCAAAAGGGAAATATCCCCGTTACAAAAAATGGAAGCAATGAGTTTATTCAAATTAAAAACACCATTCTGATCAAAGGATCTTGCCCACATTGTCAACTTGTAAGCTATATGATTAGCTCATCTTGGGAGAATTTGAATTTGAATTTTCTCCATTTAGACCGAAGAGCTCAAACATTCAGAATCAGGAGCTTCAACATCCAGTCAATAGGATCAACTTTGTCGTTAAGCATGAAAATAACATTCAAGCAATTTGATTAAAAAATAACGTACAACACCCTGAGAGAATCCAATCCAACTCTATCTCCCTTGTTCCGTCTAGGCTCATCCAACTCTTGAAAATCAACGGATACTGAATGAAGAATTTTGAAGTAATACCCGCATTTGTCATCATTTCCACATGATTAGGATTGGAAGTAGAGAGACTATGTTCAGAATGTGACAAGCCATATTTATAGCCTCTCCCGACGTGCAATCCTAATTCAAAATCAGACAATTGATCATATCTTTAAATGTTCTTGTCTTTCACTCTACTATCCCATTAGATGAGGTAGTGTAAGGAGGAGTCTCTTCACAAATAATATCAAAGTTTCGATAATATTCATTGAAGGGTTAGAGTCATACTTTCCACCTCTGTCTGAACTTCATTGTTTAAGTTTCTTATCGGTTTGAGTTTCAGCTTCATTTGTGAATGTGATAAATTTTTATAGTGCCTCATCTTTGTGTTTCAATAGGTGAACATAGCAATATCTACAATAATCATCTATAAAAGTGATAAAGTATCTTTTATGATCCTTAGTTATGATCCATTGAATTCATAGATATCAGTGTGAAGTAAATCAAGTATTTGAGAATACCTTTCAATCGAATGGTACATCTTTCTTATTTGTTTGGCTTCAACATATACTTGACACTTGTGGTCTTGTTCAATATCATGTTTGGGAATTAAATTCATGTCCATCATCCGTTGAACAACATCGAAATTTAAATGACCTAAACAATTATGTCAAAAGAGAAATGATATCCCCACTCAGACCAAGACAGAACTTTTACTTGTTCAAAATACAATTAAGGTGAAGCAGGGTCAGGAACAACAAATCTCTTTATAATAAACAAATCCATCATCCGTTGAGCAACATTGAAATTTAAATGATCTAAACAACTATGTCGAACAGTGGAACATTCAACGATATTCACATAAGAGAATTCATAATGCTCAATTTTATTCATGTTCGAACCAACATTTTCAACTAGTACTTTGAATAATCTATCGGACAAATAACCTTTCCAACAAAAAGAACCAAAACGTAAAATATCAAGTTTTATTTTACTAACGATAGATGACTTTGAAGGTGTGCTTGAAGGTTTTCTGAATATATGGGGTGTTTAACATCTACCCTATTGTATAAGAGGGAAAAAATAACTTAACCCTAAATATAAAGAAGATCGAATTCTTGTTGACAATTATAGTACTTATGCCTATAAATGAAACTTTGATTTATTATTCCACACAATTAAGACGTTTCTCAATGCCATATGATTTAGTGTTTTGTGATACAAATACACCTTATATCCATCGGAAATTAACTAAGAAGATCAAATTCAAATATTTTGAGCCCCATTTTTTTTTGGTTTTTTGTTTTTGTTTTTGTTTTTGTTTTCTTTCTTGGTTGGGGAGAGAGGGAGGGGGAAATGGAAGGCAAAAGTACAAATTTTCATGTGTGACCCTTTATATTAGGGCTGTCAACGGGTCGAATTTGGATTGGATCTGCCATATTCGAATGCGAATTCGATTAATAAAATTTATATTTAAATTCGATCCAAAATTCGATAAAATATTTGTTAATTAGTACTATATTCGAATTCGATGGATATCTAAAATTCGGTTAAAAAATTCGATCTGATTTTATTTTTTTTCTTTTAAATTTTATAAAAATATTGTATTTATAAAGTAAATATATGTCATATTTGAATTTTTAACAATTTTTTATATATATTAGTCAAAAAATTAAATATTTGAATATTAAACTCTTTTTTCACATTATATTAATGTATAGATAAACTATTATATTTGATATTTTATCAATATTTCTCTTATATTTTAGGTTAAAAAACTCAATATTAATAGTATAATATAAATATTAATACAGATATTAGGTCAATATAATATATAGATTTTATTCTAAAATATTTAGTAATATTATATATAAAAGTATTAATTTAGTAAAAAATATTAAAGTTCGAATTCGAATTTTTAACGGATCGAATTGCTTAATCGCATATCCGATCTACTTATTTTGAATTTTGAATATTTATAATCAAATCTGATTTATCGAATATTTTAATCGAATAAAATTTTTAAAATTCGAATCGAATTCGAATTGAATTCGAACTAAAATACAATCCATTGACAACCCTACTTTATATTGGCCATTGGGCCAATATGGTCCAAACATACTTATTTTCAGCTCAATCATTTTAAACATATTCATTCAGACCATTTTCAGTTAAATTCATTTTGAATCCAATATGAAGGACTCAATTCAAATTCAAAGCAAATCCACTCATTTGCCATTCATATTTATTAATTAGTTGTTACACACTCAAAAGTATTATAAAAAATTATATTGAGTTAATTATAAATATAGCTGACTAATTGAATATAAACGAAGAAAGTGTGGTTCATTGCAATTATAATTCGACTATGATTAGGAGTAATTGGAGTGAAATAATTGTATGTTAATATGAAACCTCCTTAACCATTGGGCTCAGACTTGAACACGTGAAAGGAACAAACACCCAAAGGAAAAAACTATATTAAGTTAATTAAATTTGACCCAAAGATATTAGCGAGGAGGATTTAATTTGAAAAAAATATGATCTTTCCTATAATCGCGCTTAAAATAATAACTATTCACATAATCGAAATAACATTAGTTTATATATTTAAAATTTATCTATAATATAAAATGAAAAATGAAAAACAATTGAAATATGGAATTTAAATTAACATTTAACAATATTTCATAGTGCATAATATAAATCACATCCAAGAAAAAGCAATAGAGAGAGAATGGGGATAAGGGGGTAATAAGAATCCTTCAATGAAAATTCATTCGACTATATAGTCCACATATTAGTTTTGATTGGAGTTTCCTTTTTAATCCTATGAGGATCAATATTAGAAGTCTATAATATATGTGGCGTAAGTCTCTTAAATAATGTGAAAAATCAAAAATTTGAGTGTGAATGAATTTTTAATGTGTGTGTAAATAAATAAATAAATAAATAATAATAATAATAATAATAATAATAATAATAATAATAATAATAATAATAATAATAATACATGAATGATATTATTTTACACTTTTATTGTGCTCAAAATTATGACCTTTTAATTATATAATTTAAACTATAATTTAAAAAAAAAATCACTAAGTTGTTCCATGAATTATCAAAATCCAAAATTTATTATCATAAGACATGTTTCATAACTTAAATATTTTCAATAAATTAATATTTTTAACACAAGGCATAAAATCCTCTATTACATTTATGGATAATCGATATATACAGCGAAAAAAGTGTCAGATCTTACAACCTAATTCCTACAAAACCCACACTATATATGTTGGTAGCCCAAGAAAGAAGATGACACCATTTTCAATCCTTGATCTTGCTTCTCTTGGAGTAGTAGTAAATCTTGAAAGCCTTGGGGAGGAAAACTGGCAACAAAAACCCAAACAAATTGAAGCACCAAAACCCCATATTAGCAACAGCAAGACCTCTCCCGACATACATTCTCCTCGCAGTACTATTCCCTCCATAATACTCCATTTCCCCCTTCGAAAATTCTCTCCCAAGCCACTCCACAATCGTGAAAATCCTCCTCGAATTGTAGAACACCGGCACGAAAACACGAATCGGCAGCGAAAAATTGCCGGAAAACGAGATCCCCTCCATGAAAACTTGGCTGGCTAATAAGAAAAGATGGGGTACGGCAGCTTGGATTCCCTCCTTATCTCCTCCAAAAATACCTTCAAGTATGTGTACTATTGGAAGAATTAACCCGATCACCGCCGCCACAAGGACGGAGAGGTTTAGAATCGTGTTCTTCTCGCCGAAAACTGTGGGGCTCGGCGTGTGGGGAAGTGAGTGGAAATGCGACCTTTGATAGGAAGTACATGTAAATTATGGAGAAGAGGACGAAAGCAAAGTCCTCGGTGCTTACCATGCCGCAAGCCGAGAGAATTAGGATCACCGCAAGAGCGCTGAGATGCCGAAAAGTGAAGATACTCCGGCGGGTCGGTGGTGTTGCGGTTGTCTTCACATCGCCGCTGCTTGCATCCAGTTCGTGCCGTTCTTCTTTGGGGAGACCAACCCCAGCTGCCATTTTTCAGTTGGTTTCTGCTAAAAGTTGTACAGAATGAGAGTGGATAAAATGGTTTTCAGGGTAAGCCCTGAGTGGCGGAGACTGGAGAAGACTGAAGAGATATTATATTTTAATATATTTTATTTTATGAATATATATTGAATGTATCCAGTTTTGCTTTTGATGCACATTATACATTTGAGGCCTAATTCGTGGTCCAGCCCGATGAATTAGGATCAACGACAAGATTATATAGCCCAACAAAGAGGTTGGAATAGTAGGGCCCAAGCCCACATTAGATGCACCGAGAACCCAGCTAGGAAATTGGCTAGAAATAGGTCACTTGGATGTGGGCATGTGACCATTCTCATCAAAATAAACAACGGGCCGAAGGTGTAAAAGGTGCATTCTCATGTGTCAGGAAAACTATAAATATGTGTGTGTGTATATATACTAGCATATAACCCGTATTATGCA
This sequence comes from Jacaranda mimosifolia, assembly GCA_018894105.1. Classification (NCBI taxonomy): domain Eukaryota; kingdom Viridiplantae; phylum Streptophyta; class Magnoliopsida; order Lamiales; family Bignoniaceae; genus Jacaranda; species Jacaranda mimosifolia. The sequence continues at coordinate 33,766,883 of CM032125.1, read as the reverse complement.
CGGATAAAATTAATTATTATTAAAAATATAATATATTGGTATTCTTTTTATTTTATGTGAAAGTAAGTTTAATACGTATTTTTTTTAAATCAGATAACTAATCTTAAAATTAAAGAATTTTTTTCATCAAATCATATGTATTAATATCAATAAAAAGCAATGAAAATTTAAGCTCATCACATTATTATCTATTTAAAAAAATATGATGTAAAATTGTAAAATCTTTTTTTTCCATAATCCAAGACAACTTAGTTAATTTAAAAGAAATTGAACAAAATAATAAACAATATAATACATGCAAAAATATAAAAGAATGATAAATAATATTAATCATAAAAAAAACTTACGGCACAATTAGAAAAAAAAAAATTAAATACATTTGGAACTATTTTGAGTTTGAACACCAAATCTTATATATATTAATGCAAGGATAATGCTATTCGGTCAAGTGAGTAGTTATAATTTTTTATACAATTAGCTTAAAAGTTTTGATATCACGTTTTAAAAGGCTAAGCTAAGTAAAACACTATGTTAACGAAAGAAAATACTCCTCAAAATTATTAAAAATCATATTTTGAAATATTAAATCTAGCAAAAATTTAATCACATTTTGAGGAACTACTAATAAAACAAAAGTAAATATTAACTTTTTCAAGTATTACAAATACTCAATCAATAAAAATAAAAATCACATTACATAAGTTATGAGTTTTCTTTTAAAGTAGAAATTAAGACATGATTCATCTTTATCTTGAATTCATTCGTTACTTGTGAGACTATACATCAAAAATTGGTCACGTTTCAATATACTTTAAGACCTTTTCAATCTGAAATTGCATTATGATATAGAAAAAATTATTTGTATTCCAAATAATTATAGAAAACATACTAATAATAAATTATAATTTTTTTCACATGTTATTTTCCTTTGTTTTCCAACTTAATTGTATCATCGTCATATGAATTTAATAATTTCTATTATTGTTCCATAAAAAATCATCCATATCCAAATCTCCTTATCATTCATATAAAAAAGGTAAAATAAATTGATGATTAATATTTTTCATGATACTTAAAATATTGAGCTTATAGTAGTACTCCTGGGTTGGGGGGGGGGGGTGAGAGGCAAGAAATACATTTACATGATTCGATATATTTTATGCTTGAAATAAACATGAAGAAGATACCACCTGAATCTTTACAAATAAGTCAAAAAAGAATCATTTTTTGATGCAAATTTTCTTGCTCCCCCCATTTCCTGTGTCCAACTCATTTGTCATATTCTGTTATATTCACATAGAAAATATCAAGTTTTCAACAATCAAGAAAATATAATTATATATATGAAATCAAAATTTCAATAGATACCCAATTCCAATAGAAAATGAATTTATTGTGGAAAAATTTATTGATTTCTCCTTCTTTCATATTTGAAAAACCGTGGGAAAGCTTTTTGAAATTTGAATTTTTATTTCTTTCAGTTATATTTGCATGGAATCAGATAGTCCCTTTATATAGGTGTATGAAGTAAAAGAGTCTTAACTTACTAGAATATTTTTTATATTATCTTATTATTATATATATAATATTAAAGGATAATATCAAATCTTTATTTGATAGATATTTGATATCATTTGGTGAAATTTGCTTTACTATTATATCTTATTAGACTGCATTTTATTGGTTGAAAAATCTCAACATTATATTTAGTTATATTAGATTTATTGGCCAAATAAATATTTAGAATATTATTTAAATTAATTATTATATTTAAAATTAAATTTGATACTTCAATATATAAATAGAACCATTAAATTGATTATTGGTACTTTATTTTATACATGGCCTCTTGTAATTAGTTATAAAATTAATATTTTTTTCAAAAAGTTTTTATCATAAACAATCAGGTACAAATAAATTTGATTATTAAAGTTAAGAGAAAACTTTAAAAAAAATTCAAAAAAATTGTAAAATAAAAAATTTTCAATATATTCTAAGCGCGAGATGGAACAAATTTTATAGATAATTATTTTTTTGATATTAAAGATCAAATAAATAATTATTTATTCAACCATGAAAATAATTTTGAAACTTTAGAAATATTTATGTGGAATAGATAAGTGTTCAACTAATATGAATAGAGCAACCAACTATCCATAATTTTTTTTTCATTTAAGTAAAAAAATTTAAATTTTAGAAATTTAGTACAAATTAACTAAAAAAGTAATGACTTTATTTTAGAGACTATTGTTTATTTTTTTCAATAGAGATGTAGTGACTTCATCTTAAACTATTACAGAAAAAAATTTATCAATTTTTTATAATCTAGTATTAATATCTAATTGTTAATAAATAAAATAAATTATATTTTTAAATTTAAATTAAGTTCTTACTTAATAGTATAGAGAGATATATTTTAAATTTCAAATGAAAGAAAATTAAAGATAAGATACAATCATATAAGTTAGAGATAGTAATAAACAATTAATGAAAATTTTAAAATTTAATTAAAATACTCAAAATTCTAAAAATTTGCCACTTGGTCAAAATTACAATCAAAATCAAGTGATTGTAAATCCCACACCAAATTTTAGGATTTAGAATTTAGTTGAATTCATTTAATGTACTGATTTTATTATTGGAGGGATATCATTGACAACTCCAATGATCTTAACTATCATTGTGTTGCAGCTTGTAAGGTCTAAAAGTAGAGCGACTTAACTAGGAATTAAAGTCTTTGGGCACGTTTGATTTGTGAGATTGAGTTAGATAAATGAGAATAATTTAATATAATTTAATCTAATCTCACATTTTATACGAGATATTACAGGAGTAGGCTGACCTACTTTTTGGTTCCAACCCATTACTATAGCAACAATTAGATGAGATTGGAATCTTGCCTTGGGGGTGCGATTATATAATCTCTTCCTCCACTAAAAATTTGTTCCGTTACTTGTCCTCCATTTTTTTTTTGGTTATTCCAATTGTCTCCTCTAAAAAAATCCTCAAATGTGTCCTCTTTGTTTTTTTATTCAAGGATAATTTTTCTGATTATCCATTTACTCTCACACATTAAACATGCATCAAAGATTATAATAGATCATAGTTGCACTTAAATGCAATGTTAATCTTCTATATCAAACAAACTAATATATTATTTAATCTCATCTTATCACATTTTATTCAAATTTTCACTATTATTTACATTCTAAATCAAACGTGACCTTTATCAAGAGGAAGCACTCCAAACTTCTATAAAATTTATAACCACATATTTATTTAAATATTTTTATATTTAAAATATAAAAAAATAAAATATTAATTAAAGTAGATGATTCGTACCACACCTAACGATAAAATTGATCCAAGGTGTTGAATTTGGATTTAAATCTCATATTAATATAAAGGCATGTCTATATTATATATTTTGTTATTCTCCATAATAGCAGCCAGCAGCAGACTATGGTTAGATCTTGCTAGCTATTGGTCATGTCTGGGCGGGATTCTGAATTTGAGGGTGGAGATGTGCGTGATGGTAAGGGAACTTGCGGGGCTGGGAGAAAGATGTATTATATAGATATAGATATATATATATATGTACATATATGTTTTATTGTGTATGTATAGTTACATGTATATGAATATATATGCATCATTTATATCCTACAAAATGATAAAAATATATCAAATAGATCCTCACGAATCCAAAAATATTGCAAATAGGTTGAAGCGTATTTATGCTTTTGAATATTTATGCAATTCTCTCATAATTTTTTAGCAACTTTTAATGGTAAAGCATTTTTATCTTTTCACACTTTTCACCTGCATTACATTTAGATTTTTAAAATTAAGGAGGTATATGCAATTTTAAAATAAAGAGAATTTTTGGTAATTATAATCAATTTCAGGAGGTTTGAATGTAATTCATCATGTATATTATATTTAAAAATATGTCAACATAAAAAAAAGAGAAATATAAAAATATATCATAAAAAATTGCATATATTATATGTGAGATACATTTCTATGATAAAAATAAACTAAATGAATTTATTCATATATTATTACTATATAAAAAAAATATACTTGAAGTAGATTCGAGATTGATTACCATGTTTTGTTTATTCATTATTGTCACGTGAAGTACTTTATCTATTTTTAATACCATTATTGATTCTATTTATAGCAAAAGACAAAAGTACAATGGACCATTTTCTCAACGGTTGTGAGCTGTCAGTATCCATAAAATTAACGAATGTCAAGTCAACAACTTTCAGTTAATGTGGCAGACATTGACTTCGATTGTGCAGGTCGTGTACGTGGGGGTGGGGTATCAGTTGTCAGATGGGCGGAGCCCACTTAATGCCTTTTATCGTTTTTATTATTATTTAAAAATAAAAAATATCAATTTATACAAATTTGTTAAATATCATTTATTCTTAATTTTGTTAAATTTATTTTACTATTACAGTATCACATTAATCAAATTGAAATTCATTAATTGTAAAATATTTTATATTATTTTAAAATAAATAAACTATAAATATATTTTAAAAAAGGATAAATCTTTCAACATAAATAGAATATAAACCATCTAGATTTTTAATTTTATATTTATTCTAATTATTATTTTCAAATAAAATATCAAAATACAATATCACTTCCCACCTATGTACAATCTCCTTGCAGTACTATTTCTTCTATAGTGCTCCATTTCCTCCGAAAATTCTTTCCTCAGCCACTCCACAATTGTAAAACTCGTCCTCTAGTTGTGGAACACCGGCACAAAAACATGAACCAGCGAAGAAAAGTAACACACCCACTCCATGAAAACTTGGCTACCTAGCCAATAGGAAAAGGTGGGTGGTAAAGACTGGGGGCTCGAAGGTGGGGAAGTGGTCGGTGGAAATGCAACTTTTGCTGGGAAGTACATGTAGATTATGGAGAAGGTAAAGAAACCCAAGTCCTCGGTGCTTACTATCATCATCGCGAGATACTCCGGCAGTCGGTGGTTTTCTGGTGGTGCAAACAACTGTGCTGCTTACTTCCGGTTCGTGCGGTTCTTCTTCTGGGAGACTTATGTGATCACTTGATGAGCCAATCCTGGGTGACATTTTTTCTTAATTTTTCAGTTGGTTTCTGCCAAAAGTTGTACAAAGGTAGTCAGAAAGTTTGAAGCTGAAAGTGATAAATTATGGGGTGATAAATTCTTGTTTTGTGAAAAGCAATGTTATCTGAAAAGAAAGGTCATAATTTTTTCTCTTGTTGAGAGAGAGAGAGAGAGAGAGAGGAGACGATGGTTTTCAGGTGAGTGGGGGGTAGAGAGAGACTTTGAACTATCTCAGTTAAAGATCTCACAAAATTACGAGCTCTTCATCAAGGAACTCCTAGACCAGTTTGGTTTCATTTTTTGAAGTTATTTTTTTTTTTTAAATGTATAATAAAAAGTTAATTAAAAAAATATTTATAAAAATAAAATTGTGTTTGGATGTGTTGTTTGAAATTATCAATTTATATAGTAATGAAAATAAGATATATTTGGATGTTAAGTGTTTTTGTATTAAAAATTATATAATTTTGAATTTAAATTGATGATGTGATGTGTAATTATTTGAAAAAATAATATTATAATTTAAATTTAAATTTATAATATTTTTGTGGTAAATGTTGTTTGAGAAGTATTAGGAAGATAAAAAAGTGGATATAGGTAATAATAGGGGGAAATAGGTATGAAAATGGAGAGAGAATGTAAAAATAAATGTTTTAACAATAAAAATGTATGAAAAAAATGATGAAAAAATTGATAATTTTTTATTTTAATTTTCAGCAGAAAATGAAAATGAAGTTTGAAAATGACAACAAATGGGGTTTCTTTTTCTTTCTTTCCTGAATTTTACAATTTTTCTAGTTAGGGTTACTAGGATTTCTTGCCTGCTGGTATGAATGGGTTTCCAAAACACGTTTTGAGAGAAGATGCATTAATCCCTGTTGTTAAAAAAAGAAACAGAAACTTTCTCAGTTAAAGAATATTGGTTCATGACGGACATTTATCTGTGCAGTCTAACTGTGACATGAACAATCATTGTGAATCTTTTCACATAAGATGATCTGAACCTTTTACTGGTCTTAAAACTGTATTTGTGAGGCGAAGAACTAATTTTTGGTGAATTAAACTTTGAAACATAAGTGATGGATGTCTAAAAATAAACTTTGAAAAACAAATCATACTGGCAGATTTTTCAGATAAATTAATGACGAGTTGAAAACACAAACATGTTAACTAGAACATGGATTCTTTTCCAAAATTGTAGGGAAAAAATACTATGATGTTAAACTCACTGATTTTTATTTTTTTTAGCAGATGCCTTTGCAGCCTTGTTGTCCTCATCTGAGATCAAGTTTGTCAACATCATGGTTAGCGGCAAACTCCTTAGTTTCCTCAGCAGGAGCAGCTTGGCCACCAAATCTTACACCAAATTAAAGCCTCCCCAGGGGCGAGTTTCCGGGAAACAATTTCCTATCACATTTCCTGGCGTTGGGGAATAGATAACCACTTGCTTGGCTTCTACTAAACGGCAGTGTATGCCTAAACTTTAAACTTTAACATCATCTTTTGTCAATTTATGATTTTTAGAGATTTAGGTATTTTTACATATATATACAAGTGCACATTTCTGGCTTCTGCAAGCAGAGACCACCAGCCAGATGGTGGTATCTCACGAACACTGCCAGTAGCTATGGAAGACGGCAGCAAACAGTGCGAAGAAGGAAATGGCAGCAACTATGATCCTTAGCCACAAGGGAGAGGGGATCATAATCGCAAGAACAAAAGCAGCGGCAAAAAGGGCCAGTCCCATTTTCCTGAGGAAAGTGGCTAATCTGCCACCGGGACCGGCCGCGAATTTCTCGAAAAAAGTGGTGGCAAAAGCACAAGTGATGGAGAGGGAGAAGAAGTGAAAGGATATGGGGAATTGAAGAAGATGTTTTTGCTCATTTTGCAATTGGAGAAATAGCAGCAACGAATCCACTGCTGATGTAAAGCATAGAGTAAGAAGTACACCTGAAAATTTATAATTGGGTGGCGGAGGAGGACCATCGGCGGGCAGTGGTCCGGCTGCCGGCTGCCCTCCACTCTCTATGTCTGGAAGAGGTCGCCGGACATGGCGTTGAAGGAGTTGGAGTGGAAGAGCTACTGCTGCTGCTGCTAATTTTCTATCTTTTGCGTCAGAGAGTTAAGGAATTGAGCAATTTTAGAAGCCATTTTCTTGGAATGCTTACATTAATAACAAAGGCCCTCAATTGGTTATACTTATATAGAAGAGAAAACTTTCTGGCAATAATAAAATAATTAGTGAAAATCCTGGATTCCAAATTATGAGATCAACGATTTTGATTTAAAGTTCTAATCTAATAAAAGTGGGACTTCTTACGAAAGGTAAGAAAAGTTGAATATTTAGGAAAGGGTCGTCCTGTCTAATTCAATAACTTTAATGTTCCCTGAAAATAAAAAATATTAAAATAAAAAAAGGATTTTCTCGAATTACCAATTATTTTTCTGAATTTCATTTGTTTTTAACCTTTAATAGGGCGACATCTTTCTAGAAATTGTGTCAAGTTGGGATGGATGAGTCATCAGTGGCATCACGTCCAGTAAGTTGGGATCCTGGCCATCATTCCTTGTTCTGCGGGCTCTTCCAAGACCACGGAAGTCATTGTTTTGCCTCTCTCCTAAAGAGAAAAGAGCTCGATGCTTTCAATGTTGCCTTCTATGTACAGTTTTCTGGCTTCATAGGAAAAGTGAAAACAACTCGGGCAGAAATAGGATGTCTTTCTTAAGCTTACTAAGTTAATTAAGTGCACTTTTGGTTAGCCTAATAATAATAATAATAATAATAATAATAATAATATGATTATTGATATAGGATGGCCCCAAAGGCCCAAAATCAGCAAGGCCCAAACCCGTTGGGACACTTCAACCTTGATCGACTAGCCTTCTCTTGGCCTAGAGAGCGACCCCGGAGCCCAGGCCCAACACTCAAACAGCGGTCGACCAGTCTTCCCCAAACCCAGGGGGACATCTCAGGGACTGCAGATCCACTCGAGCATAATCGACCTGGATCAGGTCGATGACCTGGATCAAGTCGACCCTAGGGTTGAACTCTGCACAGTCCTCTGCCACCGCATTAAATGCGTTGACTGGCAGCATGCCACTGCATTAATGGCACACGCCATCCCCTCACCATCTAATACAGCAGGCGCCACACAGTGTACCATCATGTCCTGTAGTTTGAAAGGACGCCTAGCTGGCAAAATTCAAATGGGAGAATTGACTAATTTCCCCCGGAGAGAGGCTGAAAAACCCAAAGGAAGCCAAGGGCTTCCTGGGCATTTTCTTTAAGGGTGAAGAATATAAAAACTCTCAAACAGACCTCTTATAGGTATGCACACATATACTCACAAAACCATCCTACTCCGCTGCTCGATATTTTATGTTTGAATCTCATACTAACTTGAGCATCGGAGGGCCTTAGCCAAGGGCCACTCAGCTAGCCTAACATTTGCCTTGATTGCAGGATTTCTCTACCTTTGTTACCGAGAATAACTACCATTGGATCAAGCTTCACCCTAACTGGAGGTTGAATCCGTATACTACATTTTGAACCCTCATCATTTGGTGCTGTCTATGGGACACTGAAATCCTGGATCGAAAATGGTGAACACTAGACAAGCCCCATCAGGAAGAGAAGAAAACAGGAGATCTAACTCTCCCGTACCCCGCCAGGACCAAGAACCAAATGCACCGAGGCCCAGTGACCAACCGGAGCCCGTGGTCACTCTCACCATGCCTCAATTAATGCAGCTCATTAGTGAGCAAATCTCAGCGCAGATCTCAGCTCAGCTATCGACTGCTTTGAATCGGTGCGCCGCGCAACCAGAGTCGGTAGCCAGCGCCACGCCATAACCTGTCGGGCCAGAGAGAGCCCCGCCTGTGGAGTATTCATAGCGCCCGGTGTCCCCCAGGCGCCTATCTAGGCGGGAGCCAAGTCAGGGCCGCTTTTCAAAGGAGGCTCCCCGCCCCCCGTTGAGAGAGGAGATAGCTGACAGCGTGGACCATGACGTTCGGCCCCTTCGAGCCTAGCAGCGCGATAGGGCCGAACGTTTTCGTAGCAGAAGGGAGCAGGACCAGCAGGAGTGGGAGGAAGTATCCCACCAGGTGCAGCAATTGAATAAGCGCCTGGAGGAACTCTCAAAAAGGAATGCGGACAGGCCCATGCAGCCGGAGGTGCCATCGAGATTCAGGAGGGAGCGGGACTCACCTTTTGTGCAAGAAATCCTTTATGAACGCATCGCGGTGGATGCTAAGATCCCCATCGAACTGTCGCGATACAATGGGTCCACGGACCCGAACGAACACTTGCTGCAGTTCTAGCATATGATGCAGTTGTATGGAAACAATGAGTTCATTCATGCAAAGATGCTGGTGACCACCTTCCAAGGGATGGCCCTTGACTGGTTTGTAAAGCTGGAGCCGGCGTCCATCTTCTCATACGATCAGTTGTGTGATAAATTTCTCCATCAGTTCGCTAACAGAAGAAAGGCAAAGTTACCCCACACTCACTTACATACCGTAAAGCAGGCGGAGGGAGAGTCTTTGAGAGATTTCTTTACCCGGTTCAACACGGAGGTATTGAAAATCGACAGTCTAAGGATCGAGTTCTTGATAGACGTGTTGTTCCTTGGATTGAGGCATAAGGAATGTGCCAATGCTTTGGTGCGGGCTCAGCCCCGCATGATAGAAGAACTCTTGGACCTTGCGAAGAGGTACATGACACAAGAGGAGATGAACAAGATCAAATATGGCAACATTGAAGCCAACAAGAAGAGGGGGAAGGAGAAAAAAGACAAGCAGAATAAGGACGAACGTCGATCTCCAATCAGACGTTTCCATGACTACACCCTACTCTCCTTCTCGAGGAAAGAGGTGCTCTTTGCCATACAACACGACAACCTGCTGAAGAAGCCTCAAAAAAGTGCAAAAACAGAGGCCATGAGGAAGTTGGGAAAGTTTTACTACTTCCACAAACAAAAAGTGCATGATACTGAAAATTATTTCAACCTGAAGGACGAAATAGAAAGGCTGATCAGGCAGGGGCACCTTAAGAAGTATATCGAGGAAAAACCTCGACAAGAGGAGGGAATGGTCGACTGGACTCCCTATAGAGAAAGGTCGGCAAGTCTGAGAAAAGACGACAAGGGAAAAAGACCAGCGTACAAGGCTCACCTACCCATTAGAGGGGTCATCGACATGATAGCTGGGGGCCAATGGGAGGAGATTCCTAAAATGCAAGAAAATAGACACAACGGCAACTCGACTTGACCAAATCGCCTAGGGTCGAGACAGTCTTCCAACTTGCTACCAACGCAGACTCGATCTCCTTCAATGACGCCGTCTGAGCCAACTCGACAGTCAAAGCTTGGATCGAAAGATCGATTGTCCAATAGTGGTTACTGTCAAGATTGCCAACTTTGAGGTATGGAAGGTCCTGGTTGACAACGATAGTTCGACAAACATCATATTCTTGTCAACCTTGAACAGAATGGATCTCAGCAAGTTGAAGTTCGATGCCATTAAGATGCCCCTAGTTGGGTTCGGGGGATCAGAAATTATACCGGAGGGGTCCATTAGCCTTTCCACGACTTTCGAGCAGGGCCACCGCAGCCGAACCCTGATGATTAACTATTTGGTGGTCGATGCCCCGTTTGCTTACAATGCTATCATAGGGCGGCCAACCCTAAATGATTTCAGAGTCATTGCATCCACTTACCACATGAAGATAAAGTTTTCGACCCCACGGGAGTTGGTAAAATTTTATGTAACATTAAAGATGCTTAGCGCTGCTATACAATTTTTGTGGACTCCAGCGAGCAAAAAAGGAGACTACAACTGAAATCCTCGGGAGACGCTTCTGTAGCGAAACCCAAGCAAGGGACTTCCTCAAAGAAGAGAAAGCTAGAAGATACGCGGGTCGAGCCAACAGGAAAATTCAAAATAATAGAGCTCGAATTGAGGAACCCCGACAAGACGACGAGGATCGGGGCAGACCTAGGGGACTGGCTGGAGTGCCTTATGATCGACTTCCTCCGGTGCAACCTGGATGTTTTCTCTTTGAAGGCAGCTGACTTACAGGGCATCGACCCCGACATTATTGTCCACAGGCTCAATTGGACCCTGCCCACAAGCCAGTTTGCCAAAAGAAAAGAACTTTCAATGCTGAACGAGCGCAGATCATCCAGAAGGAGGTAAGCAAACTCTTGAAAGCTGGTTATGTTGTTGAAATTCAATATCCTTCATGGTTATGTAATGTTGTACTTGTCCCTAAGAGCGAGGAAAAATGGAGGATGTGTAATGATTTTACCGATTTGAGTAAAGCATGCCCAAAAGATCCTTACCCTTTGCCTCGTATTGATTTACTTGTTGATTCCACTGTTGGTTGTGAGTTGCTTAGCATGATGGATGCATTTCAAGGGTATTATCAAATATTTATAGCACCGGAGGATAGGGATAAAACCTCTTTTGTTGTTCCCAATGGGGTATACTGCTTCCAAGTCATGCCATTTGGACTTAAAAATGCTGGAGCAACTTACCAAATGTTGGTTAATTTCATGTTTAAAAACGAGATTGAAAAGTCAATAGAAGTTTATGTCGATGACATGATTGTAAAAACGAATAAAGCAGAAAATCATTTGGCCAATCTAAACTATATATTTTCTATTTTAAGAGCCTTCGGTATGAAACTAAACCCCAACAAATGCACGTTTGGCATACGGGGGGCAAATTTCTGGGTTACATGGTTAGACAGAGGGGAATCGAGGCCAACCTGTGGAAAATACAAGCAGTTCTCGACATAACTCCACCGCGCACAGTTCGAGAAGTTCAACGCCTCGTCGGTAGGGTTATCGCTCTAGGCAGATTTATAGCCAAATTGGCAGAGAAGAGCTTACCCTTCTTCAAGATTCTAAGAGACACAAAGAAGTCAGGATTTAGATGGGATGGACAATGTGATCGAACCCTCCTCAACCTCAAGCAATATCTTTCTTCACCACCTCTGCTTGCCAAGCCTGAGCTCGAGGAGGTTTTGCAGCTGTATTTGGTGGTCTTTTTGGCTTCCTTCAGTTCAATCTTGACAACGATGAGAGCTGGAAACCCTTGCCCAGTTTACTACTACAGTAAGGCTCTCTAGGGATCGGAGCACAACTATCTGGAGATTAAAAAGTTTGCCCTGGCCCTCGTTACTTCAGCAAGGAAGCTGCAACCATATTTCCAATCCTATGCAATCTCGGTATTAGCAAACTAGCTATTGAAATAGGTGTTGTCGAAGCCAGATGCTTTAAGTCGACTTACTAAGTGGGCCATCGAATTTGGTGAATTCGACATCCAGTTCCAACTACGAATAGCTATCAAGGCTCAAGTGGTGGCGGACTTTATCCTCGAAAGGTTGACCTGCCATCGCCGGATGTCGAGGAAACCCTATTATGGACATTGCATGTCGAAGGTTTAGCGACGTCATTTAGAGGAGGGATTGGAGTGTCTCTTCGATCCCCGACGGCTGAAGATTATGACTTTGCAGTAAAGCTTGATTTCTCGATCACGAATAATGAAGCGAAATATGAGGCCCTCATTGCAGGTATGCGCATGGCCATTGACAGAGGGGTCGATAGGCTGGTGGCGCTCATCGACTCTCAGCTCGTGGCGGAGCAGGTCAAGGAAAACTTCGAAGCGAAAGTGCGCAAGATGGCTCAGTACTTAGCGGAGGTGCAACAGTTGAAACAGATGTTTAGACACTTTTCTTTAAGCTAGATCCCTCGATCAAAGAATGAGGGAGCAGACGCACTTTTCAAGCTGGCCAGCTCGACGAGGGGCACTCGAGAAGGCGCAATAACATTTCTTGTGGCCGAACAGCCCTGCGTTTTGGCTCCCAACCCGAGTCAAGTTGGATGCATCGGTGAGGCAACCCCATCCTGGCAGCATCCAATTAAGCTTTATCTGAGTCGAGGTGCCCTACCAAATGATGCTAAACAGGCCCGAAAGCTGAAGGGTTTGGCGCCCAAATATGCACTGGATGAACACGGGCAGTTATACAGGAGATCGATTGCAGGACCCCCACTCAGATGTTTAGATCTCGACTAGGTGAACGAGGTATTACAGGAAGTGCATGCAGATATTTGTGGCAATCACTCTGGTGGAGAGAGGCTGAAAAATCCGGAGGAAGCCAAGGGCTTCCTGGGCATTTCCTTTAAGGGTGAAGAATATAAAAACCCTCAAACGGGCATCTTACAAGTATGCACACATATACTCACAAAACCACCCTACTCCGTTGCTCGATATTTTTTGTTCGAATCTCATACTGACTTGAGCGTCGGAGGGCCTTAGCCGAGGGCCACTCGGCTAGCCTAATGTTTGCCTTGATTGCAGGATTTCTCTATCTTTGCTACTGAGGATAACTACCATTGGATCAAGTTTTACCCTAACTGGAGGTTGAATCCGTATACTACATTTTGAACCCTCATCAATTATAATACAATTTGAATTTTTGGAGGTGGATAAAGATTTTTAAAAGTCATTTAAAGGATAAAAGTGTAAATTTACAAATAAAAAAACTGTAAAACTTATATTGAACAAAGTAGACATATTAACATTATTATTGTCCTTTGAATTCGAAAAATGAATCAAAAAAGATTTTTTTTTATTTAATCCATTTTGAAACCAACTCAATCCAACCCATTTTTAATTTAAATATTTAAAGTTCATATTGAGTTCACTGATTTTGCATTCAACCCAATTGAGCCCAAGTTATGTCCAATCTAATCCAATCCAATACACCCCAACTTAGACTGGCTGGGGAATGGCTTTGAAGGAGTAGGTGTAGAAGGGCCAGTGCTTCTTCAGTCTTTTGCTTCGGAGTGAAGAAATTCAGCAGGCCTGGAAGCCATGTTTTACTAAAATGCAAGAGAGTGAGCAAGTGGCCGGGGAATAGCTTTGAAAGGATATGTTGGTCCTTTCAAGTTTCTATCGGAAGTATCTTGTAAATTTTCTTGGACGAGGGAATGACAAAAGTCTTTTTCCACCAAGTGGCAAGAACCCTACAGAGTTTTTGAAAGTCATTAAATACTCACCAAAAATCAAGAGTCAGCGTTTAGCCTGGACAAGAAAGAAATAAATTGATAATAAAATAATAAAGGGCTAGAAACTTTTTTAATATTATAGATTATTATTGTATGATAATTAAATTTTTTTAATGTGTTTTATATAGAATGAACAAATTGAGAATTAAAATAAAATAATATATTGAGATATATTTTCTTTTATATTTGGGATTTGTGATTTTAGATGCTTTTACACTGTTGGAGAACATCATTCTAACTTTAAAATCTTTTTCGCGTGGAAAAGCTGCCATGGAAATAAAAAATAGACCTTTGACAATGACGATTAGATTTTAATACTATTAGGAAATTTAATATTGTAAAAATAATTTTTTTAAAATTATTAATAATGAAATTAACTTTTAACTATTAAATTACTAAAATAATTTTAATTATAAAATTTCTTACTTACTTTTATAAAAAACAAATATAGAATTAAAATAAAAAGCAAAATAAAATTACAAACATCAACAAAAATAAGAAAAAGAAAAATGAGTTTAATAGTTTTGAATTATGCAAATTAACCTCATTACACATTACAAACAGCCCCAAATTCTATTATAACGAAACATCCCAATTTTTTAAATACCAGCGACCTCGATTGCCTTCATCTCTAGTAAAGAGGTGGACCGATGAGAACAACTGCCACTCATTCATCCTATTTGCATAAGAAATGGGTAATCTTTTACTATTCTATTTTTTTGGATTTTAACAAACTAGCACATGTTTATATATCTGTTTGAAGTAATTTGTATGTGAAAGTCTGAGGGTTTTGTTTTGGAAATTGTTTGCCAGTTCTAACTTTATTTCATTCATCTTTAGAGGTTCTACTTTCGTTCTGGGATTTGCTTGAATGCTGAGAAGCTGTTAAATCTTGTGGATAATGACATGGTTTCTCCTTTTTGTTCACGAAAAAATAAAAATTGAAAATTATTCCAAATGAAAGTGAAAAAGAAACTTATAAACATAAAAAAGTAAAATTTATTAAAATAACAAAAGGGAATTAAAAAGAAAAGAGAAATACAACCAATAGAAATATAGAATGACTGGGACTGGGCTAATTCCGCTCCCGGATGAAAATGGAATAAAAGGCCGTGGAGTGGTTTTCGTTCCAGGTTCCCGTCTCGGACTTGACTTCATCAAATCCAGCCAAAAACAAAAACAAATGGAGATAGATATCAAGTCAATAAATCTATGTGTACTCAAAAAAGATATATATAATAAGAAAAGGATGAAAGAGATAGGAGAAGCCGTCCCAATATTCGCTTGAAATCCAATCCAATCCCAGGTGGAGAAAATTAAAGTGAGATGTCAACATAAGTGATAGCGAGAAGAGCCAAACTTCGCATCAAATTGGAAAGGAGAGGCCAATTAAATTTCCAATCCTCTATGCTGGGAGCCCACAGTGCGGGGGTTCGGGGGGGGGGGGGGGGGGGGGGAACGCGCTGTGATGGAGCATTCCACCGGGGCGCCTCCAGCATTAAATAAATCGTATTACGGATTCAATAGTTTTAGAAAGAAGAAGTATTGGGACCGCTCTTCAACTGAAATCATGTCCACAAGTTAGTAGCTAGGAATAATACATTAATTTTGGTATCATCATGTGGCGGCGGCTTATAGACTAACCGGTAGTTTGGTTGTGTTTTTATTTTCAATTTTTTATGTAGTGTATTTTTAAAATTTAAAAAATTAGTTAAAGTAAATTAATTGAAAATATATTTGTATTTGGATAGTTTGTTAGAAAAGTAATGATAATATAGAGTTTAGTAGGTTGTAGAATGAGAGAACTGGAAATAATAAAAAAGAGAGAGCAGATATATAGATTATTAGGAGAAGATGTATAAGTTATTGAAAAATATATTTTGAGATGAAAATGAGTTGAAATATTAGTAAAAATAATGATAAGTTATTGATAATTAATTTTTAAATAATAAAAACAGCTGAAAATGAAACACAAACACAACCAAACTACGCATAAATAAATTTTTTGTTACATTCATGCGCAAATAAAAACATTCGTAAATAAAAACAGCTGAATATAAAAATTAAAACACAATCAAATTGCCTGTAAGTAAATTTTTTGTGACATCCATATGGTGCAATTAATTAATTTCTTCCTTGTGTTATTAAGCACATTTCGAATTCTACAACCTCGAAATGCTATAATGATAATTTAAGATTCAGAACAATTCTATTACCAACGGCCCCGTTTGATTTTATTTTCATTCTTTTTTTTTATTGCTTTTAAAATTTAAAAAGTTAGTGAAAATGAGTTGAAAACAAGTTCATATTTGATTAAATTATTAAAAAATTAATAATTATATTGAATTTAATATGTTGTAGGTAAAAATAGATAGCAATAATGATAACAGAAAGAAAAGATATATAAATTATTGAGAAAAATGTCATTTGTGAAGAAAAAGGAAAATAGGTTGAATAAAAAAAAATATTTTTTATATTTAAATAATAAAAAATATATATATATGAATAAAGTTTGAAAATGAAAACCCTCAGGGCCCAAGCGTTTCCTTCCTTTCTTTCTGTTCTTTCCTTTTCTTAATCCCACGAAATCTCCTCTCGGCCTCGTTGTTTCTGCAACATGTCGGACCCAGTCCGAATCATCATGAATCGAAGTGATATTGACAAAAATAGATTAGTTCTCACCGCCTCTCCCTTTTGTCCCCACTTTCTGTTAATTATCACAATAATTGGGAGTTGTCCCAATGCAAATTCTACATGGATATTGACCAAACAAAGTTGAACTTCTAAAGTAAATACTTAATACTTTTGCGAAACTATTCATGTAACATCCTTAATCAACTCCCACTCCCAATGATAAAGTTCAGCACTTTATTTCCTAAACTATTCATGGAACCTTCTTAATCAACTCCCAATGCATAAGTTTATTTCAAGACACTTTTTCCATTTTTCAACCAATCTGAAGAAGAGAAATGATTGAGAACGGTATTTTTCAAAGAAAATAAAATTTAAGGACAATCTAAGCTAACAACAAGAGTCACTTTTCATCTTCTTGAACCTGAAGCATTGGCAATATATATAGCTCTGCGAGCAGCATATTTTTCTTCCTTAATGTCCTATACACGAGCAAGTGTTCATAAAATTAGATATATTTATGCTATATTGATCAGGTAATAAACTAATATATCCAAATATTTTCAAATGGAATAAGCATAATTCTCAAAATAGATGTGCAGAGATTGGATTTTCAATTGCATTCAAAGCATGTCACTAGATTAACACAGGTAGAAAATTCAAGTTAACCTGTGTATATATTGAGGCACTCTTAGAAGTTAACCTATGTATGAGCTTATTCTCCCAACCAATCTTCTAGGAATTGATCAGATAAAATTAGAATGAGAATTATTTTCAAGTAATTTTAATAGATCGTGCCAAATCAATGCTACATTCTCATTTCATAATCGCAACAAAAGAGTTCTAAGTCACTTTCATTTTTTGCCTTATTTATTATTTGTTTGGGATGTTTAATGTTGACGACTACAACACAAATAAGTTGCAATCATAGCAAACTGTAATTAAGTAATGTTTAAAACTAATTGAGCTTAACTTAATTGCATGCATGCTAAATAATGAATGTCAAAGTTCAAATTTAATACAAATCAAGCAAGAATGAGCCTAAGGTAATATTTAATTCCACTTAGATGGCACTCAATCAACAAGTACTACAACATATTGCGCATAAAATGAATTAGGTTTAAAATAAGTTTAAAATGTTGAATATTACTAAATTTACATTTTTTCCCCACACATGCATATGCTTTCCAAGAGTTTAATAGAGTTTGAAAACTCAAACTTCACCATATAAGTATGAGAATGATGTTACTCAATCAATTGACTTACTCTCTGAAACTATAGTATTTGATTTTAGCTATATATTGATTGTTTTCATTAGCTATTTTACAATTTAAATGTATCTATGCTTCTATAAATTCAATTTGCACCTTGTCATGTGCCACATATACTTTGATAAAGAAAAAATTACAAAATAGGACTACAGGTACAGTCATTTTGCAAAAGAGAACCAAAATTAAGGAGTAGCAAAAAAGAAAGAAAGAAAGAAAGAAAAAGACTGAAATATTGAGTAGCAAAATAATTGGTCAAAAAATTGATGATATCGAAATGCAACAAAATTCACCCAATTGATTCGAAATGATTATTGATACAAAACTGAATGAAAGTTACGATGCTAGAATGTTATAAATTAAATTCGATTAGTTTGTCCAAAAAAAATTAATGATGCAAAATCAAGTAAATTGACGAGTTTTCATCGAGTGAAGATTGATGATATTGCTCCTTATTTTAGATTCATGTGTTATCTTTTTGGCTATTCCTTAGTTTAATTATCTTTTCTGCTGCTTCTTAATTTTGGTCATCTTTTGCAAAATGGCTCACTTATTGTCCTACTTTTGCAATTTTTTTCTTTATCAAAATACACATGGCACATGACAAAACATCAAGCTATACCAATCAAGCGCCACACAAGCATATTCCAACACTAACCATACTTTTGGATGAGCTGATCGTGCTTTTCATCAAGCTTTGGCCTTTTTCTCAATTTTTTATATATGGTCCTAGTCTTGCTAAGCCCTTAGTTCTAATCCTCTCTTGCAAAATAATTTTCGTAATGGTGCTATTTCCTCTAAAAAATACGTAATATTGGAAATGAATGTTACCCAAAGTGGGTTCTCATTGATGGTCAACGTTAATCTCAATACTATATATGATATGGCTATGGGCTCTGCCCCTTTATAAGCTCATCAGTCTGTCTTAAATTATAACTTGATTTGAGATGAATAGCACTTTAGGTTATTTTGGGAATAATGAAAATAATAACAATATTAATGATAATTATAAGATGATAGAGGTTGAAAAGTCATACCATAAAAAGAGCATAATACAATAAATGACAAAAGAGACCACTAAATAGATTCTTGGGATCGTGAACTCATTATGACCACTAAAATGAAAAAAAAGTATAAATAAAATGTGAAGTTGCATAATTCGTCAGCATATTGTCGTCAGCAACTACTATTCATCAAGATCAGCCACCCCCACCAAGATTTGGTAGCATCTTATAAGTTTAATTTGGATGATTAATTATACTAATTTCAGACTAAGATCTGTGGTGTTTGTTAATTAAGATATATAGTGGATGTTTTAAAGAGGGATTAATTCATAATTTACTTATTTCTTCAATATTAGCTGATAATTTTATTTATTTTTTTATTTATAACTTTTTTCTCTATAACCCCTTTGTACGTACTTGTTTTAATATGGCATCATCTTCGAATGATCATGGTAAGCAAGTGTTGGCAATTTCGGATTTCTTAATGTGATGAATGAACGAGGCAGATGTCAACGTGTGGGACACAGTCCTTACTCATCCTCAATTCTTTAGAATTTCCTTTCTTTATTCTTTATTTTATTTCTTTTTTTTTTTTTTGGGGGGGGGGGGGGGGATAAGAATCTTCAGTTCACACGATCATGAACAAATGAGTGTTTTTGAAAATAAAATTATGTTTGGATGTGTTGTTTAAAATTATAGGTTTAGATGTAAAAATGAAATATATTTGAACGTTGAGTGTTTTTGCATTAAACAGAAGAAAATTTTTGAATTTGAATTGATTATGTGATGTGTACCTATTTGAAAAAATATATATAAAATAATATTTTTGTGGTTAATAATATTTGAGAAGTATTGGGAAAATAAAAAAGGATATATACATAATAATAGGGGAAATAGGTATAAAAATAGAGGAATAATGTAAAAAAGAATATTTTGATAATAAAAATGTATGAGAAAATAGTGTAGAAGTTGGCAAATCTCTATTTTTACTTTGAAGAGATAATGAAAATGGATGTTGAAAATGAAAACAAACAGGCACTTAGCACTTTATTTCCTAAACTATTCATGTAACCTTCTTAATCAACTCCCAATGCTATATTTATGTAACATTCTTAATTTATGTAGTAGTACTAGGTATGCCTTCCAAGCGTGCTGAAAAAAGTGAAGTGATGTGTGTCAATGAACTCCCAATGCAAAAATTTATTTCAAGATACTTTTTCCGTTCTTCGACGAATATGAAGACAAATGACTGGGAACAGTATATTTCAAAGAAGATAAAATTTAAGAAAAGTTTAAGCTAACAAGAAGTGTCACCTTTCATCTTCTTTAACCTAAAGGATTGGCAATATATAGAGCTCTTTCTTCACTGCCCTATACAGGATTGCAGTGTTCACAAAATTAGACACATTTATGTCACATTAATCAGATAATAAACTAATATATCCAAGGATTTTCAAATGGAATAAGTATAGGTTTCAAAATGGATGTGCAGCGATTTGATCTTCGATGGCATTCGAAGCATGTTACTAGACTAACACGAGTTGAAAATTCAAGTGCCAACTTTTAGGAGTTAACTTGTGCATATAATGTGGCACTGATATGCATATAATGTGCAAATTCTTAGACAACCAATCTTCTGAAAATTGATCAGATAAAATTAGAATTAGAATGATTTCAAAGTAATTCTAATAGATCACACCAAGCCAATGAAACATTCTTATATCATAATTGCAACTAAATAGTTTTAAGTCACTACAATTTTTTTGCCTTATTCATTATTTGTTTGGGATGTTTAATGTTGATAGCAGACAATACAAATAAGTTGAAATCTAATTATGTAACATTTAAAACTAATCGACCTTAATTTGATCACATGCACGCCTAGTGACGAATGTCGAAGTACAATCTTAATACAAATCAAGCATGAATGAGCCTAAGATAATATTTAATTCCACTTAAATGGAAATTAACTAAACTTTTTAATTTGTTTTTAAACCTAAATAATTTTACGTGAAACTGAAAACTTCACATATATAATTACGATAATGATACAACTCAATCAATTGACCAGCTAAATTTACTCTTTGAAACTATAGTACTTGATTTTAGCTATATTTTGACAGTTTACATTAGATAATTGCAATTTGAATTTATCTGTACTTCTAGAAATTCAATCCGAGCTTAGCTTCATAAATAAAAATAAAAAATAAAAAAAATTAATATATTAGATATTTTTATACACTTCATCAAACCAATATATGTAAGCATTAATAGCACATAAATGACTTTCCATATAAATTCATCCTCTTTAACAAACCAAAAAATAGGTAAGTAGTATAATACCTTGAGCAGTGACTAGTAAGAATGTACTGTGACAAGAAATCAAGAACTCCAGCTTTTCAGAATAATTACAAGACCTGTTCCAATCCTATTCCTCTCAGAGTTCATCAAAAATAAAAAATAAAAAATAAATCGATGAGAACCCCCCCCCCCCCCCCACACACACATATATATATATATAGAGAGAGAGAGAGAGAGAGAGAGAGGGATGGAAAAATAGAGAGAGACATATTGTTGAACTTCCAGGTCTGTGACACAGAAAGAAGCCTTCTGAGTAATCTGATTGTGAATAAATTTGGAGGTGATGCCAGAAAGACATTGATAGACAAATTCTGTGAACCAGTTCAGAACCATAAATGTTGAATTTCACCCAAGGCATCAAGATAGATCTGTATGATCGCAAAGTGGAAGATGATCCATATGGGTCTCCATCAAATTGAGCAATGTCAAGCACTCAGGAAAATAAAAAGAAGATATACAAACAGAACAAGAAGATAAATCCAGTAACTGAGAGCAATATCCTTGGAGTTTAGCAAGCAATGTCCCCCTTGCTTTCTATAAATAGAGGTCTTAAGGCTGTAAAATGCATGTTTTTTTAGCTTAACAGAACTTTCTCTGTTTCCGACTCACATTTTCTTCATTTTTTCTTCTTCTTCGTGCAGATTTCCAAATTCCTCAACTCCCAAAGTGTCACTCAAAAAATTCTCAACCCCCAAAGTGTCACTCTAAAAAATTCTCACTCACCTGCACATGTTCTCTCGATTTTTGGCAGCTTGCACTTAAAGATATGTGGTCAAGTATAACAAATGGTACTAGAGCCACTTTTCTGCACAAAAGTTCTGCATTCATGGCCAAAAACAATTCCAACAGGACCAAGGCCCTGGAAAAAAAGGTTGCCGAGGTGAAGGACAGTAATCAACTCCTTGTGGCTGGCCAACAAGAGTTGAGACAACAAATGGAGCACCTCAGTGAGAAGATGGAAGAATTGCTGAGCAACAGTAAGGGTAAGGAACCCCTGTTGGCATCACCACTCTCCCCTCAACTCAATCTTAGGCCCAGGAGTAACGCGGGCATCCCACTCTCCTCCGCTAGCCTAAAAGCTGGTGAAAGCTCCAATCACAATCCAAGTACCACCCTGAAATCCACGAAGGTAGACTTTCCTAATAGGTCCAGTTGAGAGAACCCAAGGAAGTGGATTAGAAAGTGCGATAAGATTTTTTTTGATTAACCCCATGAGTGATCTTGATAAAATTCTCTTAGCATCTATGCATATGGAAGATCTAGCTGACACTTGGTATTTGGACTACGTAGAAGGGAAGAAGAGACAAATTTGTTGAGATGCTCTTGCTTAGATTCTTGTATGAGAAAAGAGACAATCTTATTGGCCAATTTAAAATTAAAGCAAAAAACCTTAGTTGCACTTCAATTTGAAGATTTTTTGGCCTTTATGGTTAATATATATGATCAGAAGCTTGACGGAAGAATACTTTATAAAGAGCTTCATAAGCTGCCCAAAGGAAGAAGTGGCACAAATGCTGGAGATGCTAGCAAGAGATCCTCATTGAGGCTCCCCTACAAAATGACAAAAAGAAACTTTTAACAGTGCGGAAATAGGACTGTCAAGAATTGGAAAGGTGATAACAAAAACACCCTTGAGAAGAAAAACTATCTACCCGTAAAAGGACTCTCACGGCCAGAAAGAAAAAGGGCTTATATTTTAATTGTGATGAGCCATAAACACAAAAAATTATTTTTCATTCTAGGAGATAAAAGAAGGTGAGATTAATCTGTCTAATGTGATCCATAAAGAAATATAGTTCAACAAAATTCAGTTTATCTGCCCAATATGAATATCGAATTTCTCTAGCAAATAAAAATAACTAACAATTAAATTAGGGATCGCACCCGTAGGGAATGGGGCTGGGATCTACTCGCCCATCTCCGTCCCCGATCCCTATTGTGGAAAATTTTTACCCCCTTCTCCTTTCCCCGAATCCCCATGGGAACCTCTTGGGATCCCCAAAATAACATAGATTATTAATTTAGTACCAAATTTATTACTAGAAATTAGGAACAAGAATTAAACTTGAGGAATAAAAATTACATTTAAATTATATATATTTTTTATTTATACTTCATGATTCATTAATTATTATAATTTAAATAAAAATAACAAAATAATAAAAAATATTACATATATGTAAATATCATTAAAGTATTTATAGTTATTTGACGGAGATAAGGACCCCATTGGGTGGGGAGTGTAATCCACATTTTCATCCCCAAATTAGTCCCGAGAGTATTTTCATCCTCATCCTCAAAGGGAAAAATTCCCCGAATTTGGAAACCCAAGAAATTGGGGATTATTTTGCCATCCCTACAATTAAATCTCATATATAACAAGCAATTGCCTTCTTGAGGCTATACCTCACACCATATACCAATGGAAAATGCTAATTCTGAGAATTCAGAAACTCTCCTCCTAATCCCTTTTCTAGCTAGAATCAAGTTTTTCTTAGTCTCTTTGTCTGCACAAACAAGCAATAATTTGCATTTTCCCACCCCAAAACAGGAAGTAAATAGTCAATTTTCAAGAAATTAGCTAAACTCTAAGACAAACTTGCAGGGGTTTTCAAACGAAAGTGGCCCATAAATTTAAATAACATAAGCAGAAGATATTAGGAAAACCCACTTCCAAAATACACTCGTAAAAGAAATAATAAATGAAAAGATAAATAAAACCTGTAGCGATGGCCATAAGACCCGACCAATCAATCCCTTCAGCAACTTGCTCCGCCGTGGAGGTGGCTGAGAAGCCTTAAAGGCCCTTTTCTGCCAAATAACCACATTAACGGTTGACGGATTTTCAACTAGCTTTTTAGAGCACGGGGTTCTATTTATTTCCTCTCTTGTAGCTTCCCTTTTTTTTTTTTTTTTTTTCTTTTCCTTGGTTATTTTGATAAGTTTCAAAATTATTTTATTTAATAAGCATTAAAAATTATTCTGTTCATTTAATTTGCACTTTATTATAATAAATTGCATTATAATGGCATTTTCAAGCCAAATGTTATCTATATTATTAATAAAGTATCTATCCTTTTTTAAAATATTTTTAAGTAATGTACCTAAAAGTTCTTACTTTTTTTCCCCTCTAATTTTCATAACTACGACTTATATATTAATCATCATCTATAGTCAAAACTATTTTATAATCCATAACTATAATTCCCATATAATCCATAATTATAATTCCCATATTCTTATCATTATTTTTTATGTAAAAATTTGTATAAATCTATTAAAATTATTAAAATATTAATATTTTATAGAAATAATTTTTTTTATTTAGATTATGCTATAAAAATTTAATTATATACATAGAATGTATTAAAATTACTAGCTATATAATTACATAATTATTTGTTTTTTATTGTTGTCATTCGACAACTAATTTACCTACTTCTTATATTATAATTGATACTTTTTATAGCAAAAGAATTATGTTCTTCTATTTTCACCTGATTGTCAGTAGACGAGATCCTTAACATTAAAGAATGTCAGTTCACGACAGTGAGTCCCCGTTTACTGATAGGCGTGGACTTGTGTTGACTGATAGGTTCTAGATTTGACAAATGGGTGCTGTAGGTAACTTAAGGGCAAATAAAAATATTTTAGATAAATTTACATACAGAAAAAATTATTTATTTTTTATTGAGTACAAAATAATAGATCTATTACTTGTGATTATAGATAATGGATAATCTATGAGTATTCATACTATTTTTTTTATATATTTAAAAAAATAGTATTTTTTTTATTTACATAATATTATTTAAATATTACATAAATAAAATTAATAAAAAAAATTACAAATTTTAAATATTATATTGAACAAATATTTCAGGGCATGTCAAATATTTTAGTTTGAAAACTATAACTTAAATATTTAAACATATATTAAATTTAAGCCATATTACATTTTGAAGTTTAAATTTAAATTTCATTATATATCAAAAGTTTTTTGAACTAAATGTTTAAACACTACT
This sequence comes from Jacaranda mimosifolia, assembly GCA_018894105.1. NCBI lineage: Eukaryota > Viridiplantae > Streptophyta > Magnoliopsida > Lamiales > Bignoniaceae > Jacaranda > Jacaranda mimosifolia. Next base: position 33,741,410 of record CM032125.1, on the reverse strand, counting down.
TAAATATTGTTGATATCATTAACAAAAAAAAATATTGCACCTTCCAAATAGTTGCAAAAATTTAAAAAAAATTAAAATATAAATAATTATTCACAAGTTACTCGTGGGTACCCAAGAGTTGGGCCAAAAAATGACGAGTAATTAGACGGTAAGCAAAATTACTTGCATTTTATTGAGTATATAAAATGAGACCCATCACCTATATTTTTTTATACCCACAAGTACCCGTGGGTTTGGATAAATTTTTTGTCAAGTCTAATAGGTTCGGCTTATTTGATGCACCAAGTGTGTGGCAGTCCTTTTTTTAATTGATATATTTTTTGTTTTTTAAATTTAATTTAATATTATTTATTAACAAATAGACATTCAAATTTCAGTTTTATAACTAAGTTATTCACCTTTTTAATTAAATAAATAATCAATACATGAAAAATAAAATAAAATTAATAGAATGTATTGAATAAAGTTAAAAAAATAGATAAAGTTAAATTAAATAAACAATTCAAGTAAATACATCAATGATTTAATTCTTTATTTTTAAATTAATAGAATTTTACCAATTTATTTTATTTTTTTCCAAAAAGAATGGATATTAACGGTAAAAGTTAAAATTTATATATTTGCACGAATATTATCTTGATATAATTGGTCCATATATTAAAATATATAATATTGCACAACTTGATTGGTATTGGATTTTTAGGCTTAAAGATTTAATTTGATTGGCCATAAAACTTCACTTTGGCACTTAGCCGAATTTAGTTTGTATGCAAAATAAATATTAAAATATAAAATAAAATTAATTATTTTTTATAATTAAATTTAATAAACTCTAAAATACAAATAAAAAATTAAATCACTAAATAATATATTATTTTATATATGTTAATTTTTAATGGCTCAAAAATTGATTCATTTAGTATGTATTTGGCCATCATTAATATTAAATTAACTTAATTTAAGTTAATAGAAAGAAAAAAGAAAAGAAAAAGTGGACATGTGTCCTTTTCTGCTGTGCACCAGGTGTGCGTAGAGATTTTCATCTTTTATCTTTTTTTTTTTAAATAAAAAGATTACAACTTCAAATATAAAAAATTCGTTATAGTTCATAATTTAAATAATGCACTTGTATGTATGAAAATGATATTATTAAATTAATTATTATTTAATAATTACAATAATGACTGCCTATTATCGCCAACCTATAACAAGCTAAAATCATAATTTTGCTAAAAAAAGTTGGATGTTACAATAAAGTTGGGCCAATTCCAGATGCGTGCTCCCTTCAAATTTCATTATTTCAACATAGTATTGCTCAAAATTAACTTAAAATTATTCTATTCACTTAATTTGCACTTTATGATAATAAATTGCATTTTAATGGCATTTTCAAGCCAAATGTTAGAAGTTCCTTTGTTAGCTATATTATTAATAAAATATCTATCTTTTTTTTATGTGTTTTTAAGTGATGTACCTAAAAAATTCTTACTTTTTTTTTCTCCCTCTAATTTTCATAATTATGACTTATATATTAATTATCATCTATAGTCAAAAGCACTTTATAACCCATAATTATAATTCCCATATTCTTATCATTATTTCTTATGTAAAAATTTGTATAAATATATTAAAATTATTAAAATATTAATATTCTATAGAAATAATTTTTTATTTAGATTATGCTATAAAAATTTAAGTACATACATAGAATGTATTAAAATTACTAGTTATATAATTACATAATTATTTTTGTTTTTTATTGTTGTCATTCGGTAACTAATTTACCCATTTTTCATATTATAATTGATACATTTTTTGGCAAAAGAATTATGTTCTGTTTTCACCTGATTGTTAGTAGACAAGATCCTCAATATTGAAGAATGTCAGTTTCACAACAGTGAGTTCCCGTTTAGTGATAGGCATGGACTTGTGTTGACTGATAGGTTCGGTATTGGTGCTGTGTGGTTTCGTTGATGCACCAGGCGTGGCAGACCCCCCCCCCCCCCCCTCCTTTATTAATTTAATTTTTGGTTGATTTACTTTTTATTTTTTAAAATTTAATTTAATATTATTTATTTATAAATACCCATTCAAAATTCAGTTTTATAACTAAGTTATTCACTTTTTTAATTAAATAAATAATCAATGCATGAAAAAAATAAAATTAATAGAATGTGTTGAATAAAGTTAAAAAAATAGATAAAGCTAAATTAAATAAAGAATCCAAGTAAATACATCAATGATTTAATTCTTCAATTTTAAATTAATATAATTTTATCAATTAATTTCTTTTTTCAAAAAATAGTGGATTTTAACAGTAAATATTAAATTTTACATGTTTATATGAATATTATCTTGATATAATTGATCCATATATTAAAATAGATAATATTTTGCAACTTGATTGGCATTGAATTTTTAGACTTAAAGACTTAATTTGATTGGCCATAAAACTTCACTTTGACACTTGGTTGAATTTAATTTGTATGCAAAATAAATATTAAAATATAAATTTAAATTGATTATTTACTTCTTATAATTAAATTTAATAAACTCTAAAATACAAATAGAAAAATTAAATCACTAACTAATATATTATTTTATATATGTTAAATTTTAATTGGCTAAAAATTTTAATTGATTCACTTATTATGTATTTGGCAATCATTAATATTAAATTAACTTAATTTAAGTTAATAGAAAGAAAAAAGAAACGAAAAAGTGGACATGTGTCCATTTCTGCTGTGCACCGGGCGTGGCACCGAGGAAGCTAGGTATGCGTAGAGATTCTCATCGTTTATCTTTTTTTTTTTTTTTTAAATAAAAAGATTACAACCTCAAATATAAAAAATTCATTATAGTTCATATTTTAAATAATGCACTTGTATGTATGAAAGTGATATTATTAAATTAATTACCATTTAATAATTATAATAATGACTGTTTATTATCGCTAACTTATAACAAGCTAAAATTATAAATTTGCTAAAAAAAGTTGATGAAGTGAGATTTGATTTTGGGTACTTTATTTCAATATATTTTATTTTATGAATACGTATTGAATGTAAATAATTTTGATGTATATTATCCATTTGTGGCCTAGTATGGCCCAGCCCACTGAGTTAGGATTAATTACAAAACTATATGGCCCAATAAAGAGGTTGGGACGTAAGGGCCCAAGCCCACATTGGATGCACCGAGAGGCGAGAACCCAGCTAGGAAATTAATTGACTATAAGTAGGCCAATTGGATATCAACATGTGGCCATTCTCATCAAAATAAACAATCGCGCGAAGGTGCATTAGATGCATTGTCATATATCAGGCAAACTATATAAACATTGCCGAATTTTAGGATTTAGGATTTAGTTGAATTCATTTAATATATTGATTTTATTATTGGAGGGTAATCAATTTATTATTGCAACTCCAATGATCTTAATTATCATTATGTTGTAACTTATAAGGTTTAGAAGTGAAGCAATCTAACCCAAGAATATTTTTATATTTAAAATACAAAAAAGAATAAAATTTTAATTAAAGAAGATGATACACTCAATGATAAATTGATCAAAGGTATTCAATTTGAATTTAAATCTTAGTCTAATATAAAGGTTTATCCATAGTATATATAATTTGTTATTATCCATAATAGCAGCCAACGATCATCTATGACCAAATCTTATTGTTGGCTATTGGTCATGGCTGGGTGGCAATCTGAATTTGGAGTGGATGTGGGGGTGGTGGTTGGGGGAAGGTGTATTATATATATATATATATGTACATATATATTTTATTGTGTATATATAATTATATGTATATGCATATATATATATATGCATCCTCATATTATGCAAAATGATAAAAATATATCAGATAATTCCTCAATTCAAAGACACTTATGTTTTTGGATATTTATGCAATTTTTTTTTGACAATTTTTTAACAATAAAGTATTTTTGTCTTTTCATACTTTTCATTTATATTACATTTATGTTTTAAAAATTAAGGAGGTACATGCAATTTTAAAACAAAGAAATATCTTTTTGTAATTATAATCAATTTTAGGAGATTTGACTGTAATTTACTATATATATTATATTTAAAAATATGCTAAAAGTAAATAAAATGAATTTATTCATATTATTACTAGATAAAAAATATACTTCAAGTAAGATCCAACACAGATTGACGTGTTTTGTTTATTCATTGTTGTCACGAGAAGTACTTTATCTATTTTTAATATTATTATTTCTTAATTCTATTTATAGCAACAGCCAAAAGTACTGCGCGCCATTTTCTCAATGATTGTTAGCTGTCAGTATCCATAAAATTATGGAATGTCAGTCAACAAATTTTAAATAATGTGGTAGACATTGACTTAGATTGTGTATGTCGGATAAGTGGGTATCAGGCCGTCGGAAGGGTGGGCCCCAGTTAATGGCCTTTATCATTTTTTTATTATTTAAAAATAAAAAATATTAATTTATACATATTTGTTAAATATTATTGATTTTTAATTTTGTTAAATTTATTTTATCATCACAATATCACATTAATCAAATTCAAATCCATTAATCATAAAATATTCTATATTATTTTAAAATAAATAAACCATACATATAATTTAAGAAAAAAATAAATCTTTCAAGTTTCAACATAAAAAGAATATAAACAATCTAAATTTTCAATTCTATATTATTCTAATTATTATTTTCATATAAAATATCAAAATGCAATATCACTTGCCACATATGTACAATCTCCTCGCAGTACTATTTCCTCCTTCGAGTTGAAGAACACTGGCACAAAAACATGAACCAGAGAGGAAAAGTAACAAACACATGACCCACTCCATGAAAATTTGGCTAGCTGGCTAAGAAGAAAAGATGGGCGGTGAAGACTGGGGGCTCGAAGTGCGGGGAGGTGGTGGGTGGAAATCCTTTTGCTAGGAAGTACATGTAGATTATCAAGAAGATGAAGAAAGCCAACCCTGGGTGCTTGCTATCATCATCACAAGAGCGTTGAGATGCCGGAAAGTGAAGATACTCCGGCATACGGTGGTTTTCTGGTGGTGCTTACAACTGCGCTGCTTACATCCTGTTCGTGCGGTTCTTCTCCCATGAGACTAATGTCATCACTTGATGAGCCAATCACGGCTGACAATTTTTTCTTAATTTTTCAGTTGGTTTCTGCCAAAAGTTGTACAAAGGTAGTCAGAAGGTTTGGAGATGAAAGTAAGAAATTATGGGGTGATAAATTCTCTTTCTGTGAAAAAGTAATGTTATCTGAAAAGAAAAGTTATCATTTTTTCTTTTGTTGAGAGAGAGAGAGAGAGTTTGGACTATCTCTGTTAAAGATCTCGCAAATTCCCAAGCTCTTCATTAAGGAACTCCTAGATTTTCTTTTTCTTTATTTCCTGAATCTTACAAATTTTCTATTTAGGGTTACTGGGATTCTTGCCTTCTGTTATGAATGGGTTTTCACAACACGTTTTGATTGACGATGCTTTAATTTCGGTTAAAAAAAAAAAAAAAAAGAAAAAATGAAACAGAGACTATCTCAGTTAAAGAATATTGGTTAATGCGGACATGAATTTGTGCAGTCTAACTATATGTGAGTTGAAGAATTAATTTTTGGTGAATTAAACTTTGAAACATAAGTGCTGGATGTCTAAGAATAAACTTTGAAAAATAAATCATACTGGCAGATTTTTCAGATAAATCAATGACGAGTTGAAAACAAAAACATGTTAACCAGAACATGGATTATCTTCCAAAATTGTAGAAAAAATATACTATGATGTTAAACTCACTGATTTCTATTTTTTTAGCAGATGCCTTTGCAGCCTTGTTTTCCTCATCTGAGATTGAGTTCGTCAACATCATGATCAGCGGCAAACGCCTTAGTTTCCTCAGCAGGAGCAGCTTGGCCACCAAATCTTACACCAAAAATAAAGCTTTCCATGGGCGAGTTTCGGGAAACAATTTCCTATCACATTTGCTAGCATTAGTGAAAAGATAACCACTTTCTTAGCTTCTCCTAAACGGCAGTGTACGTCTAAACTTTAACATCGTTTTTTGTCAAATGATGATTTTTGGAGACTTAGGTATTTTTACATATATTCACATATATACAAGTGCACGTTTCTGGGCCCTGCAAGCAGAGACCACCAGCCAGGTGGTGGCATCTCATGAACATTCCCAGTATCTATGGAGGACGGCAGCAAACAATGCGAAGAAGGAAATGGCAGCAACTATGATCCTTAGCCACAAGGGAGAGGGGATCATAATTGCAAGAACAAAAGCAGCGGCAAAAAAGGCCAATCCCGTTTTCCTGAGGAGACTGGCAAATCCACCACCGGGACCGGCCTCGAATTCCTCGAGAAAAGTGGTGGCAAAAGCACAAGTGATGGAGAAGCAGAAGAAGTGAAAGGAGAGGGGGAAGTGGAGAACATGTTTTTGCTCATTTTGCAGCTGGAGAAATAGCAGCAACGATTCCACTGCTGATGTAAAGCATAGATTAAGAAGTACACCTGAAAATTTATAATTGGGCGGCGGAGGAGGACTGTCCGCAGGCGGTGGTCCGGCTGCAGGCAGGCCTCCAGTCTCTATGTCTGGAAGAGGTCGCGGGACATGGCGTTGAAGGAGTTGGGGTGGAAGAGCTACTACTGCTGCTGCTACCTTTTCTATCTTTTGCTTCAGAGAGTTAAGGTATTGAGCGGCTTTGGGAGCCATATGTAGTTGTAAAATGGGGTGGGGATCTAAGGTCCTCCTCGTTTAATTTAAACTAGTGGGGGTGGGGTTTTTGAGCAATTTTAGAAGACATTTTCTTGGAATGCTCACATTAATAACAAAAGTTTTTATTCATGCAATTTAATAGAAGATGAAAGATATATTAAAATAAAGAATATAAAATATAATTGATTATATAAATTTGAAAACTTCCGACAATAATAAAATAATTAGTGGAAATCCTAAATTTTAGATCATGAGATCAACGGTCTAGTTGGGCGACATCTTTCTGCAGGTTGTGTCAAGTTGGGATGGTTGAGTCATCAACAATGGCACCACCATGTCCATTATGTTGGGATCCTGGTCATCATTACTTGTTTTGTGGGCCTTTCCAAGACCATAGAAGTCAGGTTGTGAATTGTGATTGTTTATAAGAATTTATTTCATATTTAGAGTTTTAGAATTTTGGGGTTGTCTTGGTATTTTAGAAATATAAAAATGAGAGACGAGATTATGATTATTTATAGATAAAGTATAATGATTATAGTGATATGATAAATTAATGTAATGTGATATTGTGAGTGGTTGTTAGATTGTTTTTAAGATATATTTTAGAAATTGTTTTATGAGTTTTGGTTCTTGGGTTTGTTTGAGATTTTGAATATATAAAATATTACAAATAATTAATAAATTTAATGAATTGAATTTTCTTTTTTTATTAATTTTAAAAAACAAGTTGTCTATTAAGTTGGTAATTTCGAAGTAGGTCCAACACAAATTATTTTTCTCTTGAAATCAATTTCCATAATGTTTTCAATTAGTCCAGTTTGTTGGACATTATTTTTTTAATAAGTATGAAAGAAAATCAAAAAATTGTATTGCCCAAAATTAATTTATAAAACTTAATATTTATTTTATATCTTACTCTATTATTGTAAAAATAAATTAATTAAATACTCTAAATACCTTTTAGTGCAAATAAATTTGGCAAAATTTAATATTTTTTTGAATTTAATTCTATATGCTAAAATTTATAAAATATTATTAAACAAATTAATAAATTAATTAATTAAAATTGAAAATTTGAAAATAACGAAAAATAATAAATTTATTTTTTTAATTTTTTGAAAATTTCTAACTAGCGAAAATTTCACAAATACATGGTGGATTACATCACATATAGATACAGTGATATTTGTGTATCTATGTATGTGAATTTAGACATAAGAAAGATACAACCGGCAAGCTTCTTTTATGGAGGACACCAAACGGCAAATTGGTTAGCTTTTCTTGCAAGACATCGGTGTCAATGCAAGCAAAGTCTTCGATCTGCCCTACTCCGCGGTTTCTGCCGCCGGCGTCAGGCGTCGCAGTGGCGTGGACTAGGGGTGTTCCACGGGGCGGCTTCAGTCCAATTCTCCAAAATTTCTTGTTTTGTCTGCCTCCAAAAGAGAAAGGAGCTTGATGCTTTCAATGTTGCCGTATACAGGTTTCTGGCTTTATGCGAAAACAAATCAGTTCGAAACAGGATGTCCGTCTTAAGCATACCAAGTTAATTAAATACACTTTTGCATAGCCTAATAATAATAATGGTAATTATGGGTGTTAATTTGGGTTAGAACTCATGGATTCAACCCAACCCATATGGTTTTGGATTGGGTTGGGCTCAACATTTTTAAAATGAGTTTGAGTGGGTTGGATTTTAGATGGGTTATATCAAATTTGAGTTTTAAGTGGGTTCAACATGGATTTATTCAAAAAATTTAATTAATTTAATAAATTATCTCATTATGTTGTAAAATAGTATATTAATAGAGTGTAGAAAATATAATAATATTAATATGGTCTTTTAAATTAATCTTTTGGAATAAATAAATTAAATTAAATTAATTTTTTTTATTTTCTATTGGAAGCATTCCAAAACCAACCCAACCCAAACTTAATTCATTTTGAACTCAACCTACTTTCAACCCGTCTATCTTAATCCATATAGAACTCAACCAATCCATTTGCCACCACTAATGGTAATAATAATAATATGATAATAATACAATTTGAATTTTTGGAGGTCGATAAAGACTAGTCATTTAAAGTATAAAAGTATAAATTTACAAATAAAAAAACTGTAAAAGTTGTATTGAATAAAGTATAAAGATATATTAACATTATTATTGTCTTTTAAATTCATAAAATGAATTAAAAAGGATTTTTTTTTATTATTATTGAATTCATTTTGAACCCAATTCAACCCAACACAATCCATTTCTAATCCACATATTTAAAATTCATATCGAGCTCACTCGTTTTACGTTCAACCCATTTGAGACCAAATTATGTTCAATCCAAGCCAATTCAAACCAATACACCAAACTCATAGTGCGTGGGGAATGGTGTTGAAGGAAACTTAACCAAACATAGCAAAGTAAAACCAATTTCAACGTGGAAATGTTGAGGAAAATGTCTAACCAAGCATGAGGAATGGGGAAAAGTTGGGGGGCGGGAGGGAAAGAAAACTTAAAAAAACCCACCTTTTTGCTTATTTAATTAAGAATTTATAAATCTTATCATTAGTGCCGACAGAAGGAAAAAAATTAAAATAAAAAGATAAAAAGTTATTCAGTCTTTTGCTTTAGAGTGAAGAAATTCAGCAGCCCTGGAAGCCATATTTTACTAAATGCAAGAGAGTGAGCAAGTGGCCGGGGAATACTTTTCAGTTTTTATAGGTAATGTCATGGAAATTTCCTTGGATGAGTGAATGACTAAAAAGTCTTTATCCACCAAGTCCGGTACAAAGTTTTTGGAAGTCATTGAATACGCACCAAAAATCAAGAGTCAGCGTCTAACCACGACAAGAAAGAAATAAATTGATAATAATAAAAAAATAAAGGACCAGGCCTTTATTAATATTATAAATTATTACTATATAATAATTAAGAATTCTTTAATGTATTTTAAAAGAAGTATTTAATTTTGTATGGAAAGAACAAATCAAGGATTAAAATAAAAAAGATATTGAGATTTATTTTCTCTTATACTTGGGATATTCATGGTTTCAGCTGCTCTTACACTATTGGGGGACACCATTCCCACTTTAGAGTCTTTGCCGCGTGGAAAAGCTGCTATGGAAAGAAAAAAGGGCCTCCATAACACGATTAGAATTTAATACTATTAGGAAACTTAAGGCTTTGTTTGGATATATTTTTTTAAAATAATATTATTTATTTTATTGTTATTTTGATATTAAAATAATCACTCAACTATATTTTTACCCCAAAAATCTAACAAAAAAATATTAATTTGACAGTTACAGTAAAGATTGTCTCTTCCAAAATATAAATAAATATACCAAAAAAATAATTTTCACACTCTCTAATAATTTATTCTTGTAAAACACATAATAAAATCAAATAAAAATCAAAACCTAACTTTCAACAAATAGTTTTTATAAATTATTAATAATAAAATTGACTTATTAAATTACTAAAATAATTTTAATTGTAAAATGTCTTATTTATTTTTATGAAAAACAAAAATAGAATTAAAAATGGAACACAAAATAAAATTACATACATCAACAAAATAAGAAAAAGAAAAGTGAGTTTGATAATTTTGAATTATGCAAATGAACCTCATTACACATTATAAACAACTCCAAATTCAATTCTAACAGGTAAATCCTAGTACTTGGCCGGCGACCTCCATCTCTAGTAAAGTCGTGGACCGACGGCCACTCATCCATCCTATTCGCATAAGAAATTGGTAATAGATATTTTACTATTCTATTTTTCTGAATTTTAACAAAGTAGCACACGTATATATTAATTTGTTTGAAGTAATTTGTATGTAAAAGTTGAGAGTTCTATTTTGAAAATTGCTTGCCGATTCTTATTCTATTCATCTTTAGAGGGTTATTGAGAAGAATTGAGTTAAAACTTGGCCGATTGATGATGACATGGCATTTCCTTTTCATTCACAAAAAAGTAAAAATTGAAAATTATTAATTAAAAGAAAAGTGAGGGTCCAAATGGAAGTGAAAAAGAATACTTACAATCTAATTAATTGTGAACGTAAAAAAGTAAAATTAATCATTAAAATAACAAAAAGGGCAAAAAGGTTGGTTGGTTTGGGGGGGTGGGGGGCTATAATTAAGATAGAACAAAATCAAATGGAGATATCGAGCCAATAATAATTCGCGGTAGGTATACCTAAAAAGGATGATTAAAAAAGGGAGGAAAGAGATAGGAGAAGCCGTCCCGATCTGCGCTTGAATGCAATCCAATCCCAGGTGGAGAAAATTAAAGTGAGTGAGAAGGGACAAACTTCACAACAAATTGGAAAAGGAGAAGCCATTTCAGCATGATTTCCAATTGGGGTGTGTGCGCGCACTGTGAGGGCGGCGCCCATTCAGCATTGAATAGACCGTATAACGGATTCAATATTTTAAGAAAGAAGAGGAATATTTGGGAATGCTCTTCGAGTGAAATGTCTGCAGGTTGGTAGGAATAATGGGTTTTGGTATTATCATTTGGCGGCTCATAGACTTAAATAAATTTTTTGCGACATCCATGTATGAATATGGTACAATTAATTTATTTCTTCCTTGTGTTATTAAGCATGTTTCGAATTCTGTATTCTCACGAAATGCTATGACGATCATTTAATTTAAGATTTAGAACAATTTGTATTACCAAGGGTTCGTTTTCTTTTATTTTTATTTTCATTTTTTATTTTTATTATTTTTAAAGTTTGAAAAGGTAGTTAAAAAAAATGAGTTTAAAATAAATTCATATTTAAATAAATTATTAAAAAAATAATTATTATATTAAGTTTAATAGTATGTTGTAGATGGAGAAAGATAATAATAATATAATAAAAAATATATATAAATTATTGAAAGAATATATATATATATATATATATTTTGATAAAACCGCCGATGGTGGGGCGGGGGGTTAGGCGGACCCCTACCTATGGATTAATCACAAAAGAGGATTTACATAGATGTACAAGGATTAGAAGTTAAAGCATTAAGTGCCAAAAGAATCGGAAATACTACTTCCTTTACATCCAAAATGTGAAAGCAAAAAGGAAATCTATACATATCAAACAAAATCCATATTATGAATTATGATAGTAGATATCTTCTAATTAAGCACTTGGGATGGCCATCAATGGATACGAAAGTAAGGATATTGGAGTTCCTCCATTCTTAGCATGACATGGATCTTTCTAGGCAACTGTTCCAAAGACATGATGGTGCATTGATCACGAGAGCAGGCTGTTTTGGCAAGCAGGTTCGCGATTGCATTGCCAATCTTAGGCAAATAACAAAATTGAACCTCAAGTTTTTCGGCAAGGCGTTGAATTTGACCAATTATATGCACGAAGTTCCAATGATAAGAGGATGCTTTTTTAATGAGGTTTAGGGCTGTTTGGTCATCGATTTCCACAATAATCCTAGAGATGTTTTCAATCATACAAATCTCCAAACCTTTCTTCACCACGGCAAGGGTCGCCTGCGTATCACTTTGACATTCGGCAAAATCCAAAAAAGCGAAAAGAACTTTATGTGAGCAGTTCCGAAGAATACCTCCAGACCCCGTACTGCCCATGTGTCTACGGAAGGCCCCGGCAATATTTAATTTAACCCAACCTGAGGGAGGATTCTCCCAAGTTATCGCGATGCAAGAAGGAGGAGCCTTGCGGGGAGGCTGAACATCGAACAAGGCAGCCATCGAAAGATCGCCACTCCAGTACATAGGCTGTATAATATTAGTCTTGCAGGCCACAAAGATATAGTGGTTTATTCGCCATTTAACTCTATCAACCGAGGCAACTAAGAGCTTGTGCTTACAATCATTTCTAAAGCACCAAATAAACCATAAAATAAGGATTGGAATGAGAGATCTAATATGCATGGACGATCCTCTTGGAGAGCTGTTGTTCCAGATTATCAAAATTTGGATAATATATATATATATATGTGTGTGTGTGTGTGTGTTATTAATAAAAATATTTTAAGAATAAAAATAAAATTATTTATTTTTAAATAATAAAAAAATATAAAAATAAAGTTTGAAAATGAAAACATTGGGATTCGAGCGTTTCCTTTCTTTCTTCCTTTTCCTTTTTCAATCCCACGAAATCCCCTGTCGTCGTTGTTTTCTGTTTCTGCACCATGTCGGACCCAGACCGAATCATCATGAATTGATGTGATATTGACAAACCTATATTAGTTATCACCGCCCTTCCTTTTGATCCCTACTTTCTGTTAATTATCACAATAATTGGGGAGTTGTCCCAATGCAAATTCTGCATGGATATTGACAAAACAAAGTTGTACTTCCAATGTAAATGTTTGCTACTTTTCGAGATATTCATGTAACACTCTTAATCATTGAGGGGAGCTGCCCCCCCCCCCCCCGGCCCCCTACCTCTGTGTGTCTTTGCACATTTTATACACAAATATAATTAAATTTTTAATAATAATTAATTTAAATTTAAAATTTAAAAGAATACATTATTTACTATTACCTAATTTTTAATCAATGTTAATTAATTTTAAGAGATTTAATTTTTCTTGTTGGGCCTTAAATAAAAAAATTCATGATTGACATTTGTTGTATTAAATTAATTGATTTTTAATTAACAATAAATTTAATTAATTTAATTTTATAAACTTAAAATAAATTTTTCAATCTATATTCACAATTAAGTAATCAAATAAAGATTATAAATTATAATTAAGTTAGACCCATTAAAGTACTTTCATTCTATTTGTGTGAAAAATTTATAAAGGTTTAGTTAAAAAGAATCTTAAGAACTTGCGAAACAATCAAAATTCATCTTTTTAACTTTAACTATATTGAAACAAAGAGATAAAAATAATTAAATAAATATATTAAAAAGACTTTTTTAATTTTCTTTGTCTTTCAATAGTTACAAATAAGAAAAAAAATGGCAATAAATATTATGAAAAGAGGCTAAAAAATAAAATAAAATAAAAATAATTTTTTAGTTAATCGCTTAGTTAATTATATTGAGAATGATATTACAAAACCCTTTGATAATGATTCGATTACTAATGAAATTTGTAGTATAAAAGACCATCGTGTTCAACTTCGATGTAGATTATATATCTCAAATTTCTTAAAATATAAAATTTATATTTGATCTGGGTTCAAAACGTATGATATAGGTCCGATCTCTTACTAGGTGAGTTTCGGCCCAATAATGATTGTATCCAATAGCAAGGGAGATGAAATCCTGCAACCAAAGCAAACGTTAGGCTAGCCAAGAGGTCCTCGGCTAAAACCCTCCGACGCTCAAGTCAGTAAGAGGTAGAAAACGGGATGTTCCTGATGGATTTCAAGGTAAATTTGATAGTTTATGTGTGCATACCTCTTAGGGTTCTGTTTCGGGGCTTTTATATTTGCCATCCTTCGGGGTGAATTGCCCAAAATGCCCCGGAATCTGTTGTGGACCTTCAGCCTTTCCCATGGGGCTACCGGGCAATTCCCCTTATTTGAATTTGCCAGCTAGACGTCCTTTCCTACTGCAGGACGTGACCGTACCTAGCGCGGCGCCTGCTGTGTCAGACGGTGAGGGGGTGGCGTGCGCCATTAATGCGGTGGCGTGGTGTCAGTCAACGCATTAAATGCGGTGGCAGGAGACCGTACGAAACTTCGACACCGGAATCGACCTGAAGTAGGCCGACACTGATCAACAGGTTTAACGCCGTGGCAAGGAAAAGTACGGAACTCGACCTGAGGTCGTGGCAGTTTTGGTCGAGTTGGTCTGAGAAACTTGAGGTGCAGTCAAGGGCAAGCTCGGCTGGTCGAATTTGGTTGACCCGCCGCACATGGAGTGGGCCTCTACTCAGGGGTTGGACCTGGCCCCAAAAATAACCGACTTGGGCCTTTGGGGTCATCCCATATCAATATTTATACTTTTATACTTTTATAACTTTTCCCCCCCACTTTCATTTCCGGATCCATCATGATCTTGACCAACTCCCACTCCTAATGCAAAAATTCAGCACTTTATTTCCAAAATTATTCATGTAACATTCTTACTCAACTCCCAATGCTATATTCATGTAACATTCTTAATTTATGTACTAGTACTAGATGTGCCTGCCAAACGTGCTGAAAACAGTGAAGTGTAGCGTGTCAATGAATCCCCAATGCAAAAGTTTATTTCAAGATACTTTTCCCATTCCTGGACGAATCTGAAGAAGGCAAATGATTGAGAACAGTATATTTCAAAGAAAATAAAATTTGAGGACAGTCTAAACTAACAACAAGAGTTGCCTTTCATCTTCTTCAGCATGAAGCATTGGCAAGCTGCATATTTTTCTTCCTTCAATACCCTATACACGAGCAAGTGTTCTCAAAATGACACAGTTATGCCAAATTTTAGGAGTTAATTTGTGTATATAATAAGGCACTCTTGGAAAAGTTAACCTGTGTATACAATGAGTGTATTCTCAGAAAATCAATTTTCTAAGAAATGATCAGACAAAATTAGAATTGGGATTATTTTGAATTAATTCTAATAGATCACGCCAAACTAATGCAGACATTCTAATTTTGTAATTGCAACTAAATACTTTTAAGTCATTGCAATATTTCCGCTTTATTCATTATTTGTTTGGGATGTTTAATGTTGATGGCAGACAACACAACTAACTGAATAAGTTGAGATCTAGTTAAGTAATGTTTAAAACTAATCAAGCTTAACTTGGTTGCATGCACGCCCAATAATGAATGTGAAAGTTCAAATTTAATACAAATCAAGCATGAATGAGCCTAAGGCAATATTTAATTCCACTTCAATGGTACTTAACCAAACAAATATTATATGATAGTACGCATAAAATTAATTAGCTTTAAAACAACTTAAAAAGTTTAGAAGTACTAGTTGAATATTACACATACGTACGCACTCCTAGAGTTTAATGCAGTCTAAAACTCATACTTCACATGAATAAGTATAAGAACAATGCCACTCAACCAATTGACCTGTTGGCTAAATTTACTCTTTGAAACTGTAGTATATGATTTTAGCTATATATTGACCGTTTTCATTATCTATTTAGCAATTTAACTTTGTATATACTTCTATAAATTCAAACCAAACATGAGCTTCATAAATAAATAAAAAAAAGAAGATTATATTATATATTTATACAATCTGTCAAAACAATATATAAGCATTAATAGTACGTAAATAATTTTCCATATAAATTCATCATTTTTATCAAACCAAAAAATTGGTAAGTAGTGTAATACCTTGAGTAGTGACTAGTGAGAATGCACTTTAACAAGAACTTCAAATTTTCAGAATAACTAAAAGACCTGTTCCAATCCTCTTCCCTGTCAGAGTTCATCAAACCAAAAAGAAAAATCAATGACACATACACATACATATATATATATAGAGAGAGAGAGAAAGAGAGGGAGGGAGGGATGGAAAAAGGTAGAGAGAAGTATTGTTGAACTTTCAGGTCGGTGACACAGAAAGAGGCCTTCTGAGCAATATGATTGTGTATAAATTTGGAGGTGACCGCAGAGAGATGTTGATAGACAAACTCTGTGAACCGGTTCAGAACCTTAGGATCTTGTATTCATCCAGTTGAAATCATTCTTGCGAACTTGTTGGCATTGTATGAACTGCACCAATATCACTTGAACCACATCAATACCACCATTTTGCTCACCAATAACTTGAACCGCATCAAAGTCTGCTAAGCTTAACCAGTTGTCCAATGCCTTAATTAAGGCTGGATTCAGCAGATCACAAGGATGAGGTGTTAAATTTCACCCAAGGCATCAAGATAGGCCTCTATGATCGGAAAATAGAAGATGATCCATATGGGTCTCCATTAAATTGAGCAATGCAAAACACTCAGAAAAATAAAAAGAAGAAATACAAACAGAACAAGAAGATAAATCCAGTAACTGAGAGCACTATCCTTAGAATTTAGTATGTAATGTCACCCTTGTTTTCTATAAATAGAGGTCTTAACGCTGTAAAATGCATGTTTTTTTAAGCTTAACAAAATTTCTCCGTTTCAGACTCTGATTTTCTTCATTTTTTCTTCTTCTTCGTGCAGGTTGCAAAATTCCTCAACCCCCAAAGTGTTACTCTAAAAAATTCTCGCACACCCGCACATACTTTCTCTCAGTTTTTGGCAGCTTGCGCTTAAAGATTCATGGTCAAGGATAACAAATGGTACTAGAGCCACTTTTCTAAACTGAAGTTCTGCATTCATGGCAAAAACCAATTCCAACAAGACTGAGGTGCTGGAACAAGAGATTGCTGAGTCAAGGACAGTAATCAACTCCTTTTGGCTGGCCAACAAGAGTGAAGAAAACAAATGGAGCACCTCAGTGAGAAGATGGAAGAATTGCTGAGCAACAGTAAGGGTAAGGAATCTGTGTTGGCGTCACCACTCTTCCCTCAACTAATCTTAGGCCCAAGAGTAACGCAGGCATCCCACTCTCCTCACCTAGCCTAAAAGCTAGTAAAAGCTCCAATCAAGATCCAAGTACCAACTTGAAATCCACCAACGCAGACTTTCCTAATAAATTCAATTGAAAGGACCCAAGGAAGTGGATTAGAAAGGGCATAAAAATGAAATATAATTAAACAGGTTGCTCCCTTCAAATTTCATTATTTCAACATATTATTACTCAAAATTAACTTAAAATTATTTTATTCATTTAATTTGCACTTTATTATAATAAATTGCATTCTAATGGCATTTTCAAGCCAAATGTTAAAATTTCTTCACTCTTGAATTTCCCTTATCTATACTATTAATAAAATATTTATCTTTTTTTTTTGTCTGTGTGTGTGTGTGTGTGTGTGTTTACATGATGTGCTTAAAATGCCCTCACACATTTTTTTTTTTGAATTCTCACAACTACAACTTATATAATAATTATAATTTATAATCAAAACCATTTTAAAACTCAAAATCATAATTCCCATATTCATATAATTATATCTTATGTAAAAATTTATATAAATATATTAAAATAATTAAAATATTAATATTGTATAGAAATAATTTTTTTTTATTTAGATTATGCTATAAAAATTTAAATATATACATAGAATGTACTAAATATTTTAGTTATATAATTACATAATAATTATTTTGTTTTTTTGTTGTCATTCGGTAACTAATGTCCTATTTTTCATATTACAATTGATACTTTTTTTAGCAAAAGTTTTATGTTCTGTTTTCACCTGGTTCTTGGTAGACAAGATCCTTAACATTGAAGAATGTCAGTTCACAACGGTTGGTTAATTTGGTAGGCATGGACTTGTGTTGACTGACAGGTTGGGTACTTGGTGGTGCGCGACTCTGAGTGGAGATCTTTTATCTTCTTCTTCTTCTTCTTTTAAATTAAAAAAATAACAACTTCAAACGTAATTTTTTTTTTTTTTTAGTTCAAATTTCAAATAATATATTTTTATGGATGAGAATGGTATCATTAAATTAATTACCATTTAAATTATAATAATGACTGTTTATTATCACTAACCCATAGCAAGCTAAAATCATAAATTTGCTAAAAAGTTGGATGTTACAATAAAGATGGGCCAATTCCAAATGCCATTTCAGTTGATTTCTGTTAAAAACTGTACCGAATGATTGTGGAGAAAATGGTTTGATGTAGATTAGATGAAATAAAATTGTTTATTTTAATATATTTTACATATATTAAACGTATATAATTATAATGTAGATTAGACATGTGAGGCCCAATCGTGGTTCAGCCCAGAGAATTAGGATTAACTGCAAAATTATATGGCCCAATGAAGAGGTCCGAATATTAGGGCCCAAGCCCACTTGGATAGATTAAAAATGAAAGCAACAGCCATTTTCAATTCACGTGATTGGAAAAGTGGATAGATTTGAGGGATAATTATTGAGTTTTTTAAATTAAAAATTTATTATTGTTTAACTAGTTGAATTTAACTTGAGTTAAGGTTGTATCTAAAGAAGGAACATATTTGTCAATAAATTAGTTTTTCTATGACATGGTAATCATCTAAATGTGTATTGGGTGTAATTTGAGAAAGAATATATTGGAGATGAGTCAAATATGCAGAAATGGACATGTAGATCCACTTTTTTTAATTTTCTTTTTATTTTTTTAAAATTACTTTTTTACTACAAATTACTTTGCTAAAATTTAATTATTTAGTTCTATATCATTTTTTTTCTCTCTCTCATTTTAAAATAACAAAAAATGCACAATAAATTTGGTGAACACTCTTTTTTTCTATTTAAATATATTATTACATTTTTATATTAAGTGATACTGAGTAAATATTATCAATTAATTGATATTCATAATTATTAATTATTAATAAATAATTATTATATTTTAAAGACTCAATCCAAAACTCAAAATATTGAAGTCTTATAATTTTATTCATATTCTCAAAATACTATAAAAAGAATAATATAGTGCCAACTAGTGGGTGACAATACAAAACGAAATAAAAAAAGTATTTAAAAAATAAATTAAAATAGTACGCTGTGACTTGAGGAATTGGAAAGAAAACAAACCGCGTACGGGTAAAAAAAAATCGAGATTTTATAGGCCACATTTGTTTATGCTTTGCCAAAACATATACATAATAAATATATGCTCATTTTTTTCTAAAATATTAAAATAAATCTTTCCAAAATATCCTTTTTTATCCTTTATTATTTCCGAAACTTCCCCATTTTTTTAATACA
Organism: Jacaranda mimosifolia; assembly: GCA_018894105.1. Lineage (NCBI taxonomy): Eukaryota > Viridiplantae > Streptophyta > Magnoliopsida > Lamiales > Bignoniaceae > Jacaranda > Jacaranda mimosifolia. The sequence continues at coordinate 33,721,912 of CM032125.1, read as the reverse complement.
AACACACACACACACACACACACACAGAGAGAGAGAGATATATATTCATATATATTTTATCATTATTTTTATAATAAAAAATACTCATTTTTATTTTTATCCCAAAAACTCAACGAAAAAATAGTATTGATATAATTACTACAGAAAAACAAAAAAATTCTCAACAAAACATAAATAATCATACCAATACTACCCAAAATAATTTCTAAGTATTTTTCAAAATATTAACAAACATCCATCACATTATCCAACACAATTTTCACACTTCCAACCTCACTCCAAAAATTCATTATTCCAAAACATATATAACATAACCAAACGTTACGATGGTTTTTCTATGCATGTGTTAGGAAAAGTTTTGAACTTTTGATGTTTCTTTTTGATAAGAATAAAATAAGTCTTGATTAAGGTGTATGAAAAATCCAAGGAAAGAGAGCATCAACAAAAAAGGTACAGATTGGGTCATTAGGGTGTAGGAAAATAGAAAAGAGAGAACCGACTCACCCGGCACAAACCCATATGAGGTCCCTTTGGATCCCCCATTTCACTTTGCCTTTCATTTCTATTTCAGTGTAATATATACATATAAAATATATTTAATTTTTAATTAATTATTTTTATAATAAAATATTTAATACAATTGTCATATATTCATGAAATAAAATAAGAGATAACATAAAGAATAAAATAAATAATTTAAACCGCATATATCCATATTATGGAATATGAAATCTTAACCAATTTGGGGTAGGGGGTTCGTTTATAAATACATGTATATTATATTATGAAAATTTTAATAATAATTAATTTGAATTTCAAAATGATAAACCATTTACTATTATTTAAAAGTAGTTAATTATGAATTATCGTTCATTAATTAACTATAATTACAGATAATCTGTTGCCCTTTCCTCGAACTTTTTCATTTCGGAGCCGTGCGGCAACTACCGTGGACCAGCAAAGTCAAGGTGATATTTAGATATGAATTATATGTTTTGGATAATATATTTTGGGAGAATGAGTTTTGAAAGTGAGGTTGGGGAATGTGATATATGTTTATTTATGTTTTGAGAATAGTTAAAAAATTATTTTGAAAAATTTTGGTATGTTCGTTTATGTTTTGGGATGAGAAAATTTCTACTATAACAATTAAATTAATATTTTTTTGTTGAATTTTTGGGGTGAAAATAAAATAGATCTTTCAAGTGATAATTTTCATTCAACAAAAATTGAATTTCATTTTCAAGACACTAGTTTTCGCAACTAGTATCGTTTCTTTAATCAGAGTTTTTCTTTATGGTTTCATTATAGTCAAGTGTTGGTTCTTCTTTTTCATTGATAGTAGTCTCTAATTGTTCCTTAAAAAGATTTATTTCTATTTGAATTTCAGTGAGTTGATTATGGTATTCTATATGAGTGTCAAGATCTTTATCATAATCAACATCAAAATTGCTAGAACTTAATTGAGTCTATAAGGTTGCTTGTCTATTCGCCATGAGAATTTTTTTCGCTATCAAACTGATTTGAGTCTAAATCATCCCATGCGATAGCCATGGCTCTTTGTTTTGGTTTTTCCTCAGTTTTTAGGCTTCGTTTCAATTTTCGGCAGTTTAGTCTTTTGTGCCCTACTCTATGGCATTCATGACAGATAATTTGCTCAGTTCAGAATTCACCAGTGTTTCTTCTTAAGTTTGTTTTGGAATATCTTTTGAAGCAATTTTCCACTTAAGTAAGTTGTTGAAGTTGCTTGGTTATCATGGCAATTTCTTCATCGCTTGTTTCTTTATCCATGTCAATAGAGTCTTCGTTCCATTTTCCTTGATCAGCACTAAAGGCAACATTTTTGCTTCAATAGCTCTCCTATAGTCAAATTTTCTAGATTTTTTGCTTCATGGATAGCAATAACTTTGGGATTCCATTTGTTTGGCAGAGATCTTAGGATCTTCCACACCTATTCACTTTTCAATATTGTCTTTCCCAAAGCAAACATGGGATTCACTATCTCTATAAATCAAGCGTACACTTGACTAATCATTTCACCTATTTTCATAGAAAACATTTCATATTGCTGAGTAAATAATGCAATATGCTCTAATTTTACCTGTGAGGTTCATTCGTGGGTAACTTGGAGCATGTTCGACATGTCCTTGGCCAAAGTACGTGTGCTCACATGGTTATAGTATTCTTTGACTAGGGCACATGAAAGGATTTTTTTTTTTGCTTTTACATTCATTGAGAGCGTTCTTTTGTCCTCAGCAATAAGTTCTAGTCTTCTTGTTGAGGATTTGCCTTTATATGTGGGAGCAAGAGGCCCGTCAATAACTATGCTTCATAAATCATAGTCCAATGCTATGAAAAATTCCTCAATCCTATTTTTTCATGTCGAGTAGTTGATCCTGTTGAATAAAGGGGGACGTGTGTGAGATTAACCTTCTGCATACACATCAAGACTAGAGAAAACCATTAGGGACGTTTAGCTCAAGTTGTTAAATTTATATATATGAGCCCTGGGCTCTAATACCAATTGAAAGATAATAAAGACCCGAAAAGGGTGAAAGGATTCAATCGATTCAAGATGAAAGAAATCAATAAATTAGAAGTTTCAGACATAACTGAAGTTCTAGAGAATAGAAATATAAATATAAGAGACGATATTTATGGTAGTTCGGTAAACCTACTTCACTACCTAAGCCAGATGACTTTAAGATTTTGAACTTGCAAATATTATTAGCAACACTAAAAAAGGGTGAATATAGTGAGCAACACTAGCTAGCCAAAACCTCGCAGAGTTTTAGTGAAGATACTCAACAAACTAAACTAGGGTTATCGAACTTGTTCAGAGAAGAGGAACAGTCATGTTCTATATGAAAACACTAAATTGTTTTACATCAGAGACACTGCTATTTTAACTAATGGATTGTGAAATCTTCAAAAGTTGATGCCTCAATTTCTTTCTTAAATGTTGAAACAGTAATATACCAAGTGTGCATCCACCTGTGATGTGCAACGGTATCATAACAAAAATTCTTTTGGTTCTTAATATAGAAAATTCCAAATTTTGTTGCATAATTTGTGTACTCTACTGATCACATTTTTAATACTGAAAACTACCATATAAGTTTGAATCAATAGGGCATAATCAAAATATTATCTTAGGATTCAATCCTAACAGTTATTAATGAGAACAAAAAATAGGTTGGATAAATATATTAAATTAAATATTATAAATAAAAAAATTAATAAACCAGTGACTGATTGGTACCTCCTAACAGTCACTAAATGGCGAAAATACACTCATTATTTCTAAAAATGTGTGATAGTAGGTCTGTAAATGAAGAAAATACACTATTATTTTTGAAAATTTGTGGCTGCCGCTTGCAGTTACAAATCAATGACCAATTAGTGACTCCAATAATCCATCAACAAATAAAGTAGTCAGTCACATGGCCAACTATCAATAACCCATGCTGCGGTCACTAAACGGTCACTGCTTAGTGACCGCTTGTTCACTATTTGTAAATTTATTTTGTGACGAAATTTAAATCATTAGTAACTGCACTAGTGATCACTAATATGTAACCCCCTTGCCGAACAGTCAAAATTTAATTTGGGATGAGGGTTTTTGCGACCATTGTAATCGGTCAAAATATTTTTTGTTGCATTTATATCTATTTGCCAGTTAAAAAAGTTAGTTTTTCTTTTCCCATTTTTTTTTTTGAGGGGGGGGGGGGGGGGTGGGGTGTTGTTGCGACTGAAGAAACAAATCCAGCTATTATTTCGCCTGTAGAATTCTCAGATGACAAAAATTGGGGCAGTGGTCCTGGACAGCAGTTTCCCAGCTCCCACATTCCCACATCTCACTCTCTATTTCATCATCATCATCATCATATATCTTCCAAAAGCAATTACCTGGGCCAATCCACAAACCTACCCTAAAGAGTTGCACGATTTTCAAAAGGACCACATGCCATTTAAGTGAAACATTGGTTTATATGTACTCCATAATTATTTGAATGGAAATTTTGTTTTTTAAAACAAAAAAGAGTAGCAAGTTTTCTACTTTCTTATATATTTTTAAGAAAATAATTTTAAAAGTAGTTTTGGAGTGGTTCCGTATAATTAAAGTACTTAGACATGAAATATGATATTCTACTGAACCTTTAACTAATAAAGCAGTATAATCAATGAGTATCAAAAGAATGCAGTCCTTCGAAATCTTGGAATAAAGATATCATCAATCAAAATGATCATTTGACTATGAAAGCAGTCTAGGCCTGTAAATGAATAAGGTATCATCCTATATTTATTTATAGTTTAAAATATTTAAATAAAAATACTTAATTTTTATTCTATCTTAAAATACCTATAAGAATGAGACCATAATCCTATCCTACCTTACCCTACCTAACCTAAGACCCATCAGGTCTAGTTTATTGGACTTATATTTTTAATATATATACTAATTTTCTTAACATATACTAAAAATATTATTTGGCATATGATAACAAAAAATAATTTTTTTTCTATATTTAATTTAATCATTAAATTTGGATTAATTAATTTTAAATTTTTTGCTAATTAAATAACTATTTTATTAATATAATAGTTAAAATTTATTAATATAATTAGTAGTTAAACTTTTTACTAATTAAAAAACATACAGTTTAAAAGTAGTTAATTAAACAACTAATAAAAACATTTTATTAAAAAAATGTTTATTAAAAAAGCATAAAATTTATTAAAAAATTAGTTAATAAAAATAGTTTATAAGAAACATACAATTTATTGAAAAATAGTTAATAAAAATAGTTTATTAAAAAAAACATGCAGTTTTTATACAGTTTACTAAAAAAAATAATTAATAAAAATAGTTTAAAAGAAAAAACTTTTTCTACATTTAATTTTATAAAAACAGTTAATTTCTATATTAATAAACTTTGTTCATTAGCAAAATTAATTTTATTAACTTTTTTTATAAATATATTTATTCCACCATTAATTTTATTAATAAAAAATGTTCAACTGTTGCTATTGCTATTCTAATTTTTTTTAAAAAAATTGCTATCTCAATTTATTGACTTATTAATTTATTCATTTAGTTTAATTTTTAATGAAAAATTATTTAATTGTTACCACTCATTTCCATATTTATAATTTTTATATATAAAAACTTTATCATTAATATAAATTTAATTTTGATATAAATAATTTTTAAGTTCATAAATTAAATTAAAGTATAAAGTAATTGATAATTTATGGGTATGGATATATGGGTAATATATGAGTATAAATTCTATGCATGCCTATTATATTATCTTTAATAAATATGAGTGCAGTACGAATACGGATATGAATATGATATTTTGGGCCTAAATTAGATAATACCCTACCTATTTACAGGCCTAGGAAGCATCCAAATAAAATCTAGATAAATCCAAAAAAGGAACATGTATGTCCCTTACACAAGAACATTCACAGGAAGGCCCAAGGAATTGAACTTCGACGCAAATTTCCTGATTGATACCATGGAACTGAGATCTAACTCCATAGCGTTAACTTTTGCATTTGGATTTTGTTTTTAGGATTTCTTCTTTGGCCTCATTTCCAGCAGAGAGATTTCTCCCTCACTACAAGAAATAGATAAATTAGTAACAAAAGATTAAGTAATAATGTAAAAGTTGTCACCAATTATATATAATAGGTGACAAAAAATTTAATTCTATCACCTCTTTGAATTTTACAAACTAAATAGTGACAAAAATAGTATTTAAATTGTCACTAGAGATAATTAGTGACATATCTATATTTACAATAAAAATGTTGACACAAATTATAATGACAATTTTTCTTGTTATTAGGTTGTCACTATAAAGATGTTACTAATTGTTAATAATAACAACTTAAAACATTAATTTTTATTAATATTGAGTCATATGACAACAAGATAAAAATTATCATCACTTAAAAATTATTATTAATGATATAATAAAAATTATTATCATTCAATGACACGGACGCCAATCAGTGCAAGTACCCTTGCAATTTATGCTCCAATAACACTTGAAGCTCCTACAATAGCACTAGCAATTCTGACGCCAGGGTCATTATAAGCAAACAATTTCTTAGTAAGAATAGAATATGACGAATGTGGCACACTATTTAACAAGATTAGGTAAAGTACAACTTGCCTCCACATTTTTGATCATGTAGATTCTTTTATTTTCTCAATTTTGGGTTTATTCTGCTTAAAAAATATTGATCATAATCAAATTTATCATCAAGTATGAAATTTTAATCGTGCTGATATATTAGTCCCATCATGCAATATTGATGGAAAATTTTGTTCATAAAAAGCGCCCTTAAAAAGGATGATAGGAAAAAAATAAAATTGTATTCATGAAAAACGCCTTAAATGACACTTTATTATAGATATTTTATGAAACTTTTCTTCCAAATTTCATTATATTAAAATTATTGCTCGAAACTAATTTAAAAACGTCTTATTGACTTTTTAGTTTGCAGTTATCACAATAATTTAAAAACCAGCTCATCATCTTTAAAAATTAAAGGTGATACATTTCCAACTAAATATTACTTTTTTCTCTGTCCTCAGTCAAGGAATGCTATTGGATCACGGCGCTCTTAGTTAAAGAGTATGGATTTCGTGCGCAGTCTACCTTTTGACACTCTGTGTTTTGAAAATATTCCCAAGATTAAAGATTGCCTTTTCTTCTTCTGGTTTTTTTTCTGTCCTTCTATTTTGGTTCTCTGAAATATTACTTACATAAGATGTTCCGAATCTGTTAACGGTCTTAAAACTGTATGTATGAGGTGAAAAACTAATTTTTGGTGAATCTTTGTAACAATATATATAATATTGAGTCGAGGAAAGTTAAATTGTTTTTAATTTTTAAACATTATCAAGCTTCTCCCTTGGTATAGCCAATTCCTATACCCAAAAAGAAATAGTTATAGCTGCACTGTTAAGGAACTTGTCTTTCATTATTTCTCAACAATTTGACAAGAAAAGCTCAATTCAGATCTATTTCTCTCCCTTCCAAATCAATCAAAATGTCAAAGCTAACTAGCAAATGATATATATATATATATATATCAAATCCTCAAGTTTTTTAATATTTGAGTATATTTTAAAGGTCTCAACAAGCTAACTTAATTCTCATCATATTAATTATAAAAATACCATTACTACATCTCATAAGATTTAACATATTATTTTATCCAAAAACTTTAAGAATTTATTTGTAAGAAAAGATCTAATATTTTATGAACATTAAAAATAAATTTATAAAACCTTGTAAATAAGATTAGCCAAACATCCTTTAAGATAAAAATCCAAAGTCCCACTAAATATTAAGATGAAAAATAATCTTAAAGGTAAAACTTGAAGATCTGGGATATATATATATATATCCTCTTCCTTCCTTATCTTTGATATTTCAAGCAACAAATGCAACCGGTAAAACTTAGAAAATCACAAGAGATACATATGGATTATTGTAGAAGGCAATGAAGGCAGAAGGCAATAGCAGAGCTAAGCAATAAACCTCTGGAAAATTTAATTCAATCATCTTGAAACATAATGCTTAGTCTGGCGCTATGTAAGAGTAAACTTTGAAAAACAATTCATAGTGGCAGATGCAAATTAATGACAAATTCGAAGCACAAAAACACCAAATTAAAGCTTTCCTCGGAAACAATTTTGTACCACACTTGCTGGTGTTGCAGGTAAAGATCACTGCATACTCTGCTTCTCTGCTAAACGGCAGTGTGCATAAACTTTAACACCATCCTTTGCCAATTGATCATTTATGGATCATGTAGGATTGATGAAGATCCAGGAACTCATCAAGGCCATGAGGCTGGATTCAGATCTGAGATTTTAACTGAAATTGGTAGATCTAGAGAGAAAGGATGGCATACACAGAGTCCTCAATAAGACCGGCATGGAGAGATGGACTTCAATACCTTGTTTATCCTTTTCCACGCACACTTGAACTACTCTCTCAATACATAAAGGTTTTAATTTATAATGAAGAAAAACACTGGCTGTGGCACGTGTCGCCTTATTGGCTCCACTAAAACAACATAGATTCTAATGAAACCCTCTGAAAAAAAAAAAGGAAGGAAAACGTGCTTAATTTCGACGTGTGCGGCTTGCCATGTAAAGCATTTTTTCTTATTTAACAAACTCAAGAAGAAGAACTGATTCAGAAGTCATGGTTCCAAGAAGAAACCTTCGCCAAAACTCCCTTGAAAGAAGAAACTTTGAATATGAAAACAACACAACAACAACAACAAAGACAACAAAAAACAAAGACAAGAACAAAAACCAGAACAACAATAGTTATTTATCTTTAGAAAGGGCCATTAAACATGGCTGCGTACTTGCACATTTCTGGCTCCTGCAACAGAGAACAAGGGCCAGCCAGCTGCCCTTACCTCATGAGCAGCGCCAGAATTTCTTGAAAACGGCAACCAGTGCGAAGAAGAAAATGGCGGAGGCTGCCATCCTTAGCCACATGGGAGCAGGGATTATAATTGCGAGAGTGAATGCAGCGACCAAAAAGCCTTTTCCCATTTTTCCGAGGAGACTGGAAAATCTTGTACCGGGGCCGACGACGAATTTCTCAAGAAAAGTGGTGACGAAAGCACACGTGATGGAGAGGGAGAACAAGTGAAAGGAGAGAGGGAAATGAAGATCTTTGTTCTGCAACTGTAGAAACTGCAGCAAGGACTCCAGGGCTGCTGTAAAGCAGAGCGTGAGAAGCTTAACTGAAAAGTTATTATTGGATTGCTGATCATGAAGAGGATCATGACCAGTGCCGGTTGACGGCGGCTCTCCATTCTCTGGATCTTCATTAGGGGTTGGGGGTGGAGGTGGGGATGGGGGATGGGGTCGAAGGAGTTGGAGTGGAAGAGCTAGTATTGCTGCTGCTGAGTTTTTAATTTTTTGCTTTACGGAGCTCAGGTATTGAGCATCTAGAGCCATGTATTTTCGGCAGCTGCTAAGTGGAGTTTGGTGGGGAAGGGTGGGTTGGATTTATACTGTTTGTTAACGGTACTGTTACAGCTGACGCGCAAGCATCAAAGCAATTGACTACTTGACATTAACAAAGGTGTTTTATTATTGTCTTTTTTTCTTTCGATTGCCGCACTAGAAAATCAAATTATTTACTTTTATAATACTTATGCATAATTATTATATTTTTATAAAGGTTTCAAATTATTATCATATTATGTCAGTTAGGTCATTGTTATTTATATTTTTTTAAAAAAATCATTTATAATATTAAATAATCAATTAATTCTAATTATGACTAATCTATTTACTTTTGTAAATAATTTGACTATAGTATGATAATTGCATCATCATAGAAGCTTCGAATTGTAATATTTTTCAGTTCATTGCTGTTTAATTTGTTTCTTTTTCCTTTGAGAAAATAGTAAATCATGGTTTAATATTATACCCGTGGAAATATTCAAATTTGATCAACCCCAATTGATTTACTTGTGAATAACAAACTTGGAGTTGCACAGCCAAAATTAGACACCATCGGTTCGATTAATGGAGATTCCGGCTTGGTTTTTCTTCTCGTTCTGGGCCATCATCACCGGCTTTTTCTTGCTTCTCGGATTCAATGCCTTCGACAAAACGGGGCTGGCAGATTCCGTTTTCCCCATTTTTTGTAATTTTCGAAAAATATAAGAACTTTTCATAATTACGTTAAATCATAGATATGGCAGTGTTCTAATAAATAAGAGGGTGTTTGGCTAAACTTATTTAAAACATCTTATAAGCTCCTTTATCTTATAAGATATTTTTGGAGCTTATAAGATGTTATATCTTATTTTTAAAATAAGTTGTTGAAGTGTTTGGATAAAATAAGATTTTGAAACTTATAAGATATTAATAATGGTAATTTTGTAATTAAAATGATTAAAAATGAAGGAGCTTGTTAAGATCTTAAAAATAAGTTAGGGTCTCCTTACTTTTTTAAAAAGAGCTTATAAGCTCCTAACATCTTATTTTAGAATCTTATAAGCTCTTTTTTCAAAAAATTTACCAAACACTTTTTATCAACTTATAAGCTCTTAAGCATCTTATAAGATGTTTTAAAGAGCTTATAAGCTCACCCAAACACCCTCTAAGTGCAATCATTAAGGTTTCTACAATTTACATTAAAAATATCATGTGAAATTCCAAAATTTTCATGTTCTATTTTATATTTATTATTTAAATAAACGACAAATATCTTTATTTTAAATATAATACGTGATACATGCCAGGTAAAGAACAAAAATTGGAACACTAGTTGGGGGTTGAAGAATAGAAATTGCTTATGATACGTCTATGTTGAATTTGGGAATTGAGATAGTGGGTTGAATTGTTTTAATTTTAAATATATTTTTCTTTTTTTTTTCTATTTTTTATGTAATTATGTTTATTTTTTATTTTAGTTATATATTAATTTTTTCTAAGAATATTTAAGGTATTTTATGTTAAAAAAATTTTTATTTTAAATTTGATCAAAAAATATTAATATAAAAAATTAATTTAATTACTTATAATTTAAAAATATCAATTATATATGTGTTAATTTTTTACAAAACGTAGAATATTAGTTTACAATCATAGATATTGGAGCATAGTCAGCCACATTTTTGGAATTTCCACTGCCCACGTAAATATTTATTTATGTTTCATTTTGATTTTTTTTGGGTTGGGTTGTGGCCCTTGTGCGAGGGGTTGAGTTGATTTGGGTAGCGGCGGCCAAAATGGAAAGTAAAGTCAAACGGTCAAAGTGAAGCGTTTGTTTGACGCTAACCAAAATTATACATTCAGATCTTGTCGGGTGTATGATCAGTTTCACTTATATTTTTGAGTTGATTTTAATTGTATGTTGATTTTAAAGCAATTATTTAATAGTTTCATAACTAAAATTATTTTAAGGTTGATCTAATTAGGTATGGATAGTTAAGTAGATTAATTTAACTATAATAGTTTTAAAAAATTATTTGTACATATATCATCTCTCTAAGAGAACAGAATGCTAAGCAAAATTATAATTATCAAATTCTAGTTAATCCAAGATTTTTGGAATAAATACATAAATGGCATAAGCTATTCTGCTTACATATATACATGAAAGACGTGGGGGGTGGAGATGGGATTAGCCCAGCAGGATTGACAATAGATTTTGGAGAAAAAGACATTTCTAAAATTGAGGGAGGTTCCTTTGCACAAATTACCATATTTTAAAAATTTAAACAATATTATATATATATATATATATATATATTGCAAAGCACTTGAAATTGAATGATTGTGATTGACCGATCAAATTAAACTTACCCTGGTAAAGAAGAAAACATTTTGGCATGTCATTATCATGTGGCGGGTTCGTGACATTGGTAACATAGCACAAAATAAGACTGCCTGGCATGCATAATTTAATTTCTTCCTTGTTAAGCACGTTTGGAGTTGTTTTGACCCCAACGACAACGAACAGTGTGAAGAATGAACAAGACAGATGTCAAAATCAGAGAGGATAATGAACCCTTTGCAAGTGTGGGATAAAGCATTCTCAATTGTTTTGGGAATGTTTGGTCATTTTTTTTTGTGTGATTTTATTATATATTTTAAAAAAATAAATTATTAAAAAATATAAAAGTTATTTTTTGATATATTTATTTATATTTTAGGGGAGATATTTTTTACTGTAATAGTCAAATTAATATTTTTTCGTTGGGTTTTTTAGATGAAAATATAATTGAGATTTTTTTAATATTATAATAATAATAACAAAAAAAAAAAAAAAAAATTGATATGGAGTGACCCAAATACTTAAACCCAAACCAAGTTGGCCCAGAGGTGCGGCACGAGATCCAATTTGGCACCCAAGGCCTATATGCCTAATCGATCTCAATCGACCACTCGTCTGATGATGCTCCATGAACAGAACAATATGAGGTCGACTAGCGAGATCGAGACAGTACAGCACTCTGCCACTGCATTAAATATACTGACGAACGGATGCCATCCCCTCACTGCTTGACACAACAAGCGCCACTGCAGTGTATTATTATGTTCTTAAAATCTGGAAGGGCAGTTATCTGAAAATATATAGATAGAGAAAATGACTAGTCACCCCTTACACAAGGGTAAGGGCCCCTAGATGTACCAAGGGCATCTCAGATAATTTTTCAGGAGGAAAAGGATATAAATATCCTCACTCTAGTCTTTCTAAGGTACACATTCATTGATCCTCAAAGCCCTTGCTTCATTGCTTGATATTTTTGGTCGATCTTTGCTGACTTGGGCGTTGGAGGGCCTAAGTCGAGGACTTCTCGACTAGCCTAATGTTTGCTGTGATTACAAGATTCACCCCACCTAAACAAGAATACAGATCAGACAAGTCGAGTCTTACCCAAATTCATAGTTGGTTTTGTTGGTATAATCTTTTGTACATAAGAATTTATTATATAATGTAGTATCATAAATTTAATAGTAAACAATTAGCACAAAACTAGTATAGGAGAAATAATTGAAGCTTTCAAAAGCAAGTCAAGAATTAGTCAAAAATTCAAACTGAAAGCAATAAACTGAGAATTAAATAAATAGTGAGTCGAGGCCTGCACGAGAATAGCTTCCTTAAGATTTTTTTCGCCTCCCACCAAAGCCCGAGGACTACTGATGAACAACCTCCCAAGATACAACGACTCCAAACAACCAAAGGCGGTACTCATATTGGTTGAACATCCAAACCTAACTAAGTTGAACCTATTGCGTTTAATGAAAATGTGTATGTATATAAGTGAGAATGAATGCCTAGAGTGCTAAAATGCTTGTATATTTTTTTTATTAATGATACTAGACAACACCTATATTTATAGGACTTAAGTGCCTATTTCTATAAGATATGTATCTATTCTTGAAAGACATGTCCCTAACTCTGTTAGACTAAATAAAGGTTATGACATTTATTTTAAATTTCAAAAGACATGGGTTGCAATTTTTTAAAAAATGAGACATGACTATTGGATGAATTAAATTTTGATCTCAACATCCGAAAGTTAAAATAATCTTAATAATAATTATATAGAATTATTATTATTATTAGATTATACACTATCCACTCACTCCCATGTCTTAATATAACTTTAGCTCATAGCTCACTTCTTTAACTCAATTTGCTTAATTAATAACTTATTAATTTTTGCGCTATAAAATATCTTCTCAACGAGATAAATTATTTAGGCGCTAAAATTCTAACAATCCCCCACATGAATGAGCAAATTGTCTGACAGATATGCTCATGAATGCAATTGCACGACAGAGGTTCAGCTCAAGTGACATTGCATCGAGAGAGGTAGCTTTCGGCTTTGAACCTTTCTTAGAAAGCACTATCGGATGTACTTGCCAACCAGTGAACATAATATCTTGAACTGTTCTGCTTTGGTGTACACCAAAATAATAGTACTGCACATAACACCACTCAATAGTCAGTTTTATAATTTAACTGTTGTGTTCATTTTGGCCCTGAACAATTCTTGGTATTCATGAGTACTACTTTGAGAATTCAACCTTACAACTTTTCATAGGATCGGCCCAATCCCTACTCACATAGGTAACTTCTCATTAAAAGATTCCTACTGCACCCTCACTCAAAATATCGAGATATGAGAGTCGTTAAAAGTAATGCTTAACATAGAACTTTTACAGGGTGCATTGTCTACTCATCAATGGAATAGGCTAGAGGGTTGTGGCCCCCCACAGTGCTTTCTCATCAAGTCACAGTTGCATAACTTGTTTTTTCCTTCGAACCTACTTCATGGGATCTCCAATCACATAGGTACGGTTCCCGTTACGGTGACTCAATTATTTAAAAGCTTAAGGCTCATTCCCTCTGATGATTTATTTACTTGCTCTCTATTTACACCTTTAGTTAGCGGATCTGCAAGGTTATTTTTAGACTTGAGGTAGACAATTGAGATAACTGCACTAGAGAGCAGTTGTCTAACAGTGTTATGTCTCCTCCGTATATGTCGAGACTTACCATTGTACATACTACTTTGTGCCCTTCCAATGGCAAATTGGCTATCACGGTGGATGCAAATTGCTGGCACAAGTTTCGTCCAATTTGGAATATCTTCCTAAAATTGGCGTAATCATTTTGCTTCCTTGCTTGCTTTATCCAACATGATGAACTCTGATTCCATTGTTGATCTCGCTATGCAAGTTTGCTTTGAGGATTTCCATGATATGACAACTCCATCTAAAGTGAATACATATCCACTCATGGACTTGGACTCGTTTGAGTCAGATATCCAAATGGCATCACTGTATCCCTCAATTACAGCTAGATATTTCGTATAGTGTAACCCATACTTTGTGGTGTGTTTTAATTACTTTAGTACTCTGACAATAGCATTCCAATGCTCTTGTCCAGAGTTGCTTGTATATCTACTTAACTTACCAACTGCATATGCAATATCTGGCCTCGTGCAATTCATTATATACATGAGGTTTCCAATTATGCGCATGTATTCTATTTGAGCTTTTCCTTCACCTTTTTTTTGGCGAGCCGTTGGTTTGCATCTATTGGTGTTTTCATTGGACTACTAGCTGGATCTAGAAACTTTTGTAGCACTGTCTCAATATAGTACGATTGTGTTAATGCTATCCCGCCTGGTGTTCTTATAATTTTGATTTTCAGTATGGCATTGGCAAGACCCATATCTTTCATATCAAAATTACGACTTAGCAATTTCTTTATCTCTTTGATTATTGCACTGTTGCATCCCATGATTAGGATATCATCTACGTATAAACATACAATGACATATTCAGTAGATGTATCTCTAATATACACACATTTGTCACACTCATTAATCTTGAAGCCGTTGGCTATCATCACATGATCAAATTTAAGATGTCATTGTTTAGGTGCTTGTTTTAAACCATATAATGATTTAATTAATTTACACACCTTCTTCTCTTGGCCTGGAACCACAAACCCTTCAAGTCGTTCCATATAAATTTCCTCATCGAGGTTGCCATTTAAAAATGCCGTCTTTACATCCATTTGATGCATCTTGAAATTATTAATGGCAGCAAAGACAATTAATAATCGAATAGAAGTTATTCTAGTCACTGGCGAATACGTATCAAAATAGTCAAGACCTTCCTTTTGTCGGTACCCTTTGACTATTAGTCTCGCCTTGTATTTATCTATCGTACCACCAGCTTTCATTTTTCTCTTGAAAATTCATTTACACCCTAAGGGTTTATTTTTAGGAGGTAAATCCACTAATTTTCAAGTATAATTATGCATGATGAACTCTATTTCACTATTTACTGCTTCCTTCCACAAAGGAGCTTCAAGAGTTGTTATATGTGATACGTGCCAGGTGAAGAACGAAAATTGGAACACTGGTTGGGGGTTGAAGAATAGAAATTACTTATGATATGTCTATGTTGAATTTGGGAATTGGGATAGTGGGTTGAATTGTTTTAATTTAAAATGTATTTTTCTATTTTCTTTTTCTATTTTTTATGTAATTATATTTTATTTTTTATTTTAATTATATTTTAATTTTTATAAGAATACTTAAGGTATTTCATGTTAAAAATTATTTTTTTAATTTAATTAAAATTTTTTAATACAATAAATTAACTTAGTTACTAATAATTTAAAAATACAAATTGTATATGCGTCAAATTTTTAAGGGGTGTAGGATATTGGGTTAAAATCATAAGTATTGAAGCATAGTTAACCATATATTTGGAATTTTTATTGTCCACATAAATATTTATTTATTTATTTTATGCTTTGGATTTTTATTTTTTTTTTGGCGGGGGTGGGTGGGTTGTGGGTGTGTCGATTTATGTGGCGGCGGCCAAAATGGAAATTAAAGTAAAACGGTCAATGTGAAGCGTTTGTTTGATGCTAACAAAAATTATGCATTCAGATCTTTTCGGGTGTGTGATCATTTATATTTTTGAGTTGCTTTTAATTGTGTGTTGACTTTAAAATAGTTATTTAATACTTTTACAACTAAAATTATTTTAAGGTTGATCTAATTAGATATGGATAGTTAAGTAAATTAATTTAACTATAATAATTTAAAAAAATTATTTGTACACATATCATCTCTTCTAAGACAATGGAATGCTAAGCAAAATTATAATTATTGAATTCTAGTTAATCCAAGATTTTTGGAATGAATACATAAATGGCATAAACCATTCTGCTTACATATATACATGAAAGACGTGGGGGGTGGACATGGGATTAGCCGAGTAGCATTGACAAAAGATTTTGGAGAAAAAGACATTTCTAAAATTAAGGGAGGTGCCTTTGCACAAATTACCAAATTTTAAAAATTTAAACAATATATATATATATATATATATATATATATTGCAAAGCACTTGAAATTGAATGATTGTAATTGACCGATCAAATTAAACTTACCCAGGTAAAGAAGAAAAACATTCTGGCATGGTATTATCATGTGGCGGGTTCATGACATTGGTAACATAGCACAAAATAAGACAGCAGGGCATGCGTAATTTAATTTCTTCCTTGTTAAGCATGTTTCGAGTTGTTTTGACCCCAACAACAATGAACAATGTGAAGAATGAACGAGGCAGATAATGAACCCTTTTTACATGTGGGATACAACATCCTCAATTGTTTTGGGAATGTTTGGTTATTCTTTTTTTTGTGTGTGTGCGTGTGGTTTTATTATGTATTTTGAAAATTAAATTATTAAAAAATATGAAAGTTATTTTTTAATATATTTATATATTTTTTTAAAAAATATTTTTTTTTCTGTAGTAGTCAAATCAATATTTTTTTATTAATTTTTTAAATAAAAATATAATTTAGATTTTTTTATAATAATAATATAATAATAAATATATATATGATATATATATATAATAAAAAATATATTTTTTAAAATAAAAATAAAGATATATTTAATCATACTTCTCCAAAATAATGTTGTTGTTGGCCAACATAACCAAAGAAAGCGCGACCACCAAGAAGATTTTTTTTAGATGTTCCAAACTCCAAAACTACTTTTGCGCCTTTTTCTTTATGCACCCTATGTTCTTCAAAAATTACGAGATTTAAAAGAAATTTAAATAATATTGCAAAGCACGTAAAATTGAAATAAAGAAGAAAAGTATTTTGGACGTCATGTTTTAAGTAGAAACTTTATGACATTAATGAAATATTACAAAATAAGATAAATATCTATCTATGTGTACAACTAATTTCATACCCTTACGTCTCGAATTTTTATATCCTTATGTTTCATTATTTCAGTGTCCTTTCCTCTTTGCGACAAAATCTTACTAAAATAAAGGGCACGAGCGCCTGGGCAAGTGGGCATGGAAGTGTCGGTTTTAGATGCTGACGTGGGACCTCCTTGTATCACAAAAGGCATAAAACCAGCCTTATCCTCTTCGGGGTGGGTGAGAGAGAGAGACAGCAGCACCTAATTTTTAGCTTTTCTGGGGCCAAATTATAGAATAAACTATATAGGATGAAAGAAAAGGCCATACTATCGTTAGACGGGTAGCACAAATATATCCCCATTATTTCAATAACACTCCCCTTTGTATACATATTTGTAGCTATGAAATATTTGAATTATGATATTATGTTTTCTATGGGGTTGGAGATGATACAATGATCCACAAATTTTTATTCTGTTTCTTATAGTGTATTTTGTTGCAAGGGTTAAACAAATGTCCGCATAAGTTAAAAACAATTAAAAAAATTTTAAAAAATAAGCTATGTATGTTACGTCACTAAATATTAAAAATAAAAAGTAAAAAAATACTTGAATTTTTTGTTATCACAAGACGGATTACTAATAGAATAAAATAGTAAAGAATAAGATGTCTATTTGATGTAATTTCTTTCTCATGCTAATAAAATATATGTGTCTAGTATATTTTGAATTCTAATGTGAGATATTTCGATATAAATTTCATTATTGATGGATAATTTGTTTGAAAATAAAGCTTTTTTATGACAAAATTAAATTCAATATTAATGTTGGACTATTTGCCAAAGTATGCTGCTCAATTGAAAGTTATTGATTAAGAGGTATTTGCGTGAACTTATAAACTTCATAAAATATTTTATAAGATATTTAAAATTTTATAAATTGATAAAAAGTATTTGATAATTTTTTTAAAAAAAGAGCTTATAAGATTTTAAAATAAGATATTACGAGCTTGTAAGCTTTTCTAAGAAAAGTAAAGAGACCTTAACTTATTTTCAACATCTTAACAAGCTCATTTATTTTTAATTATTTTAATTATAATATTGCCATTATTAACATTTTACAAGCTTTAAAATCTTATTTTTTTTATCCAAATACTTCAATTATTTATTTTAAAAATAAAACCTAACGTTTTATAAGCTCCAAAAATATTTTATAAAATATAAGAGCTTATAAAATATTTTTAATAAGCCAAACACCCTCTAAATATGCAAGAGCTTAAAATTAATCAGAATTGGCACAATATTAAAAAAATAACCACAACTTATTACTCAATTTAACTTAGACATTGATGTTGCGGGCATTACTCAGTACAGGAGCAAATGAGCATTGATATCATTCCTTACGAACAAAAACATAATCTTTATGTAGTTCATAATTGGGATTTCTTCTTCTGAATCATTCATTCACATATCATTTGGGCACATCAAATATCATTAAAAAGTCAGCAAAAAGCAATTTATTAGAGGAAATGTCTCAATGGAAGACCAAAAGCCACCAACTTTGCAAGTGCTGTAATAAGTATATTTGCATTGAAGGGTATCAAAATCAAACCCAACTTAATGACACAATGATGACTCATTTGGAGAGAGAGAGAGAGAGAGAGAGATTTGGATTTGAGGTTTTTGAGTTTGGGTCAAACTCGGAAATGATCTAAGAAAATAATAATAATAATAAGAAGAAGAAGAAGAAGAAGAAGAAGAAGGAGGGGGAGGAGGAGGAGGAGGTTGGGCTGTATTCAAGTCAACTTGCGTAACCTTAAAAAAATAAATAAATAAATAAGTGGATGACCCAATAACCCAATAAATTTGACATAATCCAATCCAACCCAACGCACCTAAAAATTTTAACTAATTAAAATAAAACATATATATATCCAAAAATCTAAATTTTAAAAATTCAATTGCAATTTACAAATTTATAAATTACAATAACATTATTAAGAAATAAGTAATACCACTTCCACGCTTCTAATTCAAAGACAATTGAATTTGATATGTTTTTGTCTTTCGACTTTAATTTTTACTATTTTGTAGTTAATTATGTATTTGGATCATTTGATTGTTGTTATCAAAATTGTTAATTGAACAATGATTTGTTATTTTTTTTAGTATTCGGAGTACTCATGAATATTACAAGTTATTGTATTTTTTAGACCTTAATTATTATGCCAAATTTTAGATTTTGTTGTAGATCAAATTTCTACTCAATTATAATGTTGGAATTTATAAATATAAAAAATAAAATAAATAGATCAGATTGTGTTGGGTCAGGTTTATCAGGTTGTTGAGTGATTTGACTAAAAATCAAATCAATCCAAACCTGATACAAAATTTTATGGGTCAAGTTATAGTTGAGCTTTTTGGGTTTAATATCAGATTGAGTTGAGTTTGAATTTGGTATTTTTATATTACACCTCTACCTCAACCCAACCCGATTCCACCCAACCACACGAATTGGCACCCCTATTTGCATCAGCATAAGAAAGAAATTAATTTTTATATCATTTTAAATTCTTCTATCAATCAAATTGCATATATCTGTATCTGCTAATTATGTTCTAATCAAAATGCATAATTATCATCTCATTATAAAAATAAAATATTATTAACATGACACTATTAATTAAATAAAAAGTTTTACAAAAGAGACATTTACCATATTATTTATTTTTCTTTCAAAATAAAATTACGCATAATTTCATTTCAATGCATTTTTTTGTCTTTTTCTTTTTTATCCGTATTCCTTTGTAAAATTGGTAAACTAGCTAGCAACCCATCGTGAATTCAATTGCATAAAAAAGATTAAAAAATAAATAGAATATAAAAGTTATGCTTTACATTTTTAATTATCTCCATCATATTTAAGAGAGACAAGGGTCATCTGATATATACAAAGAGGGTGTTTGGTTAAACTTATTTAAAAGGTCTTATAAGTTCGTATATCTTATAAAATGTTAGATTTTTTTTTAAAAAAATAAATTTTAAAATTATTTGGATAAAATAAGATTTTAAAACTTATAAAATATTAGTAATAACAATTTCATAATTAATAATGAGATAATATGAGGCTAGTTTGTTTTAGTAGTACAAAGAAAATTTTTACTTACATTAGATTATCTTATGCCAAATAGTGTGATAATATAAGGCTAGTCATAGATCGATCCGTAAAAATTAATTCTCATAAAATTTAAAATACTACTAATAAATCTAAAGATGAGCAGTAGTCTAATGGTAAATATAAATTTTTAAATTATTTTTCTATCAATATCAACAAATCCCATAATGATATAATTAATAATTGGCCAAATCAAATCAAATGTAAATATCAAGAGAACGTTTATATAATGATATAATATAATTTCTACAGATTGTGGCAAGTTTGGATGGTTAAGTGATAACTGATAAATATTCATCATGGCGCATATTCTTTTAACCATGGGAAACAACTCAGGCAAAGCATGGTATCTTTCTTAAGGCACTCATCAACCACACTTTCATGGACTTTTAACTCAAAAGGAGAATTTGAAATGATTCCATGAATGATGAATATATGATCAATTGCACCCTGCTAATCGGATGACAATCAAAATTAAATATTTCTTTAGATTATATTCTATTTAAAATTAAAGACAAAATGAGAATGTCTGATAAAATCTATTAATAGTTTGAAATTATATATTGTAATACCTGATAAATTAATCACCAAATTAACATGGTTGTATTGCTTCGGACATATGATTATTGCGTGACTTTACAACTTTAAAGGCTTTTACAATTTGCGTTTTCTATTTAAATTTCCAGCTTACTGAGTTATATTCAATTTCAAAGGGTATGTTGGTCCTTTCAGTTTTCCTAGGAAATGTATATCACGGAAATTTCCTTGGACGAGGGAATTACTAGGGACTTGTTTGTTTGATATGATTGTGTTAAATATTTGGTTTATATAATTAAAGCCTTTGATTAATAAAAAATTAGATATCTTATCCTAAAGTGTTGGGATTATGTATCAAGCTCCCTTGGTGTGATAAGATTAAAAGCATTGGAATTAATATATCAAGTTATGAAATTATCCCTACATGTGATGTAGTGAAAAAAGTTTAATTATTAAAAGAAGATTGGAGACAAAATTGATATTTTACAGTTATCATAAGTTACAATCCAAATTAGTAATCCAAACAAGCAGATAATCTACATAATGATTCATACGCTTATCAATCGCATTCAATTTTATCATAGCAAACAAACTAATCTTGACAGTACTATGTTTAGTTCATGAATTCTGGTAAGGAAAATAAAATAAATTACTAATAATAATATTTTTGATTGTTTTGTTGGTAAGAAAAATATTTTTAAAAAATTGAAAATGTAATGTATATAAAAAAAATAAAAAAAAATATTTAAACTCTTTCTTATTCTCCAATGCATTCATCACTCCTCTTTTCTCCATCCTTTTCTTCATTATACCTTTCCTTGTCAAAATTCTTACACCCAACATAGTGTAAAAAGTCTTATCTCTAGTTATATGTATGTATATATATATATATATATTAAGTAATAAAAATTTTATTTTATCACTTTAATGATTTTTACAAATTAAATAATGAGAAAAATAGTATTTAAATTGCCAACATTGACAATTAGTGATATTCTTATAGCGACATCTTAATAACAATGAAAATATTGTCGTAATAATATTCATTTTTGTTAAGTTACTCTCATAAATTTGTCACCAATTATCAATGGCGACAACTAGTGTTTTGTGTTATTGAGTTATTTTGTGATAAAGCAAATTACTATTACTTAAAAAAAATTATTAATGATAAAATAAAAAATATATTTTCACTTAATATATATCATTAGTGATAATTTTACGTTGTTACTTATTATTTCATCGTTAATATCTTATTTTTTGTAATGAACTTAGGTTACGGTAACGTCTAGATAATTCACCGGATTTTGGATGAAAGTTCTTTTTATATGATCATAGACTTAGTCAAGACCACTTGGCATATTTTGTTGTAGGTGGATGAGTACCGAAAAAACTAGGTTGTATTCATTTCAAGCATTCTTTAGTTGACATATTTAATATAACTGTTGTGCGAAATGAAATTTAATGTAAAGTGTTAGTATCCAAAAATGAAAAGACAATTTAATAATTAATTGGTCGAATGACATCATCTTCATATTTATATATATGATATTCAAGATAGAGTGCTTGATTGATCTAATAATATTATCCTTATAGTTTTTTATTTTTTCTCTCTTTAGGGCGGGATTGTCCCTAATTTGATCGAGTAGCCACTGACCTCGAATCCACTCCTAATCTAGGGCCTTTAAGAAGGTGTTTGGATGAGCTTATAAACTCTTGAAAATATCTTATAAAATATCTAATAGTATTTGGTAATTTTTTTTCTTATATAAAAAAGAGCTTTTAAGCTCTTTTTGGAAAAAAGAAGAAGTTTCGAACTTATTTTTAAGATTTTAGTGAATTCCCTTAAATTTTAATCGTTTTAACTATAAAATTGACATTACTAATATTTTATAAACTCCAAATCTTATTTTATCTAAATATTTTAAAATTTTATTTTTTAAAAAAAAATCTAGCGTGACAGAGCTATAGTGACAATCCAATAACAATAAAATTATCACCATAATTTGAAATTTTCATATTGTCATTATATTAGTACTATTGAAATTTGAACATAATTTGAAATTTTCATATCTCTAATTGTCGACATTGAAATTTGAACATAATGTTTGTTATTATTAAATTTGTATAAATCATTAAGGTGACAATATAAATTTTAAAGGAGCTCGTAACTAAATTTATAATTGGTTAAAAACCAACTATAAGAAAATCAATCTTATTTTGACTATGATCAAAGATTAACAGATTAATCTTTTTTTTTTTCTTGGACTAAGATATTTCATTTGTTCCATAAATCGAACATCCAATAAAATCAAAACATGACCCAGGCTGATCCAGAAGTATGGGAAGTGGTTTCCACCAGGTGCAGCTGCTGAATTGCGGACATAAGGAAATCTAAAAGAAAAATACTAACAGAAAACCCCTGTTATGAAGGCATTCCCCAATCTCATTCGAGAAGGGAGTCAACGTTTATATAGGAGATAGTTGATAAGTGCATTATTGTCAACGCTAAATTCCCAATAGAATTGCCTAGATATGACGGCTCGATAGATTTTAATGAGGACTTCCTTTAGTTCAAACACATGATGTAATTGCATGGACATAAAGAATACATCCACACAAAGATGATAGTGACCATCCTCCAGGGCATTACGCTCGACTGGTTTGTGAAGCTCAAGCCAACACCGATTTATTCATATGACTAATTGTGCAACAAGTTCTTGCACTACTTTGCCAATGAAAGAAAGGTGAAGCTCCCCCATACCTACATGCACATAGTCAAACAAACTCTTTTTGTGATTTTTTTCACCAGATTCAATATTGAAGTTTTGAAGATTGATAGTCCACGAATTGAATTTTAATCAATGTGCTTTTCCTAGGCCTTTGACACAAAAATATGCCAACGCTTTGGTCTATGAACGGCCCAGGCCGATGGAGGAATTACTCAACCTCGCGGAATGGTATATGACTCAAGAAGATGTAAACAGACTCAAGTATGGAACCCTGAGGTCGAGAAGAAGAAAGCCAAAGAAAAAGACGACCACTAGGACAAAGATGGCCATTGATCTCCTATCAAGCAATTCCACAACTACACTCTATTCAATCCACTAAGAAATGAGGTGTTGTTTGCCATTCAACATGGCATTCTCCCCAAGAAGCTCAGAAAACTGAATGAAACAGAGGACATGAAAAGATCCAAGACATATTACCATTTCTACCAACATAAGAGCTAGTACACGGAGGACTATTTCAACCTCTACGATGAGATTAAGAGGCTATTTCGACAAGGCCATCTCAAAAAATTTATTGATGAGAGTGCTCGACAAGAAGCAGGCATAATCGACCAGAGTCTCTATAGAGAATGATAGGTTAGCTTGAGGAAAGATGAAAAAAGGGAAAAGCCCATCCATGATCTCCACCCACCCACTAGGGGAATAATTGGTACTATTATAGAGGGCTTGACTGGGGGGATTCTAAGTTGGCCAGGAGGCAGCATCGATGCAGGCTAGAGTCATCCAAATCCTCTTTGGTCTAATTAGTTGTCCAATAATGCAAAGCCAATTTCTTTTTCAAATGCAGACCTCCGTATGTCAAAAGTCATATGGCAAAAAACAAGTTGAACTGTCCCAAGTTATTTCTATTGAAATTGCGAACTTTAAGGTCAAGAAGATCTTGGTCGATGATAGTAGCTCTGCAAACATCATATTTTTATTGACCTTGTAGAGAATAAAGTTAGGCAAGCTAAAGTTTGAGCTCATTCGTACGCCGCTTTATTGGATTCAGAGGGTCAAAAATCATCCCTAAGGGATCCATCAACCTATTTACATCATTTGGGGAAGACTCCAGAAGGAAAACCCTCATGATCAACTATCTGGTCATTGATGCTTCTTTTCCCTATAATGCCATAATTGGACGATTGGCTCTGAACGACTTCTATGTTGTTGTTCTGATCTACCATATAAGGTCAAGTTTTCAACTGCTGCTGGCATGGGTAAACTCTTGTGTAATGTCAAGGAGGCACAACGTTGCTATACAATCTCGATCGGGGCTAGTAAGTAAAAGAATCAACCAAAACTTAAACCTTTGGGGGACGCCCCAATAGCAAAACCTGAGGAAGGATAGCAAAGCAAGAAGTACAAGCTCGAAGAGACCAAAGTCGAGACTATTAAGAAGTTTAAAACATTCAACCTGAAGCCAGAGAACCCTGACAGGACTACCCAAATTAGAAGTGACATGGTATAGCAACATAAAGTGTTCCATGGTCCATTTCCTCTACCAAAACGTCAATATGTTTGCATGGAAGGCCTCCAACCTCCAGCGAATCGACCCAGCATCATTGTCCACCACCTAAATATGGACCTCTTATGCAAGCCAGTAAAGTAGAAACCAACCTCCAATGCTGAAAGATATCTGATCATCACAAAGGAGGTCAACAAGCTCTTAGAGACAGGATATATTGCAAAAATTCAATATCCAAGTTGACTTTGTAATATAGTCCTTATCCCTAGTAATGGGGGGAAATGGCGTATGTATAATAATTTTACTAATTTGAATAGAGCTTGCTCTAAGGATCCTTGCCCTATAAATTTGTTAGTCCATTCTACTATTCATTGCAAATTATTAAGTATGATAAATGCATTTCAAGGTTACTATTAAATTTTCATAGCGCTCGAGGACATGGACAAGACATCTTTTGTCATTCCCAGTGGGGCATATTATTTCTTGGTCATACCTTTTGGCTTAAAAGTATAGGTATAACTTATCAAAGACTGGTGAACTTTATGTTTAAAAATGAGGTCAGGAAGTCCGTGAAGTTTTATGTCGACGACATGATCACAAAATAGAGAAAGTAAAAGACTATTTGATCAACCTCAACTATATATTCTCAATGCTTAAGTGGCTGGCACGAAGCTTAACTCTAATAAGTGTACCTTTGGGATTTGATAAGGTAAGTTTTTGGTATACATGGTAAGGCAAGTTTTTAGTATACATGGTCAGCCAAAGGGGCATCGAAGCAAACCTACAAAAAATTTAGGCTGTTATAGACATTACACCCTCTCGAACAATTAGAGACGTGCAACATCTAGTCGGAAGAATCATCGTCCTGGGAAGGTTCAATGCCTGACTGGTACTTAGACAAGTCTCGTAAAATATTACCTCTTCGTAAACCTGAACTTAGACAAATCTCGCACTTGTACTTAGCAGTCTCATCGACCTTAATCAACTCATCTTGGTATGACCAGAGACAGCACCCATCGACCTATCTACTACTACAAGAAGGCACTACAGGGCCTTGAGCACAACTACCCTGAGATCGAGAAGTTTGCCCTCGCCCTGGTCAAAATAGCTAGAAAATTGAGGCCTTATTTTCAATCTCACACAACTATAGTATGGGCAAATCAACTATTTAAGTAAGTACTATCAAAACTAGATACATCCAGAAGGTTAACCAAATGGCAATCGAGATAGGTGAATTCAACGTCACATTTTGACCCCAAATTACTATAAAAGCACAAGTTTTAGCTGATTTTGTTGCAGAAAGACTCAATCTGCCTAATCAGCATGACCATGGCTCTCTCCTATGGACTTTGTACATCAACCAATTGGCAAACTCCTTGAGGAGAGGGTAGGCTTGTCACTATGCTCTCCCCTCGTAGAGGGATATAATTTTACAATCAGAGTTGACTCTCCAATAATGAATAATGAAGCAAAGTATGAAGCCCTCCTCGCTGGCATAAGGATGGTAGCAGACTGTGGAGTCGAGCAGCTAATGGCAATCACTGACTCCTAGCTAGTCGTAGAATGTCAAAGGAAACTTCGAAGCTAAGAAATCTACAATAAGCAAGTACCTAGCCAAGGTGAATAGAACACAGTAGTTATTCAAAAAATTCACCCTTAGTCAAGTACCTCGATCAAAGAACAAGCGAGTCGACGCCCTATCCAAGTTCACAAGCTCAATGAGGGGGAATAACATTTCTGGTCGCCAACAAGCCTACCATAAGCGTTCCCAACCAGAATTTGGTAGGGCAGCTCAAAGAAACACTTTCTTCTTGGCAAGATGTGATAAAACTTTAATTAAGATAAGGAATAGTCCCTAAAGACAAGGGCGAGGTGCATAAACTTAGAGGTTAAGTAGACAAGTTTGCCCTAGACGAGCATGGGTAGCTCTATAGGAGGTCGATTTCTAGACCACCATTGAGGTATATGATTCCAAACTAGACATACAACGTCCTACACAAAATTCATAAAGGCATCTACGGCAATCATTTTGAAGGATGATCTATAGCCCATAAAATCATCTAATATGGGTATATTTGGCCCACTATGCTGAGAGATGCCTTTGACATTGCCAGCAGGTACCCATCCTGCCAAGTCCATTCTAACATCCCCTACTAACCTACAACGTCGATAGTGAATGTCCAAATCACATGGCCATTTGACTAGTGAGGGATCGACATAGTCGGTTCTTTTCCAAAGACTATAGGTTAAAGGAAGTTTGTCATTGTTGTAGTTGAATACTCTACAAAGTGTGTCAAAGCAGAGGCAATCCCTAAAATAATCGATATGACCATCAAAAATTTCATATGAAAGAACATCATCTACCGTTTTGGTCTTTCCAAAGTCTTAATATTAGACAACAAAACCCAGTTCCAGAGCAGGAGCATGAGGAATTGGTGTGAGAGCTTAGGGATCCACCAACACTTTACCCCAATTGGGAACCCTAAAGCCAATGGTCAGATAAAGGTCATGAACAAAACTATGCTCGACCACCTGAAGACTTGAATAGAAGGGACTGGACCAAGTTAGGCAGCATTGAACAACTCCTCAAATAGCTACAAGTCACAGCCCCTATTGTTTGATTTATGGATTAGAAACAGTCACTCCAATAGAGCTAATACAACACACGGCTCAAGTGATCTATTTTAATTCGATCAAAAATACATCTGAAAAGAGAACTCAACCTAAAAATCATGGACGAGTTGTGACAGCAAGCTTACACCATAATACAGAGATATAGGTTGAAAACAGCAGAGCACTACAATAGAGAAATTCGGCCATAAAGCTTCAAAGTAGGGGGTCTCGTCCTCAAAAAAGTTAAAGTGTTGAAGAATATTGGAAAACTCAATCCGAAATGGGAGGAACCATACTCAGTAGTCAAAGTATAAAAGCACCTCGCCTACCGGCTCGCAAACATGAATGGCAACGAGCTCCTACAGCCTTGGAACTCTATAAATTTGAAGAAATTTTATTTATAAAGAGAATAAGGTCTCCACCCTTTGCATTGCAATATGGCTCTAAATTGAAAGAAAATTTTCAAAATTTCACTACCACTTGGTAATGAATTTATTCGTTTAATGTTAACCCCATAGTCGACGATGGTATCCGAACCGTGAAAATAAAGGCTTCTTGCCCAAAATAATGAATGACATATAGTCAACCATGACATTCACACTGAAAATGTAAAGGCTTCAAGCTTAACTTAATGAATGGCCAACTTGTCCAAAGTAGACCTAATTATCAACAACGAACTCCAATTGCAAAATAACTCAACTCCATTTTCAAACCATGTGACAAGGCACTTAATCCAGAATTACAAAACGAATCACTTATCTAAAGTTAACCCTATAGTCGACCTTAAAGATGAATAATAAAATTTTGGCTTTAACCAAGATCAACAAGCGCAAAATCAACTACGTAATCAAAAACAACCCTATGAGAACAAGCAAATATTGCAATAATTGCATCAAGATTAAGTGAACCCAAAAGTCGACAACAAAGATGTAAATAATATTTTGGGATTTGTTCCCTCATTTTTGTGCTAAGCGATTTCTAAATTGACTACAAACTTGATTGAGTTTGGTTCTTTTATGGACGAATCATTTTTAAATGATTACTAAGCATTTTTTGTACTATTGCTCAATGAGTGATTATACATTCGACAAGAATAATCAAAGTGCTAAAAATAAAATAAACGCAACACAAATAAAAAAAAAAAATCATTCATTCCATATTAATATTCGATTACAAAGCCAAAAGAAGAAATAACAAAACAAGCACCTCGTAGTGTGACCACAAACTTGAAAAGTAAAATACAAAAATACAAAAGCTAAAAGTTCGACTAGATCTAGTGCCCTCGGCTTGAGTAGCCGACACACCTTTACCCTCATCAATCGCCTGATCTAACTTGTTACTGGAAGGGATGAGAATGACCACAAGTGGACTTTAAACCTCCTACTCGGAAGCATTAGCATGAGAAGGCAAAAATATAGGGAGAGGTCGAGAAAGGTCTACATTATCAACTAAGAATGGGTGTCCACCTGTCAGGAAGTAATCGACCACATTAATTTTGCCATCCCTAATGTTGAAGTAAAATCATTGGCAAATCAAACTCGATGGTCATTGCTTCAAGCTTAGCCATATGACCAGGCATTGGTGTGGCAGCAGGTTCCTCGATAGGTGTAATCTCATCAGGATTAGCCCCCTCAGCAAGAGCAGCCTCATTCGGATCAGCATAAGGATAGAAGCGCTCATCAAACATAGGGTTTAAGTACTCATTATCATCTAGTCGAATGGTATAACCAAGATACTCTAGCTACTCGATAGCCTTCTCAAAGGCATACTTTGTGTCGTCGATGGAGAAAACAACCTGGCATCTTGGAAGGCTAAGGCCAGCATAAATTGTTACATTGCCTTTCGTCGAACAACGGACAAGGCTCAACCAAATTTGATCCTCGAGAAATGCAAGGTACTATTGTACTTGTAGGCTTAACTAGTATCATAGTAGGTCTGTATCTCCACTCTATCCTTCTTTAGCAGCTCTTCATCTGAGCTCCTCGTAGCCACAACAACCATTAGTTCCACATCTTTTACCTTGAGCTATGCATTCTTCTCCTTCAGTTCCTTCACCAATGGGTCAATCCGCGCTTGAGCAGACTCAACTTCAACCTTCATTAGGTCGATATCACTATGCTCCTATGTAAGTTTATCGTGCTCGTCGATCACAAGCTCTAACCTTCTGTGAATATGGTAGCCTAGTTGGCTAACTTGCAAAACCAGACACCCTTCAATGCCCATATATGAAAAATAAAGAAAACGAGCCTCAATCGAGCAAAAACTTTACCATATTGCAGTGATAAACTAGGGCCTTCAGCACACCCCCTTAGCTCAGGTCCACCATCTTCTGCTAGTCCAATGCAAACAAACCAACCATTATTATCCTTAGCAGTAGTGAGCTAATTGTCCTCGCCATCATAATCAACATGAAGTTACTAACAATCATATTAGTTTCGAATTGAGGAAAGGGATATTGACTAACTGGAATAGCTAGCCCTCATCGCAATGCCTAAAAATGTCGTAGCCAGTTGGGTGGCGGTCACCCCAGCCTTTTCTTTACCTTTATCTATAGTCGTCTTCTTTTGAGAAGGCTACACTTGCTAGATGGCCAACGTCTTTTACTGAGTGCCTGGACTCGAGGTCACAGCTGCTGCAGATTGAGCTAGTAAAGCAGTAAGAGAAGGTATCAAGCCTGAGGTACTAGGGCAGCCTAAGCCACAACTTCCCATCAAGTGGCTACACCTTAGCACCGCTCCTGGTTTCTTTATGCACGAGCTAAAGGTAAGGTTTGAGTCTGGTTTATGATTTCTTGTCTATCTACATGAAAATGGAAAAATACACATTAAAATTGACCAAAGAGACTAAAACTTCAACAATTTAAGAATTTTACAATTAAAGCATCTACCTAATTGAGCGTCGGCTGTTAAACTTAGGTTAGTGGGCAAGACACCCACCATAACCAAATTCTTTTCCTTAATATACCCCGAGGTTTCCACCTAACTGAACCAAATCAAACCCCTGATAAAGGTGTTTGGCCAGCTTGGGGTAATGTTCTTAGGCATCTTGACATGCCCCCTCCACCAATCCCTTAGAATGTTAAAATCTCCTAGTGCCCGAACAAAGAGATAATGTTTTGTCTACTCTTAGCCGTAGGACGATGTAGGGGTGACAAGGAATTTATAACGAGGCCTAGCAGTAAGATAATAGAAACCCAACTCTTCAGTACTACCCGACTTTCGCAACATCAGAAGATGGAACAAGTTAGAAAAGCTAGCAAATGAGGGAGGTTGATCATGAATGTGCATCAGCACAACAAAATTGTATATAATCCTAAAATATCTCGATAGAAGTTGGGTGATGCAAACTTGAAGACCTATTAGCAAGTCGACTATGGGTTGTGCAAGAGGAAACTTAAGCCCACACCTAAAAACCTCCTTGAATACGGTAATATAGCCTGCAAAGGGCCGATGCATCATATTAGAAGGTCCACATTGATAAGAATAAAATAGTCAAAGATACAGATGAAAAAAGAGATATATACAGAATAGAAACTTATGTGGTCAAGAGAGTAGTGCAAGAAGCGGTTGATAAAGCAAAAGATGAGACAGTTAGCATGACCTCATCGAATGTAGTAAAAATAAAAATGAGAATTTTCACCTCTCCTATTTATAGCCTCCAATGCATGGCATACGAAATGATTGTAGTAATTACCTTAGCTACTGCTTGGCACTTCACATGACCCAATGTAACAAATGCATTTAATGTGCTAGAACCTCAATTAATTTTGGAAATTTTGTTCTACAATACAGTCCTCATCGAGGAATACCTGGTTCCACAAAACAATCCCCACTTCTCCCCATTGATTCTCTTGATCAGGATATGAAAGTAGAGGGTACTAATGATATCGGATAGCCTAGCAAACCTAGCCCCACAACTCTTGACTAGAGCAGAAGTGTGGGTCCTAGTGGCCCAATTACCTACAAGCCCAATTTATCAAGCAGGACTAGACCTCAAGGGTTTATCCATTGTGACTAGCATTAGTGCTAGCCTCATCAACCAGATCCTAGTCAACCTGAACCTAGAGACATGCTCGCAAATTCGACCAATAAAGTGAAACCACGGCAGATTAGCATGTTGTTGACAAAAGTCTGGGGAAAACCTGCAGGGAATATTTGTCTCAACTAGAGAGGTCGATCTAAGGCGACAGTCTCTCAATAGTATTGAAGCACCAGCAAGCAGCATACCCCTGCATTAATTATGCATACCACCAGAGTATGCCCTTTTTTAGCTACACAAGCTAAATTGTGCCACCAGTTTACCGCCTTACCTAAAATAGTACAAAAATAGCTGAAACTTAAAGGTCCTCAGATGAAGACAAGAGCCCTTGACGCGTAGCAAGAGCATCTCAGACTTTTCAGCCACCAAGATGAGGCTATAAATACACCCACCACAACATTCGGCGGGGTATGCCATTTCTATCTCAAAGCCCTCTTTTTGCTACTTGATTATCTAGTCAATTTTATACTAATTTGAGCGACGGAGTGTCATCGACTAGTCTGATGTTTGCTTTTGATTGCAAGACTTAACCCAAATACACCAAAAGATATCACATCGACCATCCTCAGGTTAACTTTGTTGGGTTTCAGCCTAATTCCACCTTATACAGTTTTCATTCTCATCAAATAATAATAATAATAATAATAATAATAATAATAATAATAATAATAATAATAATAGGATTTGAATTTTCAAAGGTCTATAAAGACTTCGAAAAATCATTTAAATGATAAAAGTGTAAATTTATAAATCAAAAAACTGTAAAATTTATGTTAAATAAAGTATAAAAGATATATTAACATTACTATTGTCTTCGAATTCGTAAAATAAATCAAAAAAGATTTTTTTTAATTAACTTCTTTTTAAATTTAACTCATTTTCAATCCACATATTAAAAACGCATATCGAATTCAACCCAACTGAGTCAAATTATGTCTATTCCAATCCAACCCAATAAATCCAAACTCAGAGTGGGTGGGCCAATGCTGTTGAAGGAGTAGGTGTAGAAGGGCTAGTGCCCCTTCAGTCTTTGGCTTCAGAGTGAAGAAATTCCGCAGCTCGAAAGCCACGAAGGACCACTTGTTAGTAAATGCTACACTTGCCAGGGCATTTTTTTCAAAGGGTATGTTAGCCTTTTCCGGTTTCTATAGGAAATATCGTGGAAATTTCCCTGGATGAGTGAATGACTAAAAAAGTATTTTTCCACCAAGTAACCAACAAAGCTTTTGAAAGTCTTTAAATACGCACCCAAAATCAAGAGTCAGCGTTTAGCCACGACAAGGAAGAAACAAATTGATAATAAAATTATTAAAAGGCAAAAACCTTTATTAATAATATAGGTTACTACTATATAACAATTAAACAAAATAATGTATTTTAAAATAAGTATTTAATTTTGTATATAATGAACAAATTGAGAATTAAAATGAAAAAATATATATTGAGATTTATTTTTTTTTATGCTTGGGATTCATGATTTCAAATGCCTTTACACTGTCGGGAAATGCCATTCTCACTTTAGAATCTTTTCCACGTGGAAAAGCTTCCATGGAAAGGAATGAGCCTTTGATAAGAACGATTAGATTTTAATACTATATAAATAATTTTTCTAAATTATTAATAATTAAATTACTAAAATAATTTTAATTGTCATATGTCTTATTTATTTTTACAAAAAAATATAGAATTAAAAATAAAATAAAAAAAGTAAAATTACATACATCAACAAAATAAGAAAAAGAAAAATGAGTTTAATGATTTTGAATTATGCAAATTAACTTCATTACACATTACAAACACCACAAATTCTCCTCTAACGAAAATCCCCAATTTTTTAAATACTAGTACTTCGCCAACGACGTCCGTCGCCTCCATCTCTAGTACAGCCGTGGACCGATGACAGCAACCGCCACGCATCCAGCCCATTCGCATAAGAAATGAGTCATCTTTTACTGTTCTGTTTTTTTGGGTTTTAACAAACTAGCACATGTATATATTTGTTTGGAGCAATTTGTATCATTGCATGTAAAAGTTGGGAGTTTTATTTTGGAACTTCCTTGCTGGTTCCAATTTTATTCTATTGTTAGTGTCCCATATTAATGAAATAATTAAGTTGTAGTTTTTATATATGATTTTGGACATTTCTTATTTTTTGAGCTAATTTTGTGGGTTGAATTAGGCCCACTGTTTATTTTTTAACATGGTATCAAACCATTCATTTCCAATGTTGGATTATCCAGTATTGTTAGGCCGCCCATTTCATATTATTCTATGCTCCAAATATTCATGAGTATATGCGGGGTGTGTTAGTGGCCCATATCGATGAAATAATTAAATTATGATCTCTATATATGATTTGAAATTCTTGAAACAGTTAAGTTGTGGTCTTTATATATAATTTTGGACAATTTTTACCTTTTGAACTAACTTTTAGAATTCTCTATCTCTTAAACTAATTTTTAGAGTTAAGTGAGATTCATTTATTGAGTCAACTTTGGGGTTGAGTTATGTCTAAAATTGATGCTTTAACACCGATTCATCTTTAGAGGTTCTAATTTCATTTTGACCTTTGATTGATTGCTGAGAAGAAGGTAAAGCTTGTGGATGATGACATGATTCTTCCGTTTCGTTCACAAAAAGACTAATAATAATAATAATAATAATAATAGTAGGATCCCGATGAAAGTGAAAAAGGCACTCGTAAACATAAAAAAGTAAAATTCATTAAAATAACAAAAGGAAAAATGAAAAGAGAACTACAACCAATAGAAATATAGAATGGCTGGGAGTGGGCTAATTCTGCTCCCGGATGAAAATCGAATAAAGGGCTAACGTTTAATTTTCAAATATTATATTTTTAAAATTTAAAAAATTAATTAAAGTAAATGAATTAAAAATAAATTTGTATTTGAATAGTTTATTGAAAAAGTAATAATTATACAGGATTTAGTATGTTGTAATTAGAGCGAAATAGAAATAATGAAGAAGAGAAATAAGATAAATAAGTTATTATGAGGAATAAATTACGACTACCATTCCTGAGGTTTGGCATAATAATGAAATAGTCCTCGTATTTTTTAAAATTACAAAAAAAAAAAAAAAACTCTTGAGATTTGTCATTATTCAATAATTTAGTCAAACCATTAAAATGCCATTAGGATTTTTCAAATTTTCATTAAAAATCACCTATGAAATTTTATAGATGCCCTTAAGTGATTTGACTGAAGAATTAATTGTGTAAAGGTATAAAAATGCCATAAAACCTTAATAAAATTACAAAAATACCTAAATTCTAATAAAAAAATATATTAAAAAATATGTAAAATGTTTATATGCATATACATACATAAATAAAATAATGTTATATAGCACATATATTATATATACGATACATATCATATATATACATAATACATACATATACGTACAACCACCCAACCGCACCCCTATCGATCAGATCTGGCCTCACGGCGGCCGCTGGTCGTGCTGCTGCTGCCATGCCAGCAACGGGGGGCTATTGCAGCCAGCTGCCAGCTGCCAGGGGCAGCAGCTGGTAGAAAAGGGAAGGGGTTTAGGTATAGGCTGGGAGTGGGTGGTTGTGTTATTTTAAAAAATATATATATTTCAATTAATAGATAATTTAACTAAGTAAATTTAAGTAACTTTTATTAATTATTTTAGAGAAATTTATTAGCTGAATAAATATCTTTAATTGTGATTATTATCTTAATAAATAATTTAATTAAATTTCAAAAATTCATTTTTTAATTAATAATAGTATAGGTTAAAAATACATATACCTTAAGTTTTTTACTTATTTTTTCTTAATTAATATAATTTTTAATTTTTTTATTTATTGCTTTTGTTAATTAATTTTTCTTTTTACTTATTGATTGTTATTTTAGATAGATTTATTATTAAAATTTTTTTATTTATTTTAAATATCTTTATTTATATATGATTATTATTTTACTAAATAATATAATTTAATTTTAAAAATTTATATTTTTTTAATCAATAATAATATAAGTAAAAATTACATATATCTTAATTTTTCACTTATTTATTCTTAATTAATATCATTTTTTAATTTTGTATCTATTTCTTTTGTTAATTAATAAATTTAACTAAATTTTATTAATTATTATATGTATAGTTATTATTTGAATAAATTATAAATATCTTTACTTTGAATATGATTTCTATTTAATATATAGTTTCATTAATATTGTTTAATATGTAACTCAAGTAATAAAATTTTATTATATAATATTATTAGATAAACTTAATTATATATTTTAAATATATATACTATTTACAATAATTCAAGAATTTTAGCTTGCTAATTTTAAATATATATACTATTTAAATACATACACACACACACATAGAGGGGCATTTAGCTTGCTCCTTGATGCATGAACCTAACCTGCATGTTACTCTTGATCCGCATGAAAATAAAATGTATACGACACTCCCCTCAAAAATAATATTTATTTTGAACCTTTTATCGAACATCATAGCTCAAGGAATACTTGGACGATGTACTTGTCTCAAACATATGTGAAAAGAATTGGGAGAAAAAAAAATTCTCAAATATTTCAAGCCTTGCCTCTTTTATAGATCATTGACACATCTTTCACCAAGTCTTGAAGTGGGGACATTTGTAAACATATTAATTTTTGGCCAATTGAGAAGTGACATGTATAAAATAATATGCTAATCATTAATTTAAAATTTTCTATTTATATTTTGAAATTTACTAAATTTAATTTCAAAAAATAAATATTTAATTTTAATTAATACTCTAGTATTTATTTTATACTCAAATCAAATATTGATAAGTGTCAATGATGAAGTGTCTACGTCCGTGGACCAAGCAAATCAAAGATATTTGATATTGATATTATCTTCTGATGTTCTTATCAAATCAATTATATCTGATTTTTTTTTTTATATTTGATATTATCTTTTCAAAGAGATAATTATTGAAAGAGTTCAAGTCAATATAGAAGTCTTCCATCAAGCATCTATATAGAGAGGTGATCTCAACTCATTTTATATATAATATAAATTCCAGCAAGTGAGAAAAACTTTGAAGAAGTCCAGTAATTCTCTCCAACAAATTCAAGAAGATCCACAGCATTTAAGGCGTTCTCCATGGAGCTCATATATTTTTGGCGTTTAATTCAAGATTAAGGCGCAGAACTCTCAAATTGACATTATTTTATTCAAATTAAATTTAAGAAGATCCACAATATTCAAGGTGTTCTTCACGGAACCCATACATTTTTTGTGCTTGATTTGAAATTAAGGTACAAAACCCTCAAATTGGCGTTATTCTCTTTAAATCAAATTTAAAGATATTCATAATATTCTCTTGTCTTGTAATTTTATTTATTGTAGATAAAAAAAAAATTGTGATTGCACAGTCATCAACCAATAATTTATGGACATTTAAGTGGCAATCACTATCATAAAAGTTGATAATTCAAATTCAGAATATCAAATTTTTGGGATTTTAATTAATTTTACCACTTGAATTTGTAAGGCTTATTGTAGAATTTACACTTGTTTCATGTACCCCCTGACCCGAATTAAGGAGGATTTGAAATAGTAATTCCATGAATCTATATAATATATATCAAGCACGCACCCTCCTAATCGGATAACAATCAAAATTGAATATTTCTTCAGATTATATTCTATTTAAAATGTCAAAATGAGAGCATGCCTGATAAAATCTGTTCACTTGTTAGGTGTGAATAGGTATAGAAGGGGTGGTGCTGCTTCAGTCTTTTGCCAAATTCCATATGTTAGTTATTAAATTCCACAGGAAATTAATATCGTGGAAATTTCTTTCGACCGGGGAATGAATAAAAAGTCTTTTTTTTCACCGAAGTTTTTCAGGGTCATTAAATACACTGGAAACATCTACAGAAAGCATTTTGCCACAAGAAAGAAATAAATTGGCCACAAAGTAATAAATGATAATACAAAAATTATCATTAATTATATATAATATTATATATATATATATTAAGTAAAAAAATTATTTTGTCATTTTAATAATTTTTTATAAATTAAATACTAATAAGAATAATGCTTAAATTGACACCATTGACACAATTAGTAATATCCTTAGGGCTCGTTTGTTTGGAATGATATGATTAGAAGTGATATATAAGCAAAGGATACATTTTAAGTTTATTAGGATATAATATTTTAATTTTATATTTAGTTGGTATGATTAATATATCAATAAATTAAAATATAATATATAAATTTACTATTATATCCTGTATACTTTTTAATAAGTTTTTCATAATTTCTTCATTCTTTCTCATTTTTAGAATCTTGATTTAATTAAAAATAAGATAAAAATATATATACCTTATTAAATCTTTGTAATTCTTATCACACCTAATCAAGCATTCCCCCCCTTGATCCATTTTCCAAAATGAATAATAAATAATGTAAGGCCTAGAATTTATCAAGGGTTTTTATAATTTGAAACAAATATTAAAAAATATTTGATTAGATATGTATTACACCTAATCAAGTTAA
This sequence comes from Jacaranda mimosifolia, assembly GCA_018894105.1. Taxonomy (NCBI): domain Eukaryota; kingdom Viridiplantae; phylum Streptophyta; class Magnoliopsida; order Lamiales; family Bignoniaceae; genus Jacaranda; species Jacaranda mimosifolia. Next base: position 33,683,476 of record CM032125.1, on the reverse strand, counting down.
GCAAACAAGGCCTTATAGACAACTTAATGATGATGAAATTTTATCACAATGCTATTTCCATTGTTATTAAGTTATCCTCATAAGAGTATGACTAATTGATAGTGACAACTTAAAACATAATCTTTTGTTATTATTGATCTGTTTTGTGACAAAAAGCAAATTACTATCACTTAAAAAAAAAATTATTAGTGATAAAATAAAAATTATTATGACTTAACATACATATCATCAATGGTAATTTTACGATATTTATTATTATTATTATTATTATTATTATTATTATTATTATTTTATTTTTTTTAGTGAGCTTAGATTATAGTAACGTACGTCTATCTTAAGTACGTTAGCCATAATTTGATTTTGAGAATATCATTTTGGATGTCTTGAGATACTATTTTGGTTAGATATGTTTTGAGAAAATGTAAAGAATAAAATTATGTTTATTTTTCTTTTTTTAATGAGATATTTTCTATTTTAAATGTCTTTTTATATAAATTCTTGTTAAACTAATAATATGATATTAAATTGTTTTATATTATTACTGTATAACAACAATTAAGAATTTTTTAATGTATTTTAAAAGAAGTATTTAATTTTACACAGAATGAACAAATTGAGAATTAAAATTAAAATATATATATTGAGATTTATTTTCTTTTATACTTGGATTCATGCTGTTAGACACTCATCCCATTGAGATCATCTTTTTTTCTTCCACCCCAACAATACTTGGCGCGGCGCCGGGCCGGGATATTAACCTCAATATGATATTATTTCAGCATCATTGATCAATACCAACCTGCATATCATATTATATTTAAGACAATGTGGCATGTGACATTGTTTAAAATAGTGTCGTAATCAATATTAAACCTCATTATTAATGGTAATTAAGACTTAAAGAAGGGGGCAGTTGACCTCAATATATGATATTAGGCTATGTTGATTAATTTTGGAAAACATTTTTCCAATTCCCAAAACAATCCCAAAAATATACACATTCTCTAATTATTTTCTCAAAACACAAAAAATTTATACCTCAAAGCCCTAAGAATTCAATTTAAAAAAGACCCTACATATTATCCTAGCCCTACTGTGATCCTACCTAACACTCAAATATATATATATATATATAGACACACACACACACACACACACACACACACATCAAAGTATACATATATATATACACACACATTATATAAAAAAATAATATCTTTCCACAAACCCAACAAAAAAATAATTGATTTGATATCTATAGTCAAATTTGTCCCCTCATCAAAACATTAATAAACAAACTTATTCTCAATTCATTTTTTCTATTTTCCCAAAACATAAACAAACATTTGACACATTTTCAAGTTTTCTCTCAAAAACTCATTCTTCCAAAAAAAATTTCTAGAAAATGGGCAAAATGCTAGTGAATAAGCCCTTAGGACCTGTTTGGTTTTATTTTCAACACCCATTTTTATTTTCTTCTCAAAATAAAAAATAAAAGTTATCACTATCTATATTTTCTCAAACATTTTTATTTTCAAAACATTCTATTATATATTTTCTCTCCATTTTCACTTTATTTCAACCCCTATTACTACCTATATTTATTTTTTTATCTTCTCAATACTTCTTAACCATCATTCACCACAAAAATATTATTTTATATTATCTTTCAAATAAATATATATCACATCGTCAATTCAAATTCAAATTATCTTTTCCTTTTTAATACAAAAAATTCAACATTCAAATACAAATTATTTTCACACCTATGTAAACCTATAATTTTAAAAAGCTCATCCAAATACAAAATACTTTTTATAACTAGCTTTTTACTATGCATTTTTACTAAAAAATAAAATGACTTCAGAATATGAAACCAAACGGGCCCCTAGTTTTCGGTGTATTTCCTCCTAAAAAATACGTAACATTGGAAATGAATGTTACCCAAAGTGGGTTCTCGTTGATGCTCAACGTTTATCTCAATATTATATATGATATGGCTATGGGTTCTGCCTCCTTATAAGCTCACAGTCCATCTTAAATTATAACTTGACTTGAGATTAATAGTACTTTAGGGTATTTTGGGAATAATGAAAATAATAACAATAATGATAATTATAAAATGATAGAGGTTGAAAAGTCATACCATGAAAAGAGCATAATACATGGCAAAAGGGACCAATAAATAGATTCTTGGGATCGTGAACTCATTATTCCACTAAAATAAAAAGAAAATATAAATAAAATGTGAAGTTGCATAATTCGTCAGCATATTGTCGTCAGCAAGATTTGGTAGCATTTTGCAAGTTTAATTTGGATGATTAATTATATTAATTTCAGACTAAGATCTGTCATCTGTACTGCTTGTTAATTAAGATATATGGTGGATGTTTTAAAGAGGGATTAATTAATAATTTACTTATTTCTTCAATATTAGCTGATAATTTAATTTTATTTTTTATTTATAACTTTTTTCTCTATACCCCTTTGTCCTTATTTGTTTTAATATGGCGTCATCTTGGAATGATCATGGTAAGCGAGTGTTGGCAATTCCGCGTTTCTTAATGTGATGAATGAACGAGGCAGATGTCAAACGTGTGGCGCACAGTTCACACGGCCTTGAAAAAGATTTTTCAGATGGTCATTCACCGAAAGTGTATAGGAGCCGCACTTATTAGCCATACAAATTTGGGAGACCGGGTTACCATGTGCAGGTCACAAAGTTGAGGGAATGTTTGGGCATGTTTATCCAAAATAAAATTATTTTGAGAAAATATAATTAAATATATTTTTCTTTTTTTTTTTAATTTTTATTTTTCAAAATATACATATTATATATATATATATAATATTATTATCATTATAAGAATAAAAAAAATCACTCCATCTATTTTTACTCCAAAAATTTAACCAAAAAATATATTAATTTAACTATTATAGTAAGTATCTCCTCCAAAACATAAAAAAAATCAAAATACAAATTTCATATTCTCCAATAAATTATACTCTCAAAATGCATAATAAATATAAAATAATATCATAAAAGAAAAAGAAAAGCACAAGTAAACGTTCCCAGAAATGTTTATGACATTAGTGAAATAGTACAAAATAATTTGTCCATGTGGTAGTTGGTACAATAATTTCATCCTTGTGTCATGCAGCATGTTCCGAATTCTGTAAAACTAAATAAACTTGATATGGTAATTGATATGCCATAAGGGCATATTAGTTAAATCGGCATATTAGTCAAATCTTCTTCAAAAACGTTCTTTAGTTAAAAAGAAAATTAAGCAATATTTTGAAAATATGCTTGACTACCTAGCGACCTAGGTTTCACGTTGTGGACTTTGGAAGTGGGGAATCAAGTTTCAATCAAATTTTTGGTGAGCTTTCTACCTGATGGTGGGTTTGTGCTTATCTAATCAAAGTAAACAAATCAAAATTCAACACGCATATTTTGATGCAACTAAAGACATGACAACGACAATACTTAAAAATTGTAATGCCAAATTTGACCCCTTACATAATGTAGTCATTCTGAATAGCAATTTATATTAGGAGAATATCTACCCCAAAAGTAAAAATATTATATTTATACCATTTAAATATATATATATATATATATATGTCTATATAAACATAAAGTCGCTAATTATTCAACACAATTTCGGTAGTTGAATAGCCTTAACCTAAAAAACCTCCATGTACATTAAAATATGTACATTGGTCAAATTAATAATCAGTAGCTTAAAAGCGGCTTAATTTGACAAGGAGTACAAAATTATTTTAAAATTAAAATAAATCTATAAAAAAAAAAAGTGGTGGCTGCCCCATAGCATTTAAAAACCATGAAATATGTCAAGTGTTCGACTTGCACAAATTTTGTTTCAATTAAATCAAACAAGAAAATCGCTTTTATGGTAGCCAATAACATGGAAAATTAAATTATTTAACTAATAAGTAATTTAATTAATTTAATAAATTTCTTGGTAAATAAATTATTTATTAAATGTAATTAATTTTCTTCACATTTAATGTAATTAAATTTGTAAACATAAGTTTTAGATTTTTTTAAGTAGTAAAATTTTAATATTTTTATATGTGTGTGTATGTGTGTACATGAGTGATGTGAAAAATAAAGTGAGAAACCTAATTTTGAAATTTTTGGGGGGGTTTGAAAAAAAATTTCGGTTGAAAAAAAATTTCTACAAAATATAGGATAACAGCCCCCAAGATATATGCTAAATCTAATCATCGTCCAGGTTAGTGAATGCTTGGGTATTTTCTTTTCTTAAATGTTAATGCAATCATTATATGTGTATTATTAATATATTTCATGAAATAAAAAAATATATTTAAATATATGCTTTTCTGCTAAATCTAATCACTCTTTTAGAGTGCCATTATTTGGTTTTATGTTTTTATTTAAACATTATTATATTCATTATATTTTATTTATTTATGTATTTCACAATAATAAAAATCAATATTATTATGTACATGCATTTCCTACACCAAATAGGCATCATTTTAAAAGTTGTTTTTTTTTCCTTTTATTTAATTATTATTATATTTATTAAATTTTATTTACTAATGTTATTCATAATAGTAACGAATCATATATTGCATGAAGGTACCAAAGCTACTACCAATCGTGAGGTCAAGTGATTAGTTTGATTTACATTATTTAGTTAATAACATACTAACTGCATTTAATTTTAAATTATGTTTCATAACATTAAAAAGTACTATATTTAAATGTAAGCATAAAATTTTTAAGGTAAAGAAATCTCTGCTTTAACTAGTGATTACTTATTTGCTCATGTAAGGGTGTATTTGTATTTTATTTTATCTGAAAATTTGTATCTATTCAATGATGAGGATTTTATTAAACGACTCCTACAGATGAAACTATCATGTAGATATGACACCCATTGACATTGACATTAGAAAGCCCCAACTTTGGGACCACTCTTTGTGAGAAAATCTTGCGATGCCTGACCAATTGATGCAATATAATAAAATGGGTCTCTGGGTGCTGAATTTAAAAGTGTTTGTTTTATATGCTAACGTGGGATGCTCTTCAGTATCACAAGCGGCATAAAATCAGTCTTATGATATTGAACCCACCTCACATAAAATTAATATCTTTTTCAAGAGGCTCATAAGTCATTGCCTACCAATTAAATATTACATAAAAGCACACAACAAAAAGTTTGATCTTTATACAAAAGAAAAGAGTCCCACTACCAATTCCATTACGTTTATGCTGAGAATTTAACATGAAATGAGCCATGTATGTTGAATAATAGACATGTAAGACTTATGAGCCATGAATGTTATTCAACACACGTGGCACATGGCTCATAACTCATACATCCGTTCCATGTATGGCATGCCATGTAGTTGAATAGCATACCACATTCCATGACTTATGAGCCATGAATGTTATACATTGCTCATAAATCATAAGTGGAATGCTATAAGTCATACATGCATTATAACATACATGGCTTATAAGTCATGGAATGCATGTATGACTTATTAGCCATGTATGATATTCAACATACATGTATGTATGTTGAATAACATAGATGGCTTATGAGTCATGGAATGTATGTATGACTTATGAGCCATGTATGTTGAATATAGCATTCCCATGTAGACTTTTGAGCCATGTATGTTTGAATAACATATATGGATGGAATGCTAGCATTCCATGTACATTGGATTTTTAGTATAAACATAATGATATTGGTAATGGGGTCCTTTTTTCTTGTGCTTTATAGTTTATCTTATAATCCCTAAAAAAGGTCATACATTGCTAACTATCATAATGAACTCACTTCTGGGCAGCACAAATCTATCATCATTGGCTCAATAATACTCTCCTTTGTATATATATTTGTCCCTATGAAATATTTGGATTATTATATTGTGTTTCCTATGGGGTTGGATATGATCAAGTGATCCATAAATTTTTATTCTCTTTCTTTAGTGTACTTCATTGCAAGCGTTGAAGGGATGTACGCAAAAGTTAAAAACTTTAAAAAAATTAAGCAGTATTATTTTATGGTGTTTAGTCACTAAATATTATTAAAAAAATGAAAAATACTTTGAACTTTTTGTTAATATAAGGCGGCTTACTAATTGAATAAAGCAGTAAAGATTAAGACGTTTGTCCAGCGTAATTTTTTTTATGCTGATAAAAATGGATGTAACTAGCATATTTTAAATTTTAGCAGGAGATATTTTAATGTAAATTTCAGTATTAATAAATAATCTACTTAAAAATTAAGATTTTTATCGCAAAACTAAACTTAATATTAATGTTGGACTATTTATATTTTTTAAATTAAAAAAGATAAGGGAAAAAAAAAGTTTGTCACATTTTTCACCTATAAATATTTATTTTTATAATAATTATTTTCAACTTTATATATATATATATATGTACTTTCTTGAATTATGTTTTAAATAACTATCTTTCTTAATATCTTTTTAAACTTTTGTTTCTTCTATATTAAAAAATAACTGCAGTAATTGTTTCCTAGATAACATCTTCAAATTCAAGATTGTTAAATTTTAAGTTGATGTGGCACCTAAGTATTCGTGTCCCGAAAATTCCAAATTTTGGTCTAATAAAAGGTGATTGGATATATTTCGAGCTTGATTTCAAATTAAATGGCCTGAAGAACTAAATTTGCAAATAAATGAACTAAGTGTTATGATAAATTTAAAGTAATGAACTAAATATGGAAATTACAATAAAAAATAAATTATTTAAAAAATTGACAATAGTTAAAAGATCGAAACTGCATCCCAACAAAAATCAACTCGTCAGGAAAACTGCCTGAAATTTTCTGGTAGAAGACCACCGGTAAAAATGGAACCTCTGCTAAGTATGTAACGGCAATTTGCTAAACTAAAGAAACTATTTATCCTCTGGGCAGCAGATTCATTTTTGGTATGTATTTCAATTTCACGCACGCTTTGTCAAGCCAATATATGCAAGCAAGCATTAATAGTACATAAATAACTTACCATATAAACTCATCCTCCCATAATTTATCAAACCAGAAAATTGTTAAGTAATATAGTACTTCGAGTGATGAGGATCCACTTTGACAAGAACTCCAGATTTTCATAATAATCAAAAGATTTGTCTCAATCATCTTCTCCGTCAGAGTTCATTAAAATAAATAAATAAATTATATTTGAATAGATTATTCAAAAAATAACGATTATATTAAATTTAATAGGTTAAATGTGGAGAAAATAGTAATAATGATAATAGAAAGAAAATATATATAAATTATTAGAAAATATATATACATATATATATAAATTATTGGAGAATATATTTTAAAAATAAAAATAAAAATATATTATGTAAAAACACTTATATTTTCATTTTTAAATGATAAAAAGAAAATATGAAAATAGAGTTTCAAAAAGAAAACAGACAGGGCCCAAGTGTCTCCTTTCTTTCTTTCTTCCCTTTTTTTAATCCCACGAAATCTCCTCTCGCCCTCGTTGTTTCTGCAACGCGTCGGACACAGTCCGAATTATCATGAATTTATGTGATATTGACAAACATAGATTACTTCTCACAGCTGCTCCTTTTTGTAAATATCCACAATAATTGGGTGTATTGGGCGCTGGGGGGCGTACCCACTGGTAATTTGATCACATGCACGCCCAATAACGAATGTCAAAGTACAAACTTAATACAAATCAAGCATGAATGAGCCTAAGGTAATATTTAATTCCACTTAAATGGTACTTAAATAAACAAGTATTATGATAGAATGCATAAAAGTACTTAGGTTTAAAACAATTTAAAAAATTTAGGAGTACTAGTTGAATATTACTAAAGTTAATTTATTTTCTCCACACATACATACACATTCTAAGAGTTTTATAGAGTGAAACTCAGAACTTCACACATATAACTATGATAATTATCCAACTCAATCAATTGACCAGCTAAATTTACTCTTTGAAACTACAATATTTGATTTTATTTTTGATGATTTTCATTAAATATTTTGCAATTAAATTTATCCATACTTCTATAAATTCAACCCAAGCTGAGCTTCATAAATAGAAAATAAATTAAAAAAAAAGATTAATATATTAAATGCTTGTACACTATGTCTAACCATTATATGTAAGCATTAATAGTACATAAATAACTTTCCATATAAATTCATCCTCTTTGCCAAACCAGAAAATCGGTAAGTAGCATAATACCTTGAGCAGTGACTAGTGACAATGTACTTTGACAAGAACTCCAAATTTTCAGAATAATTACAAGATCCATTCCAATCCTATTCCCTGTCAGAGTTCATCAAAATAAATAAATAAATAAAAATCAATGAGATCAACACACACACACACACACACACATATGGAGAGAAAGGGGGAGGGGGGATGGAAAAAGGTAGAGATCATATTGTTGAACTTCCAGGTCGGTGACACAGAAAGAAGCTTTCTGAGCAATCTAATTGTCTATAAATTTGGAGGTGACGCAGATGTTGATAGACAAACTCTGTGAACCAGTTTAGAACCATAGGATCATTCAGCTGAGTTGTATTGATGCCGTTGTAATCATTCTTGCGAACTTGTTGGCACTGCACAAACTGCACCAATATCAGTTGAACCACATCAATACCACCATTTCGCTTGCCAATAACTTGAACCGCATAAAAGTCTGCTAAGCTTAAACAGTTATCCAGTGGCTCAATTAGGGCTGAATTCGGCAGATCACAAGCATGAGATGGTGAATTCCACCTAAGGTATCAAGGCAGATCTGTATGATCACAAAGTAGAAGATTATCCATATGGGTCTCCATTCAATTGAGCAACGTAAAACACTCAAGTTAATAAAAATAAGATATAAAAATACAACAAGAAGATAAATCCAGTAACTGAGAGCAATATCCTCAGAGTTTAGTAAGCTTGCTTTCTATAAACAGAGGTCCTAACTCTGTAAAATGCATGGGTTTTTTTTTAGCTTAACAGAATTTTCTCTGTTTCAGACTCACATTTTCTGTATTTTCTTCTTCTTCTTCTTCTTCTTCTTCTTCTTCTTCGTGCAGATTTCCAAATTCCTCAACCCCAAAAATGTCACTCACAAAAATTCTCACTCACCCACACATATTCTCTCAGTGTTAGGCAGCTTGCGCTTAAAGATTCGTGGTCAACTATAACAAATGGTACTAGAACCACTTTTCTGCACAGAAGTTCTGCATTCATTGCCAAAAACAATTCCAACAGGACCGAAGCCCTGGAAAAAAAGGTTGCTGAGGTGAAGGGACAGTAATCAACTCCTTGTGGCTGGCCAAGAAGAGTTGAGACAATGAATGGAGCGCCTCAGTGAGAAGATGGAAGAATTGCTGAGCAACAGTAAGGCTAAGGAACCCGTGTTGGCATCACCACTCTCCCTTCAACTCAATCTTAGGCCCAGGAGTAATGCAGGCATCCCACTCTCCTCGCCTAGCCTAAAAGCCAGTGAAAACTCTAATCACAATCCAAGTACCAACCTGAAATCCACCAAGGTAGACTTTCCTAATAAGTTCAGTTGAGAGAACCCAAGGAAGTGGATTAGAAAGTGCGATAAGATTTCTTTGATTAACCCCATGAGTGATCTTGATAAAATTCTCTTAGCATCTATGCATATGGAAGATCTAGCTGACACTTGGTATTTGGACTATGTGGAAGGGAAGGAGAATATTGGATCAGACAAATTTGTGGAGATGGTCTTGCTTAGATTCTTGTATGAGAAAAGAGATAGCCTTATTGGCCAATTTAACAAATCAAATCAAAAAACCTTAGTTACTTAATATGCACTTCAATTTGAAGATTTTTTGGTCTTACCTTAGTTACTTAATATGCACTTCAATTTGAAGATTTTTTGGTCTTTATGGTTAATATATATGATCAGAAGCTTGACGGAAGAATACTTTATAAAAAGCTTCATAACCGGCCTAAAAGAAGAAGTGGCACAGATGGTGGAGATGCTAGCAAGAGATCCTCACTGAGGCCCCCCTACAAAAGGAGACAAGAAACTCTAACAGTGGGGAAATAGGACTGTCAAGAATTGGAAAGCTGATAACGAAAAACACCCTTGAGAAGAAAAAACTATCCACCCGTAAATGGACTCTCACCTGAAGAAATGGAGGCTGGAAAGAAAAAGGGCTCATATTTTAATTGTGATGAGCCGTAAATACAAAAAATTACTTTTCATTCTAGGATATCAAAGAAGGTGAGATTAATCTGTCCAATGTGATCCATAAAGAAATACAATTCAACAAAATACAGTCTACTTTGATCACACATTTCGTAGTAGAACCTGTTGTCTTCTAGTTTAACCACCAGGTTGCTCCTCTATACCTTCTTAAAGAGAAGGAAACAATAGTAGATTGATCGATGTAATATTTTGCTTACTAGTTTCAATAACCATTTCAATATAACCATTTAAATATATCTTTTCCTACTCCAAAAAATGCCCTCAACAGAGTCTAATTTCAGGGAATAAAGAGAAGTTTTTATGCTTAACGAAATGTGGCTTACTAATTCTGCATATATAGATATATATTGAGTTGTTTTTGCATCATTAAACAGCAAAGGTTTATTAATATTCATTTATATTTGGTTTTGATTTGAATGTTTACGTCTTTGGTGTCATGTTTCAAGAACTGAAATTAAACACATTTATATATATATATATATATATATATCTAGATCATTTTACTTGCTTAGATGTATCAAAGCAACCACTTTACTTGCTTTAGATATATGATATATCTACTGCAGCAAGTTTTTCACGCTAAACTGGTACTAATTAAACTGGTACAATTCGGTGAGGAATATTAGCTGCCAAAAAAAATTAATTTATAATATTAATAGACATGATGCAGCAAATTAAATTTGCATTAATTTGTATCCAACATAAATAGTACTTATTTTGAGAGTTTAGAATTTTTTTGTATTATATGTGCTATGCAACAGTTAGGTGCTTAGCGTTGATGAATGTTATTATAATATTATGCAACAATAGTTCCAACAAAAGGTGAATAGCCAAAAAGAAACCACAGAAAGATGCTAAGAACCAACCTTGAGATGACCATGACGAAAGAGCAGGACCAGAATTACTAATTGATGTTGCTGCAAAATCAGGCCCTGTCCTAAATTCGTTCATCTACATTTGCAAGTAAAAGGAACTCAATTACTCAATTTCTTGATTGAATTAAGAAAATAGAACAATAAAAGATACAAAAGAATAGGGACAATACAGACCCAAGTGGGGGCACTTGTTATTTTTAGTTATAATATCAAAATAACCACGACATTTTTGTTTTTATTTACATAAATATTGAAACCCTTGTAGATCCCTTTTATTTTTGTTCCCAATTTGGTAAGTGTTAGGCTCCAAATAATTAGAAGGCAATTTCACATCAATCCATTGGCACAAAGATACAACATTCACACAAGTTCAATTGTTAGCTACTTTGTCTCAGTCTGTAGTTAATCCACCGCCATTCCTTTTTGTGCATTTAAGGTAATTAGAAAAAAACAAAAAAAGAATTACAGGCTGCTAAACTAGTTATCTTTTTGTGCTTGTATCACAATAATTGTTTGTTCTAGAGACAATTTACAAGTTATAATTTAGAATACTATGTCAAACAAAGGATAAGTTTTTTATAACAGTTTACAATTTGAAACATTTTAATTGTTTGTTTTCTAATATATCTATTCTCTTCTATTAAAGCACACTTATTTGGTTAAAAAGGGAGGATAAGAAAGTGCAATTTTTTTTTTTTTTTTTTTGTCTCTATAGATTGAACTTTGTTTCTAAATTTATTGAATTTGATATATAACAAATGTGAAGTAGTAAAACTTTGGCTTAGCTTTTGGCCTTTTAGTTTGCAGAAAATGCTACATGAACATAAAATTTCAGTCCATTATGAGCTAATGCAACTGAACAGAAGCTGAATAGCTACCTCATGGAGCAACTCTCTATTTACTTTGACTCTTCGTAGATCATTGTGAACTCAACGAATTTCTCATTCTAGTACATTATTTTTTTTATACGTTATATTATTTCTTGGCAAATTTCATTTATCATTAGTTGTAATGACTTTCGTTGCATGAATTTAGATTTGTATGCTCATGGATAAGAGTTGGATGCAATTGGATAGATCAGACCCTTCTTTCAGTGAAGGAGTGGAGGAATTTCTTTGATTTGCATTTTCTAGTAAAGATCCACACGAGAAACTTCCTTGTCCTTGTTATACATGCAACAACTTCTGTGATCAAACTCGAGAAGTCATTGGGTATCACTTATTTATAAATGGGATAAAACGAAGTTACACTAACTGGGTGTCTCATGGAGAAGCTTATGAGGATGACTCAGATGGTGAGGAAAATATGGAGAATGATATTGACACAAACGACATGAATGATAGAAGGTAATTCATTTAATTTTTTCTTCTTTTTTTTTTTTGTTTACAATTAAATTACATAATATTATGATTTGTAATGATAAAATAGGATTCTTTTTACAGAGAACACATAGCACAACTTGAGGCTGAAAGTGGGTTACATGTAGAACAACGACATGATATTCATTTTCCAAGATGGTCCAAGAAGTGTGTATGTACATTTTTTAATTTTTCTACAATTCTATAATTCCTAATCTAAATTTTAACTTATTTTATCTCTATGAATAGGTTGAGCAATTGGACGGCGATGGACTTGCTAATGATGAGTTAATATCATTAGAAAATGGTCCCGACACTCGAGTGAAACATTACATGGGTTGCAATTTCAATGGCTTTAGATTCCATACCATTGACCGTGAGAATAACAGAAAAACCCAAAATAGTGGAGTAGTTGTGGAGGGAGAGCATGACAAGAATTGACTTCCATGGTGTCCTTACAAATGTCATTGAGGTTGATTATTTATAAGGGGGTGAGAGGTTGTTAATCTTCAAATGTGATTGGTGGAATGTCAATGATAGGTCTAGGATTCAAAAGGATAGAAATTCAAATATAGTTAGTGTAAATGTTCGTAAAACTTGGTATAAGGACCAGCCATTTGTTTTGGCATATCAAGTAAAGCAAGTTTTCTACATTCAAGTAAGAATTCTCCCCCAATTCTAACAAATGGCCTACGAGCACATATCCTTCTGTCACTTGCGATGTATATGGTGTAATTCCAAAGTATGAATTCTTGGAAATACTGGGAAAAAGGAGGATTAAAATGTATGCATGTAACATCATAATTCAATTGGTCATGATTATATATGTTTTGACATCATTTTTGGAAAATAATCCATTAAATAAAATAGGATTAAGTCAAGTTTCAAGTTTGAGTTTGGAGGATCCAAATCTCTTTTCTGTAACAGTAGCTCATAGTTATTGTAACTGTAACTATATGGGCAACTAAAAGGCCTACAAACATTTATCTTTATTACAACTCTTTTCTTTGGTGCAGAGAATTAGCAAGTGGAATACAAAAAATCGAGATATGCAAGATACACAACATATAGCTGGTACAAAATCCTTTGCTCGAATTTGCAAAGAAAGGGTAAGTACAATTAAGTGTTTGTCAACGGCATAATTAAGTAAAAGATAACTATGATTTTATGTATCTATTTGTCTTTGTAGGAAGAAAAGAATGGAGATGTTGTGGGTCCTATTGAATTGTACAAATTAACTCGATATAAATATGATGAAGCTTATGAGGAAGGGTGTTGGATAAGTGAAATTGCAAAAGAGAATTATGTACGCTTTCAATTCTTTTTATGAGTTTGTATTACTTATGAAAATATTCTTTTTAGTATAGTGGCAGCAATCATTATAGATGTTTTAAGCATTTATTAGTTATACTAGTGATTTATATTATTTTTGTTCCATGTATAGATAAAAATGATGGAGCACCGAATTGAAAGAGAAACAGCAGCTGACAATCCAATAGATGATGAGCAAATTTGTGCTAAAGTATTAGGATTTAAATCTGGTTATATTCGTGGTAGAGGGCATGGTCCAAAACCCAATGGATCTTTGTCAAAGAAAAGTTATCGGGAAGAGTTAGAGGAGGCAAAGCGAAATGCCAAGACAACTCAAGAATGAGCTGAGAAAGCTGAGCAGCAAGTCTTGGTGTTTTCTGAGCAATTAGAAAAACAAAAATCTATGGTTGAAGAGCTAAAAGAAGGCCTAGTTGCAACTCAAAAGGCAATGCTAGAAAGCCAAAATTTTACAAGTGAGATAATGACCTTTTTCCAACAATTTCGTCAAACAAACCAATTCTCAGCTTCATCACCTAGGTATATATCAAGATTGCTTTCCTTTTCAGTTCTTGAATTATTTAGCCATTAACACTTCTTTTGTAATATGTTAGGTTTCCTATAAGGCCAATCCACAATCAACCAAGCATTCATCCATCAGCATATGGATTTGCTTCAAAAAACATTCAAAATTCTAATAATGAATTTGATGGGTTTGTTCCTCTTTTCTTTATTTTTACGTTTAGAACTGATTTCTTATTTTCTTAAATTTCTTCTGTTTATCTATTGTATTTAAGTAATATTTTGATTTCATTACAAATTTACCAGTTAAACTCAGCTGCTAAAATTATTCTGCGTAATATTTTAAATTTTGTTACAGGTTTGCAAGTGAACCTGGATTGCGAGAATTATTTCAAGAGGTCGCCAGGTGCTACGTGTTAAATTTAGTTTGTGTATCAAATTTATTAAAAAAAATTAACTAATTTTCTTTTAGTAACAATCTTTTAATATGTTGCAGGAGCTAAGCTGCACCTGATTCTTTTAATATGCTCTAACAAGGTGTGGACTTTATTGTAATCTTATAGGTTTTTATCCCTGAAAGAAAATTATAAGTGGAACGTGATATGTGTTCAGTTCCTATGATTCAGTTAGTCCATTGTCCTTTCCCCCATTCTTATTTTGAGTGTTCTTTAAATACAACTTTAGAGTTGTTTTTCCTTTCAGACCATGTTGGGTATGATTGGTGGCACTTGGTACCTTTAATAACACTTCCCAAGTTCCCAGAATATTGAATTTTGAGTTAACTTATCATGTCAAGTAGTTATGTATTCATATCTTTCCTAAAGGATAATGTGATAAAATATCAATGTGAAAACAATTGATTGGACAAAGTGATAGGAAAAATAAGTCAAATATTCTGCATAGTCTCCTGACACTGCTCAAGTGCTCTTCACTTCAGAGCTTGAATCTTTATTCCCTTTCCAGGTAAAAGGACATATCAAAGCTCTCTCTCACATTTGTAGTAGATCACAGTTAGAAATGGATGATCTTTTCAATACCTTACTTTTTATACAGTTTTACAGATGCAGATACATTTTTGACCTATCTGCAATTTTTAGATCTCTATGGTGCTCAGGTATGATTAATATTCATAATTATCCACTCAAATAATTAACTTTGCGCCACTAAATCTGCTTTTACTATAATAAACCGACTCTTGTGTACATATCAGAATTTGTCTGATGATGGACTTTCTTGTATAGCTAAGTGGAAAAACATGATTTCTCTGAATTTGACCTAGTATGTGATATAATAGTGGTTGTCATGTTGTAGTTTGACTTGAAAGCCAGTAATTTGTTGAATTTGAAATACTTTTATACTTGTGTGCTATGAACAGGTGTGTGCAAACCACTGATCGAGGAGTCATAGCAATTGCAGAAGGCTGCAGGTCTCTTGAATTTTTGAGGTAGAGTATTTATATAATGAACTCAGCGTTGTTTATAATTTTTGAGGTAGGGTATTTATTGGTTCCCAGTTATGAACCGATTGTTCAACTAACTAGACATAGTAGATGTGCAAAAATCTATTTAGTAACTTTGCTTTTCACCTATCATTTGACCCTCAAATAAGAATAGATTATGCATGGAAGCTAATAAATGACTGATTGGCACACTCACAGTGTGAAAATCCATATAATTTTTGTTGATTGCGAGTAGAATGCATGGTTTGTTTTGTTATTATCTGTTCCAACTTGTGCAAATACTTGAAAATTGGCCAAGTTTAACATTTTGTATTTAGCAATAACTCTGGGGATTCCGGCTGACCTGTTTTACAGAATGATTCATTAATTTACAATATTTATTTGCCACTTTTGATATTGCAGTCCGTTTGGAGTAGTCTAACTACATAAATGCACAAATTATACTAGGACAAACTTACCACTATTGTATAAATATATTGGTATATGGTAGTTGCAGTTTCTTGGTTGATATCTCTTTCCTTTGTTTTGTCTAGGAATATGATAGATAAATATTTAACAGTTAGTTGAGTGAAACAAAATGGAAACTAGGATGTTTGTTTTTATTATAGATGTTGGTATCCACTCATATAAAATAATTAGATGGATGGATGTGTAGAGACATGTATATTGGATATGCTTTGCATTAGTTTGGTGAAAATGTGACAAATTTATTTATTCAAAGTTATCGTCTTATTTATTCTAAAATTTATTTTGCTTATTTTCAGATAGAAGATGTGAAAGAGTTCGCTGGCATCTACGGCGGAAATGTTCAAGGATACTTTTAAAATTCTTTGAATGGTTTGTAGATATGTCAAACATGTTCAAACCAAGCCTATGTTGTTTGATATGTTTAGCAAAGAAATCAAAATATGATTTGGGGGATTGTGAATGTACTACTGAATTTCTTTTATAAATTGGTACTATGACATTCTAGTTTTTGTTAATAATGTTCTTCTATAATTAGCTTAATTGATAAATCTTTAGGATATATATAGGATTGATATGAATGTAGGATATTGTGGGACTGATAAAAATGTAGGATATTGGGGGATTGCCAAAAATATAGGATTGAGAAGGGAAAGCGATTGACAATGATGTAGGATAAAGCTTGGGAAGGGATTGAGGTATAGCAAAGAAGAAAACAGTGACCACATGAATTCTTGTCACTAAATATAGCACTTTTTTGTGACAACTTATTTCTTGTCACTAAACATAACATGTTTTGTGACAAGAACTTTATATCTTAGTGATAAATTGTGTTGCCACTAATTAGATGTGAGTTAGTGACAACTTGAGTCTTGTCATTAACCTTAAAAGCTTAAAGTGACAAAACTCTTTTATTGTCACCATAGAAATTTAGTGACATAGGTATAGTGACAACATTGTGACAAGAATTTGTTGTCATAGTGAGAAGATTATAATATTTTGTGATAATAGATATTGTCACTCAAAAGCCTATTTGTTGTAGTGTCTCCCATCCCCATCCCTGATCCTCGTTGTGGGAAAATTTTAGCCCTTGTTCCCATTCCCTGAATCCCTGTAGAACCTGTGGGGCTTCCCAAAATAACATACATTATCAATTTAGGAAAAAATTTATGACTAGAAATTAGGAATAGGAATAAAAATTATATTTAAATTATATATATTTTTATTATTTATACTTTATGATTCATTCATTATTATAATTTAAATAAAATTAATAAAATAATTAAAACTATTACATTTATGTAAATATCATTAAGGTATTTATAGTTATTTAACTGGGATGAGGCCCCGTAGGATGGGGAGTGGAATCTCCATTCCCATCCCCAAATTAGTTTTGGGAATATTTTTATCCCCATCCCCATCCCAGCAGATAAAAATTCTCCGAATTTAAGTACCTGAACTCAGGGATCCCCTAGAGACCCCAAAGCTGGTTATTAATTTCCCATCCCTATAATTAAATCTCATACATAACAGGCAATTGCCTTCTTGAAGGTGGAACATGGTAATTCTGAAAATTCAGAAACTCTTCTCCTAATCCCTTTTCTAGCTAGAATCAAGGTTTTCTCAGTCTCTTTCTCTGCACAAACAAGCAATAATTTGCATTTTCCCACCCACAAACAGGAAGTAAATAGTCAATTTTCAAGAAATTAGCTAAACTCTAAGACAAACTTGCAGGGGTTTTCAAACAAAACTGGCCCATAAATTTAAACAACATAAGCAGAAGATATTAGGAAAACCCACCTCCAAAATACATTCGCAAAAGAAAGAATAAATGAAAAGATAAAGAAAACCTGTAGCGACGGCCGTGAGACCCGACCCACCAATCCCTTCAGCCACTTGCTCTGCCTTGGAGGTGCTGAGAAGCCCTAAGGGCCCTTTTCTGCCAAATAACCACATTTTTGCTCTTTTCCTAAGGCAACAACTGTGTAAAATGCCTAGGAAAAGGAAGTTGCAACGGTTGACGGATTTTCAACCACCTTTTTAGAGCACGGGGTTCTATTTATTCCCTTTCTTGTAGTTTCCCTTTTTCCTTTTCCTTGGTTATTTTGATAGTTTTCAACATTATTTTTGTTTAATTAGTATTAAAATTGGGTTAATTAGAAAAAAATCCCTAATCCTACTTTCAATTTAGTGATCAGTCCCCATTTGAATTATTTCACACAAAACTCCCCACTTTTTCACAAAAGTTAGGAATTACTCCCCATATCTTTCAGAAAGACCAGTATACCCTTGCAGCTGGAAAAAACAACAAAAAAACCTCGAAAATGCGTTCTCTCTTAAGAAGAACGCTTCTTATTTTCTTTATTGTCTTGAATCCAACCTTTCTAAGCGCCAAAAGAAAAGGGCGCGAAACCGTTCCTCTACCACTGTCGCGAGAAGAAGAAGAAGAAGAAGAAGAAGTGGGAAAAAAAAAAAACAACAACAAAATTTCTGCCATTTTACTGCGACAATGGAACGAAAAACAGCTGCAAAGAGAAGCGAAGTAAAAAAACAAGTGACTGAAAGGAACAAAGGTATGTTTTCTGCATTTGAAACTTCAAATGTCCGTGATTTTTCAGTGTTTCACTCATTTCTTGTCTATTTTCTCATGTTTAGGGTTTTTATTCATTTTTTAGTCGTTAAATAGTTGGACCCATTTGATATATGGTTTCTATTGTGAGATTGGAAGTTCTGATTTGTACTTGAAGGTCATGAAAGTTGCACTTCACCTTTAAGGGATTTATACTTCTTTTTAAACAAAAAGTGTACGGAAAAATTATATTTTAAAACTATCTGAATGTGGTGGTGTGTTATCTGTAGTACAGAACATGAAAGCATGCAGTATACATTAGCAAAAGTGTAGTATATAATGTGGGTAGCTTCAGTACAATTTGGAAGCAAATGTAGTATAAAACAATCAAATTGGTAGTATACTTTAGATATAAGTGTGGAATATAATCTGAGTAGGCGCAGTACATTTTAGTAGCAAAGCAGTATAAAACATTCAAACGAGCAGTGTACTTTAGGCATAGGTGTTATATATGATCTGTTGCAGCAGTACATTTTAGAAACAAATGTATGTAATATAAAGTATTCAAACTTGCAGTATACATTAGGCAAAAGATAGTATATAATGTGAATAAACGCATTACCTTTAAAAAGCATCTGGAGTACACTTTAGCCAAAAGTGCTGTATAAAACATCTATTGGTGCAGTACACTTTAGGCATAAGTATAGTATAAAGCAAACTGCCAGTACGGTTTAGGCAAAAATGTAGGTGCAGGGCATTTCAGACACAAATGCAGTATACAATCTGTTTTGTAGAAGTACATTTTAGAAACAAATTTATGTGGTATAAAGCATTCAAGATTGCAGTATACATTAGGCAAAAGGTAGAATATAATATGTGCTATATTTTAGAAGCATTTGGAGTACACTTTAGGCAAAAGTGTAGTATAAAATCTCCATTGGAGCAAAGTAGTATAAAACATGCAAACTGGCAGTACACTTTAGGCATAAGGGCAGTATGAAGCATTCAAACATGCAGTACATTTTAAGAGCATCTGGAGTACACTTCAGACAAAGGTGTAGTATAAAATCTCTGTTGAAGCAAATTAGTACAAAACATGAAAACGTGCAGTACACTTTAGACATAAGTGTAGTATGAAGCATTCAAACCTGCAGTACATTTCAAGGGCATCTGGAGTACACTTTGGACAAAGGTGTAGTATAAAATCTCTGTAGGTGCAGTACATTTTAGGAACAAATGCAGTATAAAGCATTCAAGATTGCAGTATACATTAGGCAAAAGGTAGAATATAATCTGTGCTACATTTTAGAAGCATTTGGAGTACACTTTAGGCAAAAGTGTAGAATAAAATCTCCATTGGAGCAAAGTAGTATAAAACGTGCAAACTGGCAGTACACTTTATGCATAAGTGCAGTATGAAGCATTCAAACATTCAGTACATTTTAATAGCATATGGAGTACACTTTGGACAAAGGTGTAGTATAAAATCTCTGTTGAAGCAAAGTAGTACAAAACATGAAAACGTGCAGTACACTTTAGGCATAAGTGTAGTATGAAGCATTCAAACCTGTAGTACATTTTAAGAGCATCCGGAGTATACTTTGGACAAAGGTGTAGTATAAAATCTCTGTAGGTGCAATACATTTTAGGAACAAATGCAGTATAAAGCATTCAATCTGACAGTACACTTCAGGCATAAGGGTAGTATGTAATCTATGTTGCTGCAATATATAATAGCAGCATTTTAGTACATAAACATTCAGCCTGCATTATACATTAACTGAAAATGTAATATATAATCTTCGCATATGCAGCACATTTTAGAAGAAACTGAAGTATAAAACCTTTATTACTGCAGTATACATTAAATGGAACTTTAGTATATAATCTGTATAGAATAACTGAAAGTGTAGTATATATTATGTGTTTCTATAGTACATTTTTGAAGATATTTTAGTAGAAAATATTCATGCTTTTAGTACACACTATCTAAAAGGGTTACTTTATTATTTGTTAATATACTATTTTTTTTTTGGCCTTGCAGCAAAGCCAAGACGTTGTGAGGTCTGTTCTCATTGCTCCCCCCAATATTTTCATAGTAAATTGGAGCTTGTGAAGTCCAAGATGGGGTCCAAACATTTTGATGCATTGAAGAAGACCCCTTTCTATATATACATGGATATGCCGAAGTTAAGTTCAAGTTTCATTCAACTTGAAGCTATACTTAGGAGGTTTGACCCAAAAAAGCTCTCATTTCATTTTGCGGAGGGGGTTGAGGTTCCTTTTTCTGCAGCTGAATTTTCAATGGTTTTAGGGTTGCCACATGTGGGGCAATCTGTTGACATACATTGAAGATAAAGTCTTCAACTTTTGAGCGGCTTTTTTCTGGAAAGCTGCAGAATATAACTAGATCTGAAATAGCTAAAAAACTTGAGGAGTATGTATATAAGGATAGTGTGGAGGACTTGAATGATTTTTCTAGGTTGTACATAGTTTTTGTTTTTAATTGTATTTTGTTTCCAACATCTAATTACTGGACTCAACGATTTCTCCTACCATACTTGGACAATTTGTCCAGAGTTGGTCTGTATGCATGGGGCAAAGCTGCATACAGGTTTCTTGTGCAAGATATGAGGAACCATTTAGGAGTAGGTGGAAAAACAAGAAAGAAGTACATTGATGGGTGTACAATAGGGTTGATGGTAAGTGTTTGCTTCATTTTTCTAATAGCATTGATTATATTTATATTCAAGTGAGTATAATTTTTAGATTTATGAATGACAGGCATGGGTTTATGAACGCATCCCATCACTAGCTACACCAGTGAGTTTGTTTGAGTTTCCACGCTTTTACCGGTGGAAGGATAGCAAACTCCCACAAAATGTGGAGCAGGCAGAGAAGAAGTTGAAGCAAGTTACAGCAGATATGGTAATAATTGTAATAATTCATTATTTGTTGTTTGTATAATAATTTGAATTTGATAATTATTTCCATTGTAATAGGTTGTAGACCTCAACCCTGCTCCAGAGGAGTTAGAATTGGCAGATTTGATCAAGAAATCAGAGGCTGCCAGTACTGTCATGAATGAAGTCCATGTCTGTGATCATACAATATATGAAGCAATGATTGCAGCGAACGGAGAAGAAATTAAATCATTGAAAGAAAAAATTGCTTCAATGGAATACATGGTAATGAAGGAGCAGGGTGAGGAGGAGCATCCAACTGAGGAAGAGACTAATGCGGTGGAGCTTGAGGAGGAAGTTGGTGAATATGTGCATGAGGGGGTACTTGATTTGGTACATGATGCACAGAAAGAAGGGGATGATTCTGAAGACATGGTGGATGAAGAAAGTCGAACCAAAAAACGTCATGATCCTTCAGATTCCCCCAGACCATTGAAGACAGCACATTATATACCAATTGAAGGGGCTGAGTTCGAGGAATATGAGATTGAAGTGGCTAATGTCATGTCTTCGATTGTGACAAATGTGCGCAATCGAGAAGATAGGAAGCGAAAACAGAAATCTCCAGATTTTGTCAATCCCCCCAGCACCACACCAGCCAAAAGAGCAAGACAAGTGACAAAGACCTACCGTGCTCGTCCTCGTGCACAAAAAAATAAAGAACAAGAGCAGAAGAAGGTGTTGTACACTACTTAATGTTTTATTTTTTTCCTACTTGCATTTCATTTGTAAACTGTCTGTTTGTAATAAGTATTATGATATCTTATACTTGATGGGTTGATATTTGCACTTAATGGATGATGTCTTATACTTCATATTATTGATACTTGCACTTATGTGCTCATCTTTTCTACCTCAGCAGTTGACACTTTACACCTTTTTATGGGCTTGAGTTTTGTACTCCATGTTGGGGTATTTGTACTTCATGTGCTCGTCTATTCTACCTCAGCAGTTGATACTTTGTTTTTATGGGCTTGAGTTTTGTACTCCATGTTGGTGGTATTTGTACTTCATGTGCCATCTATTCTACCTCAGCAGTTGACACTTTACACCTAATGTGCTTGAGTTTTGTACTCCATGTTGGTGGTATTTGTACTTCATGTGCTCATCTATTCTACCTCAGCAGTTGACACTTTACACCTAATGTGCTTGAGTTTTGTTCTCCATGTTGGTGGTATTTGTACTTCATGTGCTCATCTATTCTACCTCAGCAGTTGACACTTTACACCTAATGTGCTTGAGTTTTGTTCTCCATGTTGGTGGTATTTGTACTTCATGTGCTCATCTATTCTACCTCAGCAGTTGACACTTTACACCTATGTGCTTGAGTTTTATACTCCATGTTGGTGAAGTCTGTACTTTCATGTGTTTATCTTTTATATTTCAATAGTTAATACTTGGTTCCTATGTGCTGTGTTTGTACCCCAGGTGGCACATGAACCAACCCAGGTGGCAAATGAACCAATCGAGGTGGCACAAGATTCAATCCAGGTGGCAAAAGAACCAATCCTGGTGGTAGATGAACAAGTCACCCCAAAGACTGAAGTGGCCGATCCCTATAAAGGAAGGACTGATTATAGAGGACTTGCTCTTATTCCAGTAGAAGAGCGAGAAGTCATCGACCACTTTGTCGGAAGAGATAATTTGAGGTAACAAAATTTGCTTATTGTTTTTCTATTGGATAAACTGGTATCTGAACACACAATTAACAATTGTGTAGGGTAACCGTCTGGGAAGGAGCAAGACATCTTCTGAATGGAAGAGACTTTTGTGAGCTCTTATTTGGAGGAGAACTTACCGGCGACATAGTGGACTGTTACATGTCGATATTATGTAGCCCATCTTTTAGCAACAACTGTCAGCACAAGGTGTGGTTTACGTCCTCAATAGCGCAGGTATATGACAGTTTCCTAACTTAATTTAGTACACGGTGAGAGATGAGTCTAACCATTTGTTTTATATTTCATAGGCTGATATATTAGACCGAATAGATGAACGCAACATGAAGGATATTACGGATGAAGAATTTGTGGAGATGATGCTTAAGCTTAACAGCTTCACCTGTTCAGATTTGGAAGAGCTGACGGTAGATGTTTTAAACAACTGTCGCTACATAATCCTACCGATTTGCCGGCGCCAGCACTGGTTCTTAGTTGTCCTTGACACATCCACTCATTCTTTTTTATACATGAATTCAATAATGGCCCCCAGATACAAACCGATAGCTGTTGCCATTGTAAGTTTGCTTTCTTTCCCTACGATTTCCCATTGCAAATTTGTTGAGTCAACAATTGACAAATTTTTTGTAGGCTTCATTTTATTCTCGGTACATTAGGCTTTCACTGGGGAGTCGTGTGGATGAAAAGCTACAGCAGAGGAAAAGTAGGCAGCAAGTGGGTATAGTGGATTGTGGTGTCTATGTATGCCTTTGGGCAGAAGGTTTTGCTAGGGACACCCCCGTGTTCTGGAGGGATGCTGGAACAATTAATGTTGATAAATATCGTGCGAAAATGGCGCATAGAATATTAACTCATGAAAATGCCAGGATTTGAAGCACTTATATGTAAATACATGTGTAACTTGAAGCATAATTTGTTTATAATATTGTTTTGTAGCTAAGTGTAATTTTCCAGTAACTATTTATAACTTAAATTCAACTGAAACAGGGCTGGGAATTTGAATACAAACTTGGGGGCAATGAGATACAAACCAGGGAAAATGAAAGTATAAAATGTGTTTCGGGGACGGACACTCAAATTCTATTGAAACAAGGCGGGGATCCTGAGTACAATTCATGAAAACTGGAGTACAAATTGAAACAGATGGTATATAAAATGGGCTTCGTGGATGTACACTTCAAGAGAATTAAAATCGGGTGGCGGATTCGAGAGCATTTTGGGGGCAATGAGGTACAAACCAGGGAAAATGAAAGTATAAAATGTGTTTCGGGGACGGACACTCAAATTCTATTGAGACAAGGCGGGGATCCTGAGTACAATTCATGAAAACTGGAGTACAAATTGAAACAGATGGTGTATAAAATGGGCTTCGTGGATGTACACTTCAAGAGAATTAAAATCGGGCGGCGGATTCGAGAGCATTTTGGGGGCAATGAGGTACAAACCAGGGAAAATTAAAGTATAAAATGTGTTTCGGGGACGGACACTCAAATTCTATTGAGACAAGGCGGGGATCCTGAGTACAATTCATGAAAACTGGAGTACAAATTGAAACAGATGGTGTATAAAATGGGCTTCGTGGATGTACACTTCAAGAGAATTAAAATCGGGCGGCGGATTCGAGAGCATTTTGGGGTCAATGAGGTACAAACCAGGGAAAATTAAAGTATAAAATGTGTTTCGGGGACGGACACTCAAATTCTATTGAGACAAGGCGGGGATCCTGAGTACAATTCATGAAAACTGGAGTACAAATTGAAACAGATGGTGTATAAAATGGGCTTCGTGGATGTACACTTGAAGAGAATTAAAATCGGGCGGCGGATTCGAGAGCATTTTGGGGGCAATGAGGTACAAACCAGGGAAAATGAAAGTATAAAATGTGTTTCGGGGACGGACACTCAAATTCTATTGAAACAAGGCGGGGATCCTGAGTACAATCCATGAAAACTGGAGTACAAATTGAAACAGATGGTGTATAAAATGGGCTTCGTGGATGTACATTTCAAGAGAATTAAAATCGGGCGGCGGATTCGAGAGCATTTTGGGGGCAATGAGGTACAAACCAGGGAAAATGAAAGTATAAAATGTGTTTCGGGGACGGACACTCAAATTCTATTGAAACAAGGCGGGGATCCTGAGTACAATTCATGAAAACTGGAGTACAAATTGAAACAGATGGTGTATAAAATGGGCTTCGTGGATGTACACTTCAAGAGAATTAAAATCGGGCGGCGGATGCGAGAGCATTTTGGGGTCAATGAGGTACAAACCAGGGAAAATTAAAGTACAATCTGCAACAAATAAAGTATAAAATTTGTTTTGTTCAAGTACACTTATTGTAAATGAATAATTATTCTCCACTAATTGTAATGATGGGCAAGTACAATAATTTGAGAGCATCGGATTTGGTGTTGTACGGATTTGCTATGTTTCATAGGGTGGATATGTTCGACAAATTCTCATTTGTTTACATCCATGAAAGCATAGGTATTCTTTCATTACCGCGATTGATAACATTCATCCGTTGAACACTACTGAATAACAACTGAAAATTCTTAATATTATTTTATTCATATTATAAAATATTTTGGTGATTAACTACCAAGAATTCAAAATCAAATCTTTGAACAAATTTCATTGCCCAAGAATATTAGTAAAATTTTGAAGATATTAAGTACAAAGTTGCCCAAGAGAGGTGCAAATGGGGCCAAATCAGGTACAATTATCCAGTTTTGAGGTACAAATGTTGGCTACTTTACTAAACAACATGCTAGGCCGCTATGTTCACGATAAATCACCCGCTTCATTGCCAAAGCGAGGTGCAAATGGGGCCAAATCAGGTACAATTATCCAGTTTTGAGGTACAAATGTTGGCTACTTTACTAAACAACATGCTAGGCTGCTATGTTCACGATAAATCACCCGCTTCATTGCCCAAGCGAGGTGCAAATGGGGCCAAATCAGGTACAATTATCCAGTTTTGAGGTACAAATGTTGGCTACTTTACTAAACAACTTGCTAGGCTGCTATGTTCATGATAAATCACCCGCTTCATTGCCCAAGCGAGGTGCAAATGGGGCCAAATCAGGTACAATTATCCAGCTTTGAGGTACAAATGTTGGCTACTTTACTAAACAACATGCTAGGCTGCTATGTTCACGATAAATCACCCGCTTCATTGCCCAAGCGAGGTGCAAATGGGGCCAAATCAGGTACAATTATCCAGTTTTGAGGTACAAATGTTGGCTACTTTACTAAACAACTTGCTAGGCTGCTATGTTCACGATAAATCACCCGCTTCATTGCCCAAGCGAGGTGCAAATGGGACCAAATCAGGTACAATTATCCAGTTTTGAGGTAGAAATGTTGGCTACTTTACTAAACAACATGCTAGGCTGCTATGTTCACGATAAATCACCCGCTTCATTGCCCAAGCGAGGTGCAAATGGGACCAAATCAGGTACAATTATCCAGTTTTGAGGTACAAATTTTGGCTACTTTACTAAACAACATGCTAGGCTGCTATGTTCACGATAAATCACCCGCTTCATTGCCCAAGCGAGGTGCAAATGGGGCCAAATCAGGTACAATTATCCAGTTTTGAGGTACAAATGTTGGCTACTTTACTAAACAACATGCTAGGCTGCTATGTTCACGATAAATCACCCGCTTCATTGCCCAAGCGAGGTGCAAATGGGGCCAAATCAGGTACAATTATCCAGTTTTGATGTACAAATTTTGGCTACTTTACTAAACAACATGCTAGGCTGCTATGTTCACGATAAATCACCCGCATCATTGCCCAAGCGAGGTGCAAATGGGGCCAAATCAGGTACAATTATCCAGTTTTGAGGTACAAATGTTGGCTACTTTACTAAACAACATGCTAGGCTGCTATGTTCACGATAAATCACCCGCTTCATTGCCCAAGCGAGGTGCAAATGGGACCAAATCAGGTACAATTATCCAGTTTTGAGGTACAAAATGTTGGCTACTTTACTAAACAACTTGCTAGGCTGCTATGTTCACGATAAATCACCCGCTTCATTGTCCAAGCGAGGTGCAAATGAGGCCAAATCAGGTACAATTATCCAGTTTTGAGGTACAAATGTTGGCTACTTTACTAAACAACATGCTAAGCTGCTATGTTCACGATAAATCACCCGCTTCATTGCCCAAGCGAGGTGCAAATGGGGCCAAATCAGGTACAATTATCCAGTTTTGAGGTACAAATTTTGGCTACTTTACTAAACAACATGCTAGGCTTCTATGTTCACGATAAATCACCCGCTTCATTGCCCAAGCGAGGTGCAAATGAGGCCAAATCAGGTACAATTATCCAGTTTTGAGGTACAAATATTGGCTACTTTACTAAACAACATGCTAGGCTGCTATGTTCACGATAAATCACCCGCTTCATTGCCCAAGCGAGGTGCAAATGGGGCCAAATCAGGTACAATTATCCAGTTTTGAGGTACAAATGTTGGCTACTTTAGTAAACAACATGCTAGGCTGCTATGTTCACGATAAATCACCCGCTTCATTGCCCAAGCGAGGTGCAAATCGGGCCAAATCAGGTACAATTATCCAGTTTTGAGGTACAAATGTTGGCTACTTTAGTAAACAATTTGCTAGGCTGCTATGTTCACGATAAATCACCCGCTTCATTGCCCAAGCGAGGTGCAAATGGGGCCAAATCAGGTACAATTATCCAGTTTTGAGGTACAAATGTTGGCTACTTTAGTAAACAACTTGCTAGGCTGCTATGTTCACGATAAATCACCCGCTTCATTGCCCAAGCGAGGTGCAAATGGGGCCAAATCGGGTACAATTA
Source organism: Jacaranda mimosifolia (assembly GCA_018894105.1). Classification (NCBI taxonomy): domain Eukaryota; kingdom Viridiplantae; phylum Streptophyta; class Magnoliopsida; order Lamiales; family Bignoniaceae; genus Jacaranda; species Jacaranda mimosifolia. The sequence continues at coordinate 33,655,186 of CM032125.1, read as the reverse complement.
TCCAGTTTTGAGGTACAAATGTTGGCTACTTTACTAAACAACATGCTAGGCTGCTATGTTCACGATAAATCACCCGCTTCATTGCCCAAGCGAGGTGCAAATCGGGCCAAATCAGGTACAATTATCCAGTTTTGAGGTACAAATGTTGGCTACTTTAGTAAACAACATGCTAGGCTGCTATGTTCACGATAAATCACCCGCTTCATTGCCCAAGCGAGGTGCAAATGGGGCCAAATCAGGTACAATTATCCAGTTTTGAGGTACAAATGTTGGCTACTTTAGTAAACAACTTGCTAGGCTGCTATGTTCACGATAAATCACCCGCTTCATTGCCCAAGCGAGGTGCAAATGGGGCCAAATCAGGTACAATTATCCAGTTTTGAGGTACAAATGTTGGCTACTTTACTAAACAACATGCTAGGCTGCAATGTTCACGATAAATCACCCGCTTCATTGCCCAAGCGAGGTGCAAATGGGACCAAATCAGGTACAATTATCCAGTTTTGAGGTACAAATTTTGGCTACTTTACTAAACAACATGCTAGGCTGCTATGTTCACGATAAATCACCCGCTTCATTGCCCAAGCGATGTGTAAATGGGGCCAAATCAGGTACAATTATCCAGTTTTGAGGTACAAATGTTGGCTACTTTAGTAAACAACTTGCTAGGCTGCTATGTTCACGATAAATCACCCGCTTCATTGCCCAAGCGAGGTGCAAATGGGGCCAAATCAGGTACAATTATCCAGTTTTGAGGTACAAATGTTGGCTACTTTACTAAACAACATGCTAGGCTGCTATGTTCACGATAAATCACCCGCTTCATTGCCCAAGCGAGGTGCAAGTGGGACGAAATCAGGTACAATTATCCAGTTTTGAGGTACAAATGTTGGCTACTTTACTGATTCTTTGCAAGTTCGACGATTATGCCCTGTTCTACCACACCTCTTACACTTAATGGCACGCTTCTCAATCTGTGATGGAATCCTCTGTGTCCTTCTCCGCCCAGGCTGAGATCGACAATCAGGTGCATGAATGACGTCGTCATCATCTACATGGAACATATGCATATCAAACGTAGGAATAGGATTTATAACTGCTTGGTATGCTTGTTGACACATCTCAACTCGGTAGTATTGATCTGTGAAGTCATACGGTGAAAGTGACTTTGACTCGATAGAAGCACAAGCATGTATGCATGGTATCTTATCAATCTGCCATGCTCCGCAAGAACAAACTCTGTTATGTAAATCTATAGCATACGATTTGTCTTGCTCAATCACCTCAAAGCTCCAACCGCTAGACATGACAACTTTTAAGTTGCGAGAGCGCATATGATTGATTGCCAACTTTTTCTCTTGCTTGGGACATAATTGACCAACCATCTTATGAGATTCTTCTCTCCTACCATGCATCATAACCATTATTTGCATGCGTATGTGATCAACCATGGCTGCAACTGGCATAAATCGGGCTGGTTTAACCCAATTATTCCAACATTCTGCTTGATTATTGTTTATTACCCCCCATCGATCTCCACTGAATAAGGAGTTTGCCCAACAGGTTGGGTCAGACTGCATAATAAAGTCTCTGGCAAGCGGCATTGACTCCAAGATGCTGTCTATATGTCGGGTATACTCCTGCCTTGTAGGCGCATATGCAGCTTTCATAAAAACAGAACACCAATGTTTCTTGTTATGTAGAGGGTACTTCCTTAATACCTGAATTCAAAATAATAGAACAATAATGGGCTTAATGTTATGAAGTAGAGCTTATTTCACATAATTATCTCACAAACAGAGATAGAGCACACTTACTTGTTTCTTGAAGTTATCCACTAAGTGTCTCAAGCAATATGCATGATGGCTACCGGGAAATATCATGGGGAGGGCCTTAAGAAGACCAGGATGTCGATCGGAGAAGAAAGTAAACCTTGATAAGCCAGGCAAATATTCAGAATCTAAGACACTTCTCAGCTTTAAGCAGAACCACTCCCAATTCATATCATTTTCAGAGTCAACAACTGCATATGCTAACGTGAATAAGTCATCATTGGCGTCCTTACTGACTGCGCTGAGTAAGACTCCTTTGAATTTATTTTTAATATGGGTGCCGTCCAAGAATATCAATGGCCTGCATCCCCTAAGAAAACCAAGAAGGCAGGCACTAAAACAAATAAATAGCCGACGAAATTTTCGACTGATTGGGTCAATCTCACAGTCTGCAATACTTCCAGGGTTTGTTCTATTCACAGCATCACAGTACCACCTCAACTTATCATAAGATCCCTTCTCAGCTCCATGGATGTCATGCATAGCTAATTCCTTACCCATCCATGCTTTATGGTACCTAAGTTCCACACCATATTCTCTGTGGATATCTTTCAATATGGTGCAGGGCCGATAACATGGCTCTGATCTCAATTTATTCTTCACTACATTAGCAACCCAAGCGGAATCGGCTTTAGGATGTCCCCTTATCCGAAGATTAGCCTCACCACATGTGTGCTCTAGATTACATTTTCGAATGCCAAATAATTTATCAGCTTCATGCCTTGATGCATAGATTCTCCATTTGCAATTTTCATCACTGCAAACGGCTATGATTTTTTTACTGTCATTTTTCTTATATTTAAATGACCGCAAAGTAGACACTGCATAATTCTTAAGCATAATTCTGAACTCGTGAGCATCATTGAATGTTTGACCCTCCCCATATATGCAATTCCTCCATGCATCAATTGAGTTGCTAATTAAAGCCAATTCATTGTGCGATGCACTGGTCGAACCAATTTCCTCCTCCACTACATCCCTTGAGGATGGCAAATGAAGTATAATTTTAGGCACAATAAAGTACAATTCATTAGTAGAACACTGAAAATTAAATTACAGATTCAGAAAATTGAAGTACAAGTTAAAAAAACGTGACGTACAATTTGTGAACACATGAAGCACACAACATTGACAAAAAGAGTACAGATATACGCAAATTGATTTGCAAAATGAAGGAACAGAAATAAAAGAAATGAAGTACAATTTCGGAACACCTGAAGTGTATAAGCGCAACGAAAAGAGTATAAGAATTAAGCGGATTTATGTTCGAACTGAAATATAAGTTCAGAAATTGGAAGTATAGTTTTTCATAAGGTTAAGTACAGTTGCGAAAAAGCTGAAGTATAAAAATTCGGCTCTCGCAGTATAGATTTTGGATAACACAACAGTTCACGCTTCAGAATTAAATAATTGAATCGAATAATTAAAGTACAATTTCACATAAAATAAAGTACCAATTCAGGCAATTGAAGTATAGAGCTTCAATGAATGCAGCACAAATTAGATTATATGAATATAAAATGAGGTGTGATTTGATGAAAAAAGGAAGTACAATATTAGACAAAGTGAGGAACAATTTCGGAACACCTGAAGTGTATAAGCGCAATATTAAAGTACAATTTCACACAAAATGAAGTACCAATTCAGGAAATTGAAGTATAGAACTTCAATGAATGCAGCACAAATATAGATTAAATGAATATAAAATGAGGTATGATTCGATGAAAAAGGAAGTACAATATTAGACAAAGTGAGGAACAATTTCGGAACACCTGAAGTGTATAAGCCCAATAAAAATAATATAAAGATTTAAGTGAAATTATTTAACAACTGAAATATAAGTTTAGATATTCGAAGTATAATTTTGGACAATGTGAGGTACAGTTTTGGAGCAACTGAAGTATAGATGCTCAGCTTTCGCAGTATAAATTTTAGATAGTACGTTATTACATGCTTCAAAATTAAATAATAAGTTCAGATAATTAAAGTACAAAGTATAGTTTTTCATAAGGTTAAGTACAGTTGCGAAAAAGCTGAAGTATAAAAATTCGGCTCTCGCAGTATAGATTTTGGATAACACAACAGTTCACGCTTCAGAATTAAATAATTGAATCGAATAATTAAAGTACAATTTCACATAAAATAAAGTACCAATTCAGGCAATTGAAGTATAGAGCTTCAATGAATGCAGCACAAATATAGCTTATATGAATATAAAATGAGGTGTGATTTGATGAAAAAAGGAAGTACAATATTAGACAAAGTGAGGAACAATTTCGGAACACCTGAAGTGTATAAGCGCAATATTAAAGTACAATTTCACACAAAATGAAGTACCAATTCAGGAAATTGAAGTATAGAACTTCAATGAATGCAGCACAAATATAGATTAAATGAATATAAAATGAGGTATGATTCGATGAAGAAGGAAGTACAATATTAGATAAAGTGAGGAACAATTTCGGAACACCTGAAGTGTATAAGCCCAATAAAAATAATATAAAGATTTAAGTGAAATTATTTAACAACTGAAATATAAGTTTAGATATTCGAAGTATAATTTTGGACAATGTGAGGTACAGTTTTGGAGCAACTGAAGTATAGATGCTCAGCTTTCGCAGTATAAATTTTAGATAGTACGTTATTACACGCTTCAAAATTAAATAATAGGTTCAGATAATTAAAGTACAAGTTCAAGTAAAGTGAAGTACAGATTCAGACGATTGAAGTATAGAACTTAGACGATTGAAGTATAGAACTTCAATGAATGATTTACCTGTTTTAATATAATGAAGTACAAATTGGGAACACCAGAAGTGTAGAACTTATGTGAAAAGAGTACAGATTTATATAAAATGTTGTATGATTTTAGAAAATAGGAGTACACTTTTTACAAAGTTGAGAATAATTTCTGAACACTTGAAGTATAAAACCTAAGCAATGGCAGTACAATTTGGATATCTTATTAGTAGAAAACATGAAAGCCGAATTATAGATTTAGATACTTGAAGTACAAGTTTATATAAAGTGACTTACAAGTTAGAAACAATGGAAGTATAGAACTTCAATGAAGAGAGTATATGTTTCTGTAAGTACAATGTTAACTGCAATGAAGTATAATGTGGAACGCTCCAAGTACAGAAAGATTTTCAAATAAACAGAGAGCAATTTTAGAACACTTCATGTACAGAACTTTACTAATTGCAGTAAAGTTGAGATTCTGTAGAAGTATTACCTTAAAACATCACTGCTCTTCTTTTCTCTGCTGCTTGATTCATCCTTTCGGTTTACCAAGATGTCCGCAATGTTCATCTTCAATGTCAAATGCAGTAAGACCATATTCATGACGTCATCGTCATCAGTTAAACTCACGTACAATCTTTGATGTTGAGCTATATATCGCAAGCTGAAGTGCTCGGAATTGATTTCACTCCATTTTCTTGCTAGATTAATGTAGATATCCATTACAGTCGTACTGTCCTTAATTGACATTATATGGAGCTGGTCTTTGTAGCGACAACTCCCCAACACTTGATTGAGCGCACTTGCTTCGCTGCTGGTTGACATTGTCGGGAAAAAAAAAAAAAAAAGGAAACACAGAAGCAACTGAGAAGGAACTAAGAAGAAGATGGAATCCGAAAATGATGAAAATAAAAAGAGAAGAAGACAATGCAGTTGTCGGGTTAGTGGCGTTTGGCTCTAACGTTGTTCTCGTTTCCCACTTGTTGCAATTTTTTCTGTTCTTTCTGTTTCTGGTAACGAGCGTTTGTAGGGTTTACTGTTTGCTTGAAAAAACAAGGAAAAATATGATACTTAAGGGCATTTGTGTCAAATCAAGTGGCTAGGGAGTAATCTCTAAACTTTTATTAAAACTAGGGAGTTTGCACTATAAGTTTTTAATTGGGGACTGAACACAAATTTTGAAAGTAGTTTTGGTACTTTTTAATAAGTTCCCCATTAAAATTTTCGTGGTTTATAATATATATTTTTAATATAATAAATTTAAAAATTTTGTGATCTTAAAAAGAAAAAAAAATTACGTAATGAAAGATAAAGCCAAGAATATGGGACAATAGTAAAGTAAAATATATGTAAATGGGTGCTCTCTTCAAATATCATCATTTCAACATATTATTGCTCAAAATTAACTTAAAATTATTCTATTCACTTAATTTTCACTTTATTATAATAAATTGAATAATAATAGCATTTTCAAGCCAAATGTTAAAAGTTCCTCCGTTATCTATATTACTAATAAAAAATATCTATTATTTTTTATGTGTTTTTAAGTGATGTACCTAAAATGTTCTTACTTTTTTTTTATCTCTCTAATTTTCATACCTACGACTTATATATTAATTATCATCTATAGTCAAAACCATGTTATAACCCATAATTATAATTCCCATATTCTTATCATTATTTCTTATGTAAAAATTTGTATAAATGTATTAAAATTATTAAAATATTAAGTTTGTATAGAAATAAATTTTTATTTAGATTATGCTACAAAAATTTAAGTACATACATTGAATATATTAAAATTACTAGTTATGTAATTGCATAATTATTTTGTTTTTTTATTGTTGTCATTCGGTAACTAATTTACCCATTTTCCATATTTTAATTGATACTTTTTATGGCAAAAGAATTATGTTCTGTTTTCACCTGATTGTTAGTAGATAAGATCCTTAACATTAAAGAATGTCAGTTCACAATAGTGAGTCCCCGTTTAGTGATAGGCATGGACGTGTGTTGACTGATAGGCAATGTTTTTAAAATCGGATCAAAAAAAAAATTGGTGAGACTATTGGTTACTGATTTAATCGATTCAACCACTGTTTGAATCGGTATGATGCAATAATGATGTAATAATTATATTTAATTTTATAAATATATATAATATTTTAATATTATCAAAAAATAAAATTTTTAATTGATATAGAAAGAATATTATTTAAAAAAATAAATTAACTTACTCATTTCTAAGTGCATTTTTTAGAAAATAATACTACATAATTAATCAACTATAAATAAATAAAAAATAATATTTCACATTAATTTAAGTAATCATTTGTATCATGCTCAATTCCAAATAAAAATAAATTCTTCTACACTAAATATTCAACATAATTTAAGAGAGGTTAAATAAAATAAAATAACAAAATTAAACATAAACATTCACATATAACTATCACTTCATTAAATTTTAAAAAAATAAATTCATGTTTTAAAAAATTATATGTTCAAAATCTTTAATCATCATCTTCAATTCTTCTTTTTCTTTTTTACTTTAAAAAAAAAATAAAAAAAAATGAACCGGTTGAACCGGTCCGGTTTTGGCCGATTTTCAATCGATTTTGACTAGTTCAACTGATTTTTGACCAGTTCTTACTGATTTTGACCGCCACCGATTTTGATAGCTCAACCGGATCGGACTGGCTTCCGGTCATAGTCCGGTCTAATTTTCAAAACATTGCTGATAGGTTTGGTATTGGTGTTGTGTGGTTTGGTTGATGCACCAGTTGTGGCAGCCCCCTTTTTTTATTAATTTAATTTTTGATTGATATATTTTTTATTTTTTAAAATTTAATTTAATATTATTTATTTATCAAAATTCAGTTTTATATTTTATTTTATGAACATATATTAAATGTAAATAGTTTTGATGTCTATCATACATTTGTGCCCTAGTCTGGCCCAGCCCAATGAATTAGGATCAATGACAAAATTATATGGCGCAAGAAAGAGGTTGGGATATTAGGGCCCAAGCCGACATTGGAGGCGAGAACCCAGCTAGGAAAATAATTGGCTAGAAATAGGCCAATTGGATATCAACATGTGGCCATTCTCATCAAAATAAACAATCGGCCGAAGGTGCATTAGGTACGTTCTCATGTATCAGACAAACTATATAAACATTACCGGATTTTAGGATTTAGTTGAATTCATTTAATATATTGATTTTATTATTGGAGGGTAATCGACTTATCATTGCAACTCCAACGATCTTTAATTATCACTATGTTGTAACTTGTAAGGTCTAAAAGTGAAGGGATCTAACATAAGAATTAAAGTCTATCAAGAGAAGGAGAACTCTGAACTTTTATGAAATTTTTAATTACATATTAATTTAAATATTTTTGTATTTAAAATATAAAAAATAAAATATTTATTAAAGTAAATGATACAATCAATGATTAAATTGATCAAAGGTATTCAATTTGAATATAAATCTTAGGTTACTATAAAGGTTTATCCATAGTATATATTTTGTTATTATCCATAATAGTAGCCAACGGTCGGCTATGGCCAAATCTTATTGTTGGCTATTGGTCATGGTTGGGTGGCAATCCGTATTTGGAGTGGAGGTGTGGGTGGTGGCTGGGGGGGGGGGGGGGAGGTGTATATTTTATTGAGTATATATAGTTATATGTATATGTATATATACACATCCTTATATTATGCAAAATAATAAAAATATATTAGATAATTCCTCAGTTCAAGGATACTTATGTTTTTGGATATTTATGCAATTGTTTTTTTGACAATTTTTTAACAATAAAGTATTTTTGTCTTTTCATACTTTTCATTTATATTACATTTATGTTTTAAAAATTAAGGAGCTATATGTAATTTTAAAACAAAGAGATCTTTTTTGTAATTATAATCAATTTTAGGAGATTTGACTGTAATTTGCATTTATATTATATTTAAAAATATGCTAACATAAAAAAAAGATAAATATAAAATCATATCATAAAAAATTACATATATTAAAAGTAAACAAAATGAATTTATTCCTATTATTACTAGATAAAAAATATACTTGATGTAAGATCCAACATAGATTAACGTGTTTTGTTTTTTCATTATTGTCACGTAAAGTACTTTATCTATTTTTAATATTATTATTTTTAATTCTATTTATAGCAACAGCCAAAAGTACTGCGTGCCATTTTCTCAATGATTGTTAGCTGTCAGTATCCATAAAATTGAGGAATGTCAGTCAACAACTTTTAAATAATGTAATAGACATTCCTCGGTTAACAACTTTTAAATAATGTCAGCATCAACCCAACCATTAGATAGTTAGTAAGATGGTGGTGTGTTGCGTAACAAAAACACACACATACACACGCATACGTGCGTGTGTGTGCGCGCGCGCGCAAAGTGAGGTACGCCCCCAGCATCAACCCAACCGACTTAGAGTGTGTAGGTCGGACAAGTGGGTATCAGGCCGTCGGATGGGTGGAGCCCAGTTAATGGCCTTTTATCATTTCATTGTTATTTAAAAATAAAAAAAATATTAATTTATACATATTTGTTAAATATTATTAATTCTTAATTTTGTTAAATTTATTTTATCATCACAATATCACGTTAATCAAATTCAAATTCATTAACCATAAAATATTTTATATTATTTTAAATAAATAAACCATACATATATTTTAAAAAAGATAAATCTTTCAAGTTTCAATATAAAAAGAATATAAACAATATAAATTTCAATTCTATATTTGTTGTAATTATTATTTTCATATCAAATATCAAAATACAATATCATTTCCCACATATGTACAATCTCCTCGCAGTACTATTTCCTCCTCCGAGTTGTAGAACACTGGCACAAAAACATGAAACTGAGAAGAAAAGTAACAAACACATGACCCACTCCATGAAAACTTGGCTAGCTAGCTAATAAGAAAAGATGGGTGGTGAAGACTGGGGGCTCGGAGTGCGGGGGAGTGGTGGGTGGAAATGCAACTTTTGCTAGGAAGTACATGTAGATTATAGAGAAGATGAAGAAAGCCAATCCTGATTGCTTATTATCATCATCACAAGAGCGTTGAGATGCCGGAAAGTGAAGATACTCCGGCAGAAGATGGTTTCCTGGTGGTGCTTACAATTGTGCTGCTTACGGGTTCGTGCGGTTCTTCTCCTGTGAGACTTATGTGATGACTTGATGAGCCAATCCCGGCTGATATTTTTTCTTAATTTTTCAGTTGGTTTCTGCCAACAGTTGTACAAAGGTAGTCAGAAAGTTCGGAGATGAAAGTGAAAAACTATGGGGTGATAAACTCTTGTTTTGTGAAAAGTAATGTTATCTGAAAAGAAAGGTCATAATTTTTTCTTTTGTTGAGAGAGAGAGAGAGAGAAGGAGGGAGAGAGGAGACGATGGCTTTCAGGTGAGTGGGAGACAGAGACAGAGACTTTGAACTATTTCAGTTAAAGATCTCCCAAGTTAACGAGCTCTTCATCGAGGAACTCCTAGGCTGTTTGGTTTTATTTTTTGGAGTTATTTTTATTTTTTAGTAAAAATGTATAATAAAAAGTTAATTAAAAAAATGTTTTTAAAAATAGATTTATATTTTTATTTATTGTTTAAAATTATCGATTTATATAGTTGCAAAAATAAGATTTATTTGGATGTTGAATGTTTTGTATTAAAAGTTGTATAGTTTTTGAATTTGAATTGATGATGTAATAAGTAATTATTAAAAAAAATAATATTATAATTTGAATTTAAATTTATAATATTTTTATAGTGGATGTTGTTTGAGAAGTATTAAAAAGATAAAAAAGTAGATATAAGTAATAATAGTGGGAAATATGTATGAAAATGAATAGAGAATGTAAGAAATAATGTTTTGAGAATAAAAATGTATGAGCAAATGATGTAAAAATTGATAGTTTTCTATTTTCATTTTTAGAAGAATATGAAAGTGGGATTTGCAAATGAAAACAAATGGCCCTAGAGTTTCTTTTTCTTTCTTTCCTGAATTTTACAATTTTTATATTTAGGGTTACTAGGATTTCTTGCCTGCTGGTATGAAAGGTTTTCAAAACACGTTTTGAGCCAAGATGCTTTAATCCTTGTTTTTAAAAAAAAGAAACAGAAACTACCTCAGTTGAAGAATATTGGTTCATGGCGGACATGTACCTGGCAGTCTAACCATGACATGAAGAATCATTGTGCATCCCTTCACATAAAATGATCTGAATCTTTTACTGGTCTTAAAACTGTATATGTGAGGCGAAGAACTAATTTTTCGTGAATTAAACTTTGAAACATAAGTGCTGTATGTCTAAGAATAAACTTTGAAAAACAAATCATACTGGCAGATTTTTCAGATAAGTTAATGACGAATTGAAAACAAAAACATGTTAACTAGAACATGGATTCTTTTCTAAAATTGTAGGAAAAAAATAATATGATGTTAAACTTACTGATTTCTATTTTTTTAGCATATGCCTTTGCAGCATTGTTGTCCTCATCCGAGATCAAGTAAGTCAACTTCATGGTCAGCGGCAAACTCCTTAGTTTCCTCAGCAGAAGCAGCTTGGCCACCAAATCAAGGCTTTCCCGGGGGCAAGTTTCCGGGAAACAATTTCCTATCACATTTCCTAGCGTTGGGGAATAGATCACCACTTGCTTGGCTCCTCCTAAATGGCAGTGTATGCCTAAACTTTAAACTTTATCATCTTTTGTCAATTTATGATTTTTGGAGATTTAGATATTTTTACATATATATACAAGTGCACATTTCTGGCTTCTGCTAGCAGAGACCACCAGCCAAGTGGCGGTATCTCATGAACATTGCCAGTATCTATGGAGGACGGCAGCAAACAGTGCAAAGAAGGAAATGGCAGCAACTATGATCCTTAGCCACAAGGGAGAGGGGATCATAATTGCAAGAACAAAAGCAGCGGCAAAAAAGGCCAATCCCGTTTTCCTGAGGAGATTGGCAAATCTGCCACCTGGACCGACCTCGAATTTCTCAAAAAAAGTGGTGGCAAAAGCACAAATGATGGAGAGGGAGAAGAAGCGAAAGGAGAGGGGGAACAGAAGAGGATGTTTTTGCTCATTTTGCAACTGGAGAAATAGCAGCAACGAATCCACCGCGGATGTAAAGCACAGAGTGAGAAGTACACCTGAAAATTTATAATTGGGTGGCGGAGGAGGACCATCGGCAGGCGGTGGTCCGGCTGCCGGCTGGCCTCCACTCTCTATGTCTGGAAGAGGTCGCCGGACATGGCGCTGAAGGAGTTGGAGTGGAAGAGCTACTGCTGCTGCTGCTAATTTTTCTATCTTTTGCTTCAGAGAGTTAAGGAATTGAGCAATTTTAGAAGCCATTTTCTTGGAATGCTTACGTTAATAACAAAGGCCCTCAGCCTCAATCGATTATATACAATGTTTTCAAAATTGAACCGGACAATGAATCGGTAAAACTAGGAGTTACTAGTTTAACCGGTTCGACCACTGATTGAACTAATATGACGCAATAATGATGAAATATTATATTTAATTTTATAAATATATATAATATTTTAATATTATCAAAAAATAAAATTTTTAATTGATATAGAAATAATATTATTTAAAAATAATAATTTAACTTATTTTTAAATACATTTTTTAGAAAATAATACTACTTCATAATTAGTCAATTATAAATAAATAAGAAATAATATTTCACATTAATTTACGTAATCATTTGTATGATACTTCAATTGCAAGTAAAAATAAATTTTTCTACACTAAATATTTAAGGGGAACTTATTAAAAAGTACCAAAACTACTTTCAAAATTTGTGTTCAGTCCCCAATTAAAAACTTATAGTGCAAACTCCCTAGTTTTAATAAAAGTTTAGAGATTACTCCCTAGCCACTTGATTTGACACCCCTTAAGTATCATATTTTTCCTTGTTTTTTCAAGCAAACAGTAAACCCTACAAACGCTCGTTACCAGAAACAGAAAGAACAGAAAAAATTGCAACAAGCGGGAAACAAGAACAACGTTAGAGCCAAACGCCACTAACCCGACAACTGCATTGTCTTCTTCTCAGTTCCTTCTCAGTTGCTTCTGTGTTTCCTTTTTTTTTTTTTTCCCGGACAATGTCAACCAGCAGCGAAGCAAGTGCGTTCAATCAAGTGTTGGGGAGTTGTCGCTACAAAGACCAGCTCCATATAATGTCAATTAAGGACAGTACGACTGTAATGGATATCTACATTAATCTAGCAAGAAAATGGAGTGAAATCAATTCCGAGCACTTCAGCTTGGATATATAGCTCCACATCAAAGATTGTACGTGAGTTTAACTGATGACGATGACGTCATGAATATGGTCTTACTGCATTTGACATTGAAGATGAACATTGCGGACATCTTGGTAAACCGAAAGGATGAATCAAGCAGCAGAGAAAAGAAGAGCAGTGATGTTTTAAGGTAATACTTCTACGGAATCTCAACTTTACTGCAATTAGTAAAGTTCTGTACATGAAGTGTTCTAAAATTGTTCTCTGTTTATTTGAAAATCTTTCTGTACTTGGAGCGTTCCACATTATACTTCATTGCAGTTAACATTGTACTTACAGAAACATATACTCTCTTCATTGAAGTTCTATACTTCCATTGTTTCTAACTTGTACGTCGCTTTATATAAACTTGTACTTCAAGTATCTAAATCTATAATTCGGCTTTCATGTTTTCTACTAATAAGATATCCAAATTGTACTGCCATTGCTTAGGTTTTATACTTCAAGTGTTCAGAAATTGTTCTCAACTTTGTAAAAAGTGTACTCCTATTTTCTAAAATCATACAACATTTTATAAAAATCTGTACTCTTTTCACATAAGTTCTACACTTCTGGTGTTCCCAATTTGTACTTCATTATATTAAAACAGGTAAATCATTCATTGAAGTTCTATACTTCAATCGTCTGAATCTGTACTTCACTTTACTTGAACTTGTACTTTAATTATATGAACCTATTATTTAATTTTGAAGCGTGTAATAACGTACTATCTAAAATTTATACTGCGAAAGCTGAGCATCTATACTTCAGTTGCTCCAAAACTGTACCTCACATTGTCCAAAATTATACTTCGAATATCTAAACTTATATTTCAGTTGTTAAATAATTTCACTTAAATCTTTATATTATTTTTATTGGGCTTATACACTTCAGGTGTTCCGAAATTGTTCCTCACTTTGTCTAATATTGTACTTCCTTTTTCATCGAATCATACTTCATTTTATATTCATTTAATCTATATTTGTGCTGCATTCATTGAAGTTCTATACTTCAATTTCCTGAATTGGTACTTCATTTTGTGTGAAATTGTACTTTAATATTGCGCTTATACACTTCAGGTGTTCCGAAATTGTTCCTCACTTTGTCTAATATTGTACTTCCTTTTTTCATCAAATCACACCTCATTTTATATTCATATAATCTATATTTGTGCTGCATTCATTGAAGCTCTATACTTCAATTGCCTGAATTGGTACTTTATTTTATGTGAAATTGTACTTTAATTATTCGATTCAATTATTTAATTCTGAAGCGTGAACTGTTGTGTTATCCAAAATCTATACTGCGAGAGCCGAATTTTTATACTTCAGCTTTTTCGCAACTGTACTTAACCTTATGAAAAACTATACTTCCAATTTCTGAACTTATATTTCAGTTCGAAAATAAATCCGCTTAATTCTTATACTCTTTTCGTTGCGCTTATACACTTCAGGTGTTCCGAAATTGTACTTCATTTCTTTTATTTCTGTTCCTTCATTTTGCAAATCAATTTGCATATATCTGTACTCTTTTTGTCAATGTTGTGTGCTTCATGTGTTCACAAATTGTACGTCACGTTTTTTTAACTTGTACTTCAATTTTCTGAATCTGTAATTTAATTTTCAAGTGTTCTACTAATGAATTGTACTTTATTGTGCCTAAAATTATACTTCATTTGCCATCCTCAAGGGATGTAGTGGAGGAGGAAATTGGTTCGACCAGTGCATCGCACAATGAATTGGCTTTAATTAGCAACTCAATTGATGCATGGAGGAATTGCATATATGGGGAAGGTCAAACATTCAATGATGCTCACGAGTTCAGAATTATGCTTAAGAATTATGCAGTGTCTACTTTGCGGTCATTTAAATACAAGAAAAATGACAGCAAAAAAATCATAGCCGTTTGCAGTGATGAAAATTGCAAATGGAGAATCTATGCATCAAGGCATGAAGCTGATAAATTATTTGGCATTCAAAAATGTAATCTAGAGCACACATGTGGTGAGGCTAATCTTCGGACAAGGGGACATCCTAAAGCCGATTCCGCTTGGGTTGCTAATGTAGTGAAGAATAAATTGAGATCAGAGCCATGTTATCGGCCCTGCACCATATTGAAAGATATCCACAGAGAATATGGTGTGGAACTTAGGTACCATAAAGCATGGATGGGTAAGGAATTAGCTATGCATGACATCCATGGAGCTGAGAAGGGATCTTATGATAAGTTGAGGTGGTACTGTGATGCTGTGAATAGAACAAACCCTGGAAGTATTGCAGACTGTGAGATTGACCCAATCAGTCGAAAATTTCGTCGGCTATTTATTTGTTTTAGTGCCTGCCTTCTTGGTTTTCTTAGGGGATGCAGGCCATTGATATTCTTGGACGGCACCCATATTAAAAATAAATTCAAAGGAGTCTTACTCAGCGCAGTCAGTAAGGACGCCAATGATGACTTATTCACGTTAGCATATGCAGTTGTTGACTCTGAAAATGATATGAATTGGGAGTGGTTCTGCTTAAAGCTGAGAAGTGTCTTAGATTCTGAATATTTGCCTGGCTTATCAAGGTTTACTTTCTTCTCCGATCGACATCCTGGTCTTCTTAAGGCCCTCCCCATGATATTTCCCGGTAGCCATCATGCATATTGCTTGAGACACTTAGTGGATAACTTCAAGAAACAAGTAAGTGTGCTCTATCTCTGTTTGTGAGATAATTATGTGAAATAAGCTCTACTTCATAACATTAAGCCCATTATTGTTCTATTATTTTGAATTCAGGTATTAAGGAAGTACCCTCTACATAACAAGAAACATTGGTGTTCTGTTTTTATGAAAGCTGCATATGCGCCTACAAGGCAGGAGTATACCCGACATATAGACAACATCTTGGAGTCAATGCCGCTTGCCAGAGACTTTATTATGCAGTCTGACCCAACCTGTTGGGCAAACTCCTTATTCAGTGGAGATCGATGGGGGGTAATAAACAATAATCAAGCAGAATGTTGGAATAATTGGGTTAAACCAGCCCGATTTATGCCAGTTGCAGCCATGGTTGATCACATACGCATGCAAATAATGGTTATGATGCATGGTAGGAGAGAAGAATCTCATAAGATGGTTGGTCAATTATGTCCCAAGCAAGAGAAAAAGTTGGCAATCAATCATATGCGCTCTCGCAACTTAAAAGTTGTCATGTCTAGCGGTTGGAGCTTTGAGGTGATTGAGCAAGACAAATCGTATGCTATAGATTTACATAACAGAGTTTGTTCTTGCGGAGCATGGCAGATTGATAAGATACCATGCATACATGCTTGTGCTTCTATCGAGTCAAAGTCACTTTCACCGTATGACTTCACAGATCAATACTACCGAGTTGAGATGTGTCAACAAGCATACCAAGCAGTTATAAATCCTATTCCTACGTTTGATATGCATATGTTCCATGTAGATGATGACGACGTCATTCATGCACCTGATTGTCGATCTCAGCCTGGGCGGAGAAGGACACAGAGGATTCCATCATAGATTGAGAAGCGTGCCATTAAGTGTAAGAGGTGTGGTAGAACAGGGCATAATCGTCGAACTTGCAAAGAATCAGTAAAGTAGCCAACATTTGTACCTCAAAACTGGATAATTGTACCTGATTTGGCCCCATTTGCACCCCGCTTGGGCAATGAAGCGGGTGATTTATCGTGAACATAGCAGCTTAGCAAGTTGTTTAGTAAAGTAGCCAACATTTGTACCTCAAAACTGGATAATTGTACCTGATTTGGCCCCATTTGCACCTCGCTTGGGCAATGAAACGGGTGATTTATCGTGAACAAAGCAGCCTAGCAAGTTGTTTACTAAAGTAGCCAACATTTGTACCTCAAAACTGGATAATTGTACCTGATTTGGCCCCATTTGCACCTCGCTTGGGCAATGAAGCGGGTGATTTATCGTGAACATAGCATCCTAGCAAGTTGTTTACTAAAGTAGCCAACATTTGTACCTCAAAACTGGATAATTGTACCTGATTTGGCCCCATTTGCACCTCGCTTGGGCAATGAAGCGGGTGATTTATCGTGAACATAGCAGCCTAGCATGTTGTTTTGTAAAGTAGCCGACATTTGTACCTCAAAACTGGATAATTGTACCTGATTTGGCCCCATTTGCACCTCGCTTGGGCAATGAAGCGGGTGATTTATCGTGAACACAGCAGCCTAGCATGTTGTTTACTAAAGTAGCCAACATTTGTACCTCAAAACTGGATAATTGTACCTGATTTGGCCCCATTTGCACCTCGCTTGGGCAATGAAGCGGGTGATTTATCGTGAACACAGCAGCCTAGCAAGTTGTTTAGTAAAGTAGCCAACATTTGTACCTCAAAACTGGATAATTGTACCTGATTTGGCCCCATTTGCACCTCGCTTGGGCAATGAAGCGGGTGATTTATCGTGAACACAGCAGCCTAGCATGTTGTTTAGTAAAGTAGCCAACATTTGTACCTCAAAACTGGATAATTGTACCTGATTTGGCCCCATTTGCACCTCGCTTGGGCAATGAAGCGGGTGATTTATCGTGAACATAGCAGCCTAGCAAGTTGTTTAGTAAAGTAGCCAACATTTGTACCTCAAAACTGGATAATTGTACCTGATTTGGCCCCATTTGCACCTCGCTTAGGCAATGAAGCGGGTGATTTATCGTGAACATAGCAGCCTAGCTAGTTGTTTAGTAAAGTAGCCAACATTTGTACCTCAAAACTGGATAATTGTACCTGATTTGGCCCCATTTGCACCTCTCTTGGGCAACTTTGTACTTATATCTTCAAATTTTTACTAATATTCTTGGGCAATGAAATTTGTTCAAAGATTTGATTTTGAATTCTTGGTAGTTAATCACCAAAATATTTTATAATATGAATGAAATAATATTAAGAATTTTCAGTTGTTAATCAGTAGTGTTCAACGGATGAATGTTATCAATCGCAGTAATGAAAGAATACCTATGCTTTCATGGATGTAAACAAATGAGAATTTGTCGAACATATCTACCCTATGAAACATAGCAAATCCGTACAACACCAAATCCGATACTCTCAAATTATTGTACTTGCCCATCATTACAATTAGTGGAGAATAATTATTCATTTACAATAAGTGTACTTGAACAAAACAAATTTTATACTTTTTTTGTTGCAGATTGTAATTTCATTTTCCCTGGTTTGTACCTCATTGAACCCAAAATGCTCTTGAATCCGCCGCCCGATTTTAATTCTCTTGAAGTGTACATCCACAAAGCCCATTTTATACACCATCTGTTTCAATTTGTACTCCAGTTTTCATGAATTTTACTCAGGATCCCCGCCTTGTTTCAATAGAATTTGAGTGTCCGTCCCCGAAACACATTTTATACTTTCATTTTCCCTGGTTTGTACCTCATTGCCCCCAAAATGCTCTCGAATCTGCCGCTCGATTTTAATTCTCTTGAAGTGTACATCCACGAAGCCCATTTTATACACCATCTGTTTCAATTTGTACTCCAGTTTTCATGAATTGTACTCAGGATCCCCGCCTTGTTTCAATAGAATTTGAGTGTCCGTCCCTGAAACACATTTTATACTTTCATTTTCCCTGGTTTGTACCTCATTGCCCCGAAGTTTGTATTCAAATTCCCAGCCCTGTTTCAGTTGAATTTAAGTTATAAATAGTTACTGGAAAATTACACATAGCTACAAAACAATAATATAAACAAATTATGCTTCAAGTTACACATGTATTTACATATAAGTGCTTCAAATCCTGGCATTTTCATGAGTTAATATTCTATGCGCCATTTTCGCACGATATTTATCAACATTAATTGTTCCAGCATCCCTCCAGAACACGGGGGTGTCCCTAGCAAAACCTTCTACCCAAAGGCATACATAGACACCACAATCCACTGTACCCACTTGCTGCCTACTTTTCCTCTGCTGTAGCTTTTCATCCACACGACTCCCCAGTGAAAGCCTAATGTACCGAGAATAAAATGAAGCCTACAAAAAATTTGTCAATTGTTGACTCCACAAATTTGCAATGGGAAATCGTAGGGAAAGAAAGCAAACTTACAATGGCAACAGCTATCGGTTTGTATTTGGGGGCCATTATTGAATTCATGTATAAAAAAGAACGAGTGGATGTGTCAAGGACAACTAAGAACCAGTGCTGGCGCCGGCAAATCGGTAGGATTATGTAGCGACATTTGTTTAAAACATCTACCGTCAGCTCTTCCAAATTTGAACAGGTGAAGCTGTTAAGCTTAAGCATCATCTCCACAAATTCTTCATCCGTAATATCCTTCATGTTGCTTTCATCTATTCGGTCTAATATATCAGCCTATGAAATATAAAACAAATGGTTAGACTCATCTCTCACCGTGTACTAAATTAAGTTAGGAAACTGTCATATACCTGCGCTATTGAGGACGTAAACCACACCTTGTGCTGACAGTTGTTGCTAAAAGATGGGCTACATAATATCGACATGTAACAGTCCACTATGTCGCCGGTAAGTTCTCCTCCAAATAAGAGCTCACAAAAGTCTCTTCCATTCAGAAGATGTCTTGCTCCTTCCCAGACGGTTACCCTACACAATTGTTAATTGTGTGTTCAGATACCAGTTTATCCAATAGAAAAACAATAAGCAAATTTTGTTACCTCAAATTATCTCTTCTGACAAAGTGGTCGATGACTTCTCGCTCTTCTACTGGAATAAGAGCAAGTCCTCTATAATCAGTCCTTCCTTTATAGGGATCGGCCACTTCAGTCTTTGGGGTGACTTGTTCATCTACCACCAGGATTGGTTCTTTTGCCACCTGGATTGAATCTTGTGCCACCTCGATTGGTTCATTTGCCACCTGGGTTGGTTCATGTGCCACCTGGGGTACAAACACAGCACATAGGAACCAAGTATTAACTATTGAAATATAAAAGATAAACACATGAAAGTACAGACTTCACCAACATGGAGTACAAAACTCAAGCACATAGGTGTAAAGTGTCAACTGCTGAGGTAGAATAGATGAGCACATGAAGTACAAATACCACCAACATGGAGAACAAAACTCAAGCACATTAGGTGTAAAGTGTCAACTGCTGAGGTAGAATAGATGAGCACATGAAGTACAAATACCACCAACATTGAGTACAAAACTCAAGCACATTAGGTGTAAAGTGTCAACTGCTGAGGTAGAATAGATGGCACATGAAGTACAAATACCACTAACATGGAGTACAAAACTCAAGCCCATAAAAACAAAGTATCAACTGCTGAGGTAGAATAGACGAGCACATGAAGTACAAATACCCCAACATGGAGTACAAAACTCAAGCCCATAAAAAGGTGTAAAGTGTCAACTGCTGAGGTAGAAAAGATGAGCACATAAGTGCAAGTATCAATAATATGAAGTATAAGACATCATCCATTAAGTGCAAATATCAACCCATCAAGTATAAGATATCATAATACTTATTACAAACAGACAGTTTACAAATGAAATGCAAGTAGGAAAAAAATAAAACATTAAGTAGTGTACAACACCTTCTTCTGCTCTTGTTCTTTATTTTTTCGTGCACGAGGACGAGCACGGTAGGTCTTTGTCACTTGTCTTGCTCTTTTGGCTGGTGTGGTGCTGGGGGGGCTGACAAAATCTGGAGATTTCTGTTTTCGCTTCCTATCCTCTCGATTGCGCACATTTGTCACAATCGAAGACATGACATTAGCCACTTCAATCTCATATTCCTCGAACTCAGCCCCTTCAATTGGTATATAATGTGCTGTCTTCAATGGTCTGGGGGAATCTGAAGGATCATGACGTTTTTTGGTTCGACTTTCTTCATCCACCATGTCTTCAGAATCATCCCCTTCTTTCTGTGCATCATGTACCAAATCAAGTACCCCCTCATGCACATATTCACCAACTTCCTCCTCAAGCTCCACCGCATTAGTCTCTTCCTCAGTTGGATGCTCCTCCTCACCCTGCTCCTTCATTACCATGTATTCCAATGAAGCAATTTTTTCTTTCAATGATTTAATTTCTTCTCCGTTCGCTGTAATCATTGCTTCATATATTGTATGATCACAGACATGGACTTCACTCATGACAGTACTGGCAGCCTCTGATTTCTTGATCAAATCTGCCAATTCTAACTCCTCTGGAGCAGGGTTGAGGTCTACAACCTATTACAATGGAAATAATTATCAAATTTAAATTATTATACAAACAACAAATAATGAATTATTACAATTATTACCATATCTGTTGTAACTTGCTTCAACTTCTTCTCTGCCTGCTCCACATTTTGTGGGAGTTTGCTATCTTTCCATCGGTAAAAGCGTGGAAACTCAAACAAACTCACTGGTGTAGCTAGTGATGGGATGCGTTCATAAACCCATGCCTGTCATTCATAAATCTAAAAATTATACTCACTTGAATATAAATATAATCAATGCTATTAGAAAAATGAAGCAAACACTTACCATCAACCCTACTGTACACCCATCAATGTACTTCTTTCTTGTTTTTCCACCTACTCCTAAATGGTTCCTCATATCTTGCACAAGAAACCTGTATGCAGCTTTGCCCCATGCATACAGACCAACTCTGGACAAATTGTCCAAGTATGGTAGGAGAAATCGTGGAGTCCAGTAATTAGATGTTGGAAACAAAATACAATTAAAAACAAAAACTATGTACAACCTAGAAAAATCATTCAAGTCCTCCACACTATCCTTATATACATACTCCTCAAGTTTTTTAGCTATTTTAGATCTAGTTATATTCTGCAGCTTTCCAGAAAAAAGCCGCTCAAAAGTTGAAGACTTTATCTTCAATGTTATGTCAACAGATTGCCCCACATGTGGCAACCCTAAAACCATTGAAAATTCAGCTGCAGAAAAAGGAACCTCAACCCCCTCCGCAAAATGAAATGAGAGCTTTTTTGGGTTAAACCTCCTAAGTATAGCTTCAAGTCGAATGAAACTTGAACTTAACTTCGGCATATCCATGTATATATAGAAAGGGGTCTTCTTCAATGCATCAAAATGTTTGGACCCCATCTTGGACTTCACAAGCTCCAATTTACTATGAAAATATTGGGGGGAGCAACAAGAACAGACCTCACAACGTCTTGGCTTTGTTGCAAGGCCAAAAAAAAAATAGTATATTAACAAATAATAAAGTAACCCTTTTAGATAGTGTGTACTAAAAGCATGAATATTTTCTACTAAAATATCTTCAAAAATGTACTATAGAAACACATAATATATACTACACTTTCAGTTATTCTATACAGATTATATACTAAAGTTCCATTTAATGTATACTGTAGTAATAAAGGTTTTATACTTCAGTTTCTTCTAAAATGTGCTGCATGTGCGAAGATTATATATTACATTTTCAATTAATGTATAATGCAGGCTGAATGTTTATGTACTAAAATGCTGCTATTATATATTGCAGCAACATAGATTACATACTACCCTTATGCCTGAAGTGTACTGTCAGATTGAATGCTTTATACTGCATTTGTTCCTAAAATGTATTGCACCTACAGAGATTTTATACTACACCTTTGTCCAAAGTGTACTCCGGATGCTCTTAAAATGTACTGCAGGTTTGAATGCTTCATACTACACTTATGCCTAAAGTGTACTGCACGTTTTCATGTTTTGTACTACTTTGCTTCAACAGAGATTTTATACTACACCTTTGTCCAAAGTGTACTCCATATGCTATTAAAATGTACTGAATGTTTGAATGCTTCATACTGCACTTATGCATAAAGTGTACTGCCAGTTTGCACGTTTTATACTACTTTGCTCCAATGGAGATTTTATTCTACACTTTTGCCTAAAGTGTACTCCAAATGCTTCTAAAATGTAGCACAGATTATATTCTACCTTTTGCCTAATGTATACTGCAATCTTGAATGCTTTATACTGCATTTGTTCCTAAAATGTACTGCACCTACAGAGATTTTATACTACACCTTTGTCCAAAGTGTACTCCAGATGCCCTTGAAATGTACTGCAGGTTTGAATGCTTCATACTACACTTATGTCTAAAGTGTACTGCACGTTTTCATATTTTGTACTAATTTGCTTCAACAGAGATTTTATACTACACCTTTGTCTGAAGTGTACTCCAGATGCTCTTAAAATGTACTGCATGTTTGAATGCTTCATACTGCCCTTATGCCTAAAGTGTACTGCCAGTTTGCATGTTTTATACTACTTTGCTCCAATGGAGATTTTATACTACACTTTTGCCTAAAGTGTACTCCAAATGCTTCTAAAATATAGCACATATTATATTCTACCTTTTGCCTAATGTATACTGCAATCTTGAATGCTTTATACCACATAAATTTGTTTCTAAAATGTACTTCTACAAAACAGATTGTATACTGCATTTGTGTCTGAAATGCCCTGCACCTACATTTTTGCCTAAACCGTACTGGCAGTTTGCTTTATACTATACTTATGCCTAAAGTGTACTGCACCAATAGATGTTTTATACAGCACTTTTGGCTAAAGTGTACTCCAGATGCTTTTTAAAGGTAATGCGTTTATTCACATTATATACTATCTTTTGCCTAATGTATACTGCAAGTTTGAATACTTTATATTACATACATTTGTTTCTAAAATGTACTGCTGCAACAGATCATATATAACACCTATGCCTAAAGTACACTGCTCGTTTGAATGTTTTATACTGCTTTGCTACTAAAATGTACTGCGCCTACTCAGATTATATTCCACACTTATATCTAAAGTATACTACCAATTTGATTGTTTTATACTACATTTGCTTCCAAATTGTACTGAAGCTACCCACATTATATACTACACTTTTGCTAATGTATACTGCATGTTTTCATGTTCTGTACTACAGATAACACACCACCACATTCAGATAGTTTTAAAATATAATTTTTCCGTACACTTTTTGTTTAAAAAGAAGTATAAATCCCTTAAAGGTGAAGTGCAACTTTCATGACCTTCAAGTACAAATCAGAACTTCCAATCTCACAATAGAAACCATATATCAAATGGGTCCAACTATTTAACGACTAAAAAATGAATAAAAACCCTAAACATGAGAAAATAGACAAGAAATGAGTGAAACACTGAAAAATCACGGACATTTGAAGTTTCAAATGCAGAAAACATACCTTTGTTCCTTTCAGTCACTTGTTTTTTTACTTCGCTTTTCTTTGCAGCTGTTTTTCGTTCCATTGTCGCAGTAAAATGGCAGAAATTTTGTTGTTGTTGTTTTTTTTTTTCCCACTTCTTCTTCTTCTTCTTCTTCTCGCGACAGTGGTAGAGGAACGGTTTCGCGCCCTTTTCTTTTGGCGCTTAGAAAGGTTGGTTTCAAGACAATAAAGAAAATAAGAAGCATTCTTCTTAAGAGAGAACGCATTTTCGAGGTTTTTTTGTTGTTTTTTCCAGCTGCAAGGGTATACTGGTCTTTCTGAAAGATATGGGGAGTAATTCCTAACTTTTGTGAAAAAGTGGGGAGTTTTGTGTGAAATAATTCAAATGGGGACTGATCACTAAATTGAAAGTAGGATTAGGAATTTTTTTCTAATTAACCCAATATTTAACATAATTTAAGAGAGATTAAACAAAATAAAATAATAAATTAAACATAAACATTCACATATAACTATCACTTCATTAAATTTTAAAAAAATAAATTCATGTTTTAAAAATTACATGTTCAAAATCTTTAATCATCATTTTTAATTCATCTCTTTCTTTTTTACTTTAAAAAAAAATTAATTTTCAAAAAAAAAAAGAAGGTGAATCGGTCCGATTTTGGTTGGTTTTCAACTGGTTTTGACCAGTTCAACTGATTTTTGATCGGTTCTCACTGGTTTTGACTACCACCAGTTTTGAGGATTCAACCAAACTAGACTGATTTTAGATCACCGGTTCGTTCCGATTTTCAAAACATTGGTTATATAACTTAGAGAACTTACCGACAATAATAAAATAATTAGTGGAAATCATGGATTCCTGAAATCAACGGTCTAGGTTTAAAGTTCGATTTCTTACAAAGATAAGAAAATTTGAATATTCTGTGCATGGTTGTGGAAAAAAGGTCTCATCCTCACGTACTTTAAACACAAAAATGATTGAAAACGTGATTGAATGTAAATTTATCGCCAGGAAATGATATCTAGAGACTAGAGAGTTGTCTCATAGCCTGACTCTATTCTCAACCCCCCCCCCCCCACCCCCTCTCTATTTTTATTGTACATTTCTAAATCTTTAAATTTAACTAGCCAAAAATTTCAGTGACGGAAAAAAACATTTCACGAAATAAAAAATATTTTTTTAAAAAAATATTTATGACAAATTTTCTTATTATTTTTCATGAAATAAAAATATCCAATAATTAAAATTTGAATACTTTTATATCAATTTCTAATTAATTTGATTTTATCAAAAGTAAATTCATAAAAATCTACAAAAATATTTTCTTAATTGGAATTTAATTTTGCTCAACTTAAAATTTTTTTGATTGTTCATTTTGTAATAAACTATAAAAAAATATGAAATATATTAAGTTTATATTTTATTTAACTATTTTCAATCTCAAACAAACTCAAAACACAAATTTTATGAAACAATTTCATTCTCTCAAATATATTTAAAAAAATAATCTCACATCACATCATAAACCCATCACATTATTATAATCATACAATTTATTTTATAAGCAATTACAACCTCATTTCAATTCTCATATATCTAAAATATCAAAACAACCCTAAAATGTTTAGATCATGCTTGACAAGCAATCACAGGAAAGCGGTCTTTCTGTCTAATTCAATAATTTTCACGTTCCCCGAAAAAAAAAAAAAAAAAAAAGTTCCCTTATTTCTTAATTTCATTTGTGTTTATCCTTTAATAGGGCGACATCTTTCTACATATTGTGTCAAGTTGGGATGGACGAGTCACCAATGGCATCATGTCCATGATGTTGGGATCCTGGCCATCATTCCTTGTTCTGTGGGCCTTTCCATATGCCCCGGAAGTTAGGCTGTGGTCTCGTGAGAATTTGTCACATGTTTAGTATTTTAAAATAAAATTTAAAATTATTTTGATGTTCTAAAGATATGAAAATGAGAGATAAAGTTATGATTAATTATGAAATAAACTGTAATAATTATACTGACATGATGGATTAAGTAATGTAATATAAGGTTGTCATTAATTGTATGATTGTTTTTAAAATATGTTTGAGAGATTATTTTATAAGTTTTGATTTTTGAGTTTGTTTGAGATTTTGAATATATAAAATAATTATAAATAATTTATAAATTTAATGAATTGAATTTTTTATTACTTTTAAAAAATAAATTGTCTACTAAGTTGGTAATTTCGAAGTAGCTCCAACGTAAATTGTTTTTTTTCCTTGAAATCAATTTTCATAATGTTTTCAATTTATCTGATTAGTTGAAATTTTATTTTATTTTAATAATTACGAAATAAAATAAAAAAAATTATATTGTCCAAAATTAGTTTATGAAATTTATTATTTATTTTATATCTTACTTTATAATTGTAAAAATTATTGCAAATAAATTTGGCAAAATTTAATAATTTTTTTAAAATTTAATTCTATATGCTAAAATTTGTAAAATATTATTAAACAAGTTAATAACTACATAAATTAAAATTGAAAATCTGAAAATAACAAAAATTAATAAATTTATTTTTTCTGTTTTTAGAAAATTTCTAATTAGTGAAAATTTCACAAATACATGGTGGATTACATTTCTTCTTTTGTCTACCTCCAAAAGAGAAAAGAGCTTGATGCTTCCAATGTTGCCTTCTACAGTTTTCTGGCTTTATAGGAAAACAACTCAGGTAGAAACAGGATGTCTTTCTTAAGCTTACTAAATTAATTAAGTACACTTTTGGACTTTTGGTTAGCCTAATAATAATAATAATAATAATAATAATTACAATTTGAATTTTTGGATGTCGATAAACACTTTTAAAAGTCATTTAAAAGATAAAAGTGTAAATCTATAAATAGAAAAACCGTAAAACTTATATTGAATAAAGTATAAAAGACGTATTAACATTATTATTGTCTTTGAATTCATAAAATGAATCAAAAAGATTTTTTTTTATAATTAAATTCATTTTAAATCCAATTCATCCCAATTTATTTTCAATTCACATATTTAAAACTCATATCAAGTTCGCTCATTTTGCATTCAATCCAATTAAGCCCAAGTTATATATGTTGGTACAAAGCGACCACTTGACTTTTGCGTCAGAGTGAAGAAATTCAGCAGCCGTGGAAGCCATATATATGTCACGAGATGCAAGAGTGGCCGGGGAATACTTTTCAAAGGGTATTTTGGTCCTTCCCAGTTTCTATAGGAAATATCATGGAAATTTCCTTGGACGAGTGAATGATAAATAAGTGTTTTTCCCTCCAAGTACGCTACAAATTTTTTGGAAGTCATTAAATACGCACCAAAAATCAAGATTCAGCGTTTAGCCACGATAAGAAAGAAATAAATTGATAATAAAATAATAAAGGATTAGAACTATTATTATTATATAATAATTCAAAATTTTTTAATGTGTTTTAAAAGAAGTATTTTATTTTGTATAGAATGAACAAATTGAGAATTAAAATTAAAAAAAATATTAAGATTTATTTTTTTTTATACTTGGGATTCATGATTTCACATGCTCTTATACTGTGGGAACATCATTCTCATTCTAGAATTATTTCCGCGTTGAAAAGCAGCCACAGAAAGAAAAAATGGACCTTTGATAACGACGATTAGATTTTTATGCTTTTAGGAAAATTAACTTTGTTCAAATAATTTTTCTAAATTATTAATAATTAAATTAACTTTTACTTGTAATTGTCAAATGTCTTATTTATTTTTATAAAAAACAATATAGAATTAAAAATAAAAAGCAAAATTGAATTACATACATCAACAAAATAAGCAAATGAAAAGTGAGTTTAATAATTTTGAATTATGCAAATTAACCTCATTACACATTACAAACAGCCCCAAATTCTATACTAATGAAACGTCCCCAATTTTATAATATCGTTACTTCGCATAAAAAATGGCTAATCTTTTACTCTCCTCTCTCTCTCTCTCTCTAAAATTCGAGAGAAATGGCGTTCATTTGGATCAAACATGGTACCTTTCACATGATAAGAGAAACTAATGTCACTTGAGATATAAGCTGCAGGACGCGTGCGCGTGCACAGACACACACGCACACACATATATATATATATACATACATAGATATATATTTGATTGAAGTAATTTGTACTTAAAAATTCAGAGTTGTGTTCTGGAAATTGCTTGCTGGTTCTGATTCTATTCTATTCTATTCATCTTTAGAGGTTCTAATTTCGTGTTGGGATTTGCTTGAATACTGAGAAGAAGTTAAACCTTGTGGACAGTGACATAATTTTTTCTTTGCGTTTAAAAAAATAAAAATTGAAAATTATTTTTTAAAAAAGTAGGGCCCAAATGAAAGTGAAAAGGAAACTTGTAAACATAAAAAAGTTAAATTCATTAAAATAACAAAAAGGAATTAAAAAGAAAAGAGAACTACAACCGATAGAAATATAGAATTGCTGGGCTGATTCTGCTCACGAATGCAAATGGAATAAAGGGCCGTGGAGTGGGTAGCGTTCCAGGTTATCGGACTTGACTTCCTCATGCACGCTAAGCAAATCCAGCCAAAAAGCAAAAAGAAAAATGAAAAACATAAGTGCGAATAGCCAAACTTCACATCAAATTGGTAAAGAGAAAATAAGAAAGGAGGAAAGTGACACGAAGCCGTCCCAATCTTGGCTTGAATAACGAATCCAATCCAGCAGAAGAAAAGTGAGATGTCAACATAAGTGAGAAGAGCCAAACTTCACATTAAATTGACAAAGAGAAGTCATTTCAATTTCCAATCACCACATTTTACTACGGCTATTTGTTGAAATCCTGTCTACAAGTTACGTTAGTAGCTAGGAATAATACATTTAATTTAAGATTTAGAACAATTTGTATTACCAAAGGTTGGCTTGGTTTTATTTTTATTTTCATCATATTTAAAATTTTAAAAATTAGTAAAAATAAATTAAAAATAAATATATATTTAAATAAATTACTGAAAAAGTAATGATTATGTTAGAATTTAATACGTTGAAAGTGAAGAGAAAGAGTAGTAATAATAATATATATATATATATATAAATTGTTAAAAAAATATAAAAATTATTAAAACATATATTTAAGAATAAAAATAAAAATGTGTATGTTTTCATTTTTAAATAATTAAGAATGTGGAAATAGAGTTTTAAAATGCAAACGAGCAGGGCCCTATTTTCTTTCTTTCTTTTCTTTTTTCAATTCCATGAAATCTCATCTCGTCGTTGTTTCTGCAACATGTCGGACTCAGTTCGAATTTCATATTGATGTGACATTTACAAACATATATTAGTCTCCACCGCTCCTACCTCTTGGGAGTATTTGATGCTGGGTGGGTGCACCTATGATTATAAATGAATATTAAACGGATAGAATATGTTATTTTTATATTTATATTCGTTTAATTTTTTAAATATTTAGACACGGATACAGATTTAACGGGCATTTAAAAATGATATTTAAATTCGTATCCGTCAGATATCGGTTTATTATAATTATTCAAATGCATTCATATTTTATTAAATTGATCTGTATTTGAATTATTATTTTATACTCGTATTCGATGATAATTATTTAGATATTTAGCTATAAATATTCAAAAACATGAATATATGAATATATAAAAAATTTATATTTTAATTAATAGGAGAAACTATATAATTTCTTTAAAACGAAAGCAATCAAATAAACAACATAATTTCTAATTTCTAATTAATTTTATAATTGATTATTATTATTTTTAATAATAATAATAATAATAATAATAATAATAATAATAATAATAATAATAATAATAATAATAATAATAATAATAATAATAATAATAATAATAATAATAATAATAATAATAATAATAATAATAATAATAATAATAATAATAATAATAATAATAATAATAATAATAATAATAATAATAATAATAATAATAATAATAATAATAATAATAATAATAATAATAATAATAATAATAATAATAATAATAATAATAATAATAATAATAATAATAATAATAGCATTTAAGTATATTAATTACAAGGTCAACCAACAATAATTATGTTAATTAACTTTATTCTTCAATTTTTTTTCTAATATTACAATAATTTTTTAAATTTATTTTTTTTCCCAATTCTTCAATTATAATATATACACACATATATGAATTATGAATTTTTTACTAAAAAATATAAATAATATATTATTTAATCAATATATATATTTGAATCGGATATTGAATGGATTTAATACACATTAACTATATCCGTGTCTATTTATAATTAGATATCTACTAATCGAATACGAATAATATGCACTTTAAATGAATACGAATAGATTTTATATAAACAAATAAGAATGCAAATGATAAATAAATTTTTGAATATTTTTTTACAGACGCCCCCAGCATTAATTCCAAATGCAAATATTTACTATTTCTCGAAACTATTCATGTAACATTCTTAATCAAATCCCACTCCCAATGCAAAAGTTTAGCATTTATTTTCAAAATTATTCATGTAACATTCTTAATCAACTCCCAATGCTATATTTATGTAACATTCTTAATATATGTACTAGTACTAGATATGCCTCCAAACGTGCTGAAAAATGTGAAGTGACGCGTGCCGATGAACTCCCAATGCAGAAGTTAATTTCAAGATACTTTTTCCATTTTCGACGAATGTGAAGACAAATGACTAGAACAATGTATTTCAAAGAAACTAAAATTTATGAACAGTTTAAACTAACAATAAGAGTTGCCTTTCATCTTCTTCAGCCTAAAGCATTGGCAATGTACATAGCTCTTTCTTTAATGGCCTATACACAAGCAAGTGTTCACAAAATTAGACACATTTATGCCATATTAATTAGATACTAAACTAATATATCCAAAAATTTTCAAATGGAATAAGTATAATTTTCAATATGAACGTGTAGAGATTTGGTCTCCAATGGCATTCAAAGCATGTTACTAGATTAACACAAGTTGAAAATCAAAGTGCCAACTCTTAGGAGTTAACTTGTGTATATAATGAGGCACTTCGACGAGTACTTAGTCTATGCATATAATGAGCATATTCTCAAAAAACCAGTCTTCTAAAAATTGATCAGATAAAATTAGAATTAGAATTAGAATTAGAATTATTTCAAAGTAATTCTAATAGATTGTGGCAAATCAATGCTATATTCTCATTTCATAATTGCAACTAAAAAGTTTTAAGTCACTCCAATTTTTTCGCCTTATTTATTATTTGTTTGGGATGTTTAATGTTGATGGCAGACAACACAAATAAGATGAAATATGGTTAAATAATGTTTAAAACTAATTGAGCTTCATTTGATCACATGCATGCCCAATAACGAATGTCAAAGTTCGAACTTAATACAAATCAAGCATGAATTAGCCTAAGGTAATATTTGATTCCACTTAAATGGTTACTCACCAAACAACTATTATATGATAGTATGCATAAAATTATTTAGGTTTAAAAAGTTTAGGAGTACTAATTGAATATTTCTAATTTCTTTTTTTCTCCACAAACATACAAGTTTCAAGAGTTTATTAGAGTTTGAAACTTCACACCTATAAATATGATAATAATGCAACTTAATCAATTGACCAGCTAAATTCACCCTTTGAAACGATGGTGTTTGATTTTAACTATATTTTGACTGTTTTCATTAGATATTTTGCAATTTAAATTTATCTATACTTCTATAGATTCAACCTGAATTGAGCTTCATAAATAATAAAAAAAAAATAATAAACAATTAATATGTTATATATTTATACTCTTTGTCAAACCAATACATGTAAGCATTAATAATACATAACTTTCCATATAAATTCATCCTCTTTACCTAACCAGAAACTTGGTAAGTACTATAATACCTTAAGTAGTGACTAGGGAGAATGAATTTTGAAATGAAATAGGATATGGAATATAAATTGAAATAGAGGATTTAAACCACTTTGACAAGAACTCCAAATTTTCAGAATAATTAAAATATCTGTTCCAATCCTCTTCCCTGTTAGAGTTCGTCCAAAATAAATAAATAAATAAATAAAATAATGAGAACCAGAGAGAGAGAGAGAGAGAGAGAGAGAGATTGTTGAACTTCCAGGTCGGTGACACAGAAAGAAGCCTTCTAAGCAATCTGATTGTGTATAAATTTGGAGGTGATGCCAGAGAGACGTTGATAGACAAACTCTCTGAACTGGTTCAAAACCGTAGGATCATTTAGCTAAGTTGTATTGATGCCATTGTAATCATTCTTGCGAACTTGTTGGCACTACACAAACTGCACCAATATCTCTTGAACCACATCAACACCACCATTTCGCTTAACAGTAACTTGAATCGCGTCAAAGTCTGCTAAGCTAAACTGGTTATCCGATGGCTCAGTTAGGGCTGAATTCGGCAAATCACAAGCATGAGATGTTGAATTTCACCTAAGGCATCAAGATAGACCTGTATGATCGCAAAGTAGAAGATGATCCATATGGGTCTCTATTAAATTGAGCAACGTAAAACACTCAGGAAAATAAAAAGAAGATATACAAACAGAATAAGAAGATAAATCCAGTAACTGAGAGCAATATCCTTAGAGTTTAGCAAGCAATGTCCCCCTTGCTTTCTATAAATAGAGGTCTTAAGGCTGTAAAGTGCATATATATATTTTTTTTTAGCTTAACAGAACTTTCTCTGTTTCAAACTCTCATTTTCTTCATTTTTTCTTCTCCTTCGTGTAGATTTCCAAATTCCTCAACCCCCAAAGTGTCACTATAAAATTTTTCGCTCACCCGCACATATTCTCTTAGTTTTTGGTAGCTCGCACTTAAAGATTTGTGGTCAAGTATAACAAATGGTACTAGAGCTATTTTTTTACACTGAAGCTTTGCATTCATGGCCAAAATAATTCCAACAGGACTGAGGCCCTGGGAAAAAGGTTGCCAAGGTGAAGGACAGTGATCAACTCCTTGTGGCTGGCCAACAAGAGTTGAGAAAACAAATGGAGCGCCTCAGTGAGAAGTTTGAAGAATTGCTAAGCAACATTAAGGGTAAGGAACTTGTGTTGGCGTCACTACTCTCCCTTCAACTCAATCTTAGGCCCAAGAGTGACGCGTTAATCCCACCCTCCTCGCCTAGCCTAAAAGCTAGTGAAAGCTCCAATCACAATCCAAGTACCAACCTGAAATTCACCAAGGTAGACTTTCCTAATAAGTTTAGTTGAGAGAACCCAAGGAAGTGGATTACAAAGTGCAATAAGATTTCTTTGATTAAACCCATGAGTGATCTTCATAAAATTCTCTTAGCATCTATCCATATGGAAGATTTGGCCAACACTTGGTGTTTGGACTATGTGGAAAGGAAGGAGAATATTGGATCAGACAAATTTGTGGAGATGCTCTTGCTTAGATTCTTGTATGAGAAAAGAGAGAATCTGATTGGCCAATTCAACAAATCAAAGCAAAAAACCTTAGTTACTGAATGTGCACTTCAATTTGAAGATTTTTTGGCCTTTATGGTAAATATATATGATCAGAAGCCTGATGGAAGAATACTTTATAAAAAGCTTCATAAGCAGCCTAAAGGAAGAACTGGCACAGATGGTGGTGGAGATGCTAGCAAGAGATCCTCATTGAGGTCCCCTTACAAAAGGAGACAAGAATAGGACTGTCAAGAATTGGAAAGCTGATAACAAAAAACACCCTTGAGAAGAAAAATTATCTACCTGTAAAAGGACTCTCACTCTCAAATGAAGAAATGGAAGCCAGAAAGAAAAAGGGCTTATATTTTAATTTTGATGAGCTATAAATACAAAAAATTATTTTTCATTCTAGGAGATCAAAGAAGGTGAGATTAATCTGTCTAATGTGATCCATAAAGAAATATAGTTCAACAAAATTCACTTTATTTGCCTAATATGAATATCGAATTTCTCTAGCAAATAAAAATGACTAACAATTAAATTAGGGATGGCACCTACAAGGAGGGGGGGGGGGGGAGCTACTTCCTCATCGCCGTCCCCTATCCCTACAGTGGGGAAATTTTAGCCCCTGTTTCCATTCCCCGAATCCCTACAGGAACCTATGGAGATCCCCAAAATAACATGCATTATCTATTTAGTACCAAATTTATGACTAGAAATTACGAATAAAAATAAATATTATATTTAAATTATATATTTTTTTATTATATATACTTTATGATTCATTAATTATTATAATTTAAATGAAATTGATAAAATAATAAAAAATGTTACATATATGTAAATATTATTAAGGTATTTATAGTTAGTTGGCGAGGACGGGACCTCGCGGGGTGGGGAGTGTATCCCTATTCCCATCCCCGAATTAGTTTTGGGAGTATTTTCTGTACGATGTAATTTAAACCAAGATGCATATATATATATATATATATGAAATCCAAACGCCATAATAATAATGTATTTACATACTTGTTTGAGCCATGTGACTGATAATCAATGATTCCTAAAATGCCACGATCAATTATTAAGTCTTCCTCTCCTTCTCGGACAAACCACTTGACAGCTTTAATGGGATAGCAATATCAAAACATATAGTGGAGAGGGAACCTAGCCACAATATATATGAGATAAAATCCTAAAAAGCTCTCCTATCACGGACTCTAAAATTGAGCTTACATTAGCTGTCATACCAAGTCTGTTTAAAAAAGGGCCTTAACAATATTAAATCAAAATGTTAGGCCTTATGAGTCCATCTCATTAACCTTATTAATTTAGCCTATTTTTATTTTATTATAAAACAAATCCAATTAATAGAAGTCCACATATTGAAACAAAATTTCAATATTCTCCCACTTGGACAAATATTAATTGTAATTTTTTAAAAAATAAAATAAAATAAGAAGTAAAGTTTGAGAAAGCGGCTCTCGGGCTAAATTACAAAAGATTTTGACTATGGCCACAATTTAAAGAAAAGGAATATAGTAATGAGACAAGACTATCAATAAAATCCAATCCAATCTAGTAAAAATTACTAATATTAAATCATGGGGCAATTCTATTTTTCATTAACACAAAACCTTTCATGGTCACATATAGTAGCAATTCCACTAACATGGATTCAGACATAATGGTATAGTAAGAAATAACAACTTAAATATGACCCAAATATATATATGCTATTTCATTGTCAGTCTTCCAATTTTCTTATAAGATATGTTTTTAGAACAATATGAAATCCCAAGAAAATTTGATTTTTTATAAGATATGGGTCTCTTGAGCAATAGAAAACCCCAAGAAAATCCATGATTTTCTTGTAAACATGAATTTCTAGAAATAATATGAAATTCCAAGAAAATTCAACTTCAAAAGAAGTCATATATGCCTCGTTCAATACAAAATACAACATGATGTCATTTATGAGACATACCCAACCCTCAAGATCAATACATAATCTCAAAATATATATCAAGCGAGATATAACCATAATATGTGCACACAATTATAACAAATATATTAATAGTAAAAAAAAAAAAAAACCTTGCATTAATAAAAGCTAATAAGACAAAAGGCTTCAATATTGTAACAATTTAAAAAAAAAAAAAAGATATCACTTAACCCAATGTATCAAAAGACTTAATCATACTCATGTGTTCTATATGTCTCTTGAAAATAATAGGCCTCAATCCCTTGGTCAAAGGATCCGCTAGCATAGAGTCTGTATCGACATGCTCTATCATAATGGTGCTATTTTTAACCAAGTCTCTTATAGCAAGATATTTAAGTTCTACATGCTTAGATGAATTGGATGACTTATTATTTCTTAAAAAAAACATGGCAGTAGCATTATCACAATAAATTCTCAACGGCCTAGAAATTGAATCAACAACCAAAAGTCCTGAAATGAAGTTCTTTAGCCATACAACATGTGTGGCTGCTCCATAACAAGCAACAAACTTAGCTTGCATGGTTGATGAAGCAGTAACCGTCTGCTTAACACTCTTCCATGAGATAGCTCCACCTGCCATTGTAAAAATATAACCTGAAGTAGATCTCAAGTCATCGGGACAACTAACAAAATCTGAATTTGAGTATCCAATAATCTCAAGATGGTCAACTTTTCTATATACAAGCAATTAAGTCTCTAGTTTTCTTCAAATATCTTAAGACTTTCTTAACAGCCACCCAATGTTCTTGTCCTAGATTGAAAAGATAGCACCCAAGAACACCAACAACAAAGGCTATATCAAGCCTAGTGCAGACTTATGCATACATCAAACTAACAACAGCACTAGAGTAAGGAATATTCTTCATAGATTGTTGCTTAAGTTCGTTTTTAGGGTATTGTGCAATGCTACGTTTATCACCTTTCACAATAGGCACATCACTGAGTTTACAATTCTGTATGTCAAACCTAGCCAAAACACGATCAATGTAACTCACTTGAGAAAGTCCTAACAAGCCTCAAGTTCTATCATGATGGATCTCAATTCCAAGAACAAAAGATGCTTCACCAAGTTTCTTCATGTCAAAATCACGACATAACATTAGTTTAGTATCATAAAGCAAACCCAAATTACTGCTAGCAAGCAAAATATCATCAACATAAAGCACCAAAAATATGAATCTGCTCCCACTGGTCTTGAGGTAAATGCAATGGTCCACCTTATTTTCCTTAAAACCTAATGAAGTCACTAACTTATAAAACTTCAAGTACCACTGCCAAGAAACCTGTTTAAGGCCATAAATTGACTCATTCAGCTTACAAGCAAGATGTTCCATCCCTTCTTGAACAAAACCCTCTGGTTGAGTCATATAAACTTCTTCGTCAAGGTCACCATTAAGGAAAGTTGTCCTAACATCCATTTGGTGGAGTTTTAAGTCAAAATGTGCTACTAAACTCATAATGATCCTGAAGGAAACTTTGGAGAAAACAGGAGAGAAAGTATCGCCATAATCAATTCCAGCCTTTTAAGTAAAGCCTTTAGCTACAAGTCTAACCTTAAATCTTTCAATCTTTCCTTTTGAGTCTTTCTTGATTTTAAACACCCATTTGCAACCTATAGTCTTTCAACCTTGGGGTAGATCAACTAACTCCCATACATTATTCTCTTTCATTGAGTGAATCTCATCCTTCATAGCACTAAACCACAAATCTGATTGAAGGATTAGACATGGCATCAGAATCGCTGATAGGATCAACAACATGACTAATATCAAAATCACTTTCGAAGAAATATACAGTAGTCATCAGGAATTGTTGTACATCTCTCTTTAGTAGAATGTCTAGGGGGCATTTAATGTATGCGATTTTGAGGTTGATAAATATTCAAATCTCTCTCCATATTAACAATAGGTGAAGTGACTTGATCATGAGAATTTTTAATTTCATGCACAGCAGGTATTGAAAGTGTAACAAATTCAATTGGATCATCAGCTACTATAGGACGAGAACATTCACTCATGTTAGGTACATCATGCTCTAAGAACTTAGCTATCTGAGACTCAACCACTCGAGTTCCAAACGAAGGACAAAAGAATCTAATCCTTTAGAATGATCTGGATACCCAATGAAGTAACTTCGAGTAAATTTGGGGCTAGTCTTTTTCTCAAAAAGGTTGTAAATTCTAACCTCAGCAAGACATCCCCACACATGAAAATGATGTAAGCTAGGCTTTCTACCAACCCATAACTTAAAAGGTATTTTAGGAACTGATTTGGTAGGAACACGATTAAGTATATACATAGCAGTTCTTATGGCTTCACCCCAAAGAAATTTAGGTAACTCACATCAGCTCATCATGTTACTCATCATCTCAGCTAGGGTGTGATTACACCTTTTAGCTACAACATTTTGCTCAGGACTCCCAGGCATGGTATATTGAGCAACAATTCCTTATTCTTGTAAATATTTGGCAAATGGTCCTATATGTTGCCCAGTCTCATCATGTTTGCCATAATATTCATCATCTCGATCAGACCTTACAATTTTGATGACCTATCCCAATTATTTTTCAACTTTAGTCTTAAAAACCTTGAATTTTTCAAGAGAATTAGATTTTTCTTTAATAAGATAAATGTAACCATATCACGAAAAATCATCAATAAAGGTGATAAAATACATATTACCACATCAAGTAGGAATATATGGGTCAGAGATATCCGTGTGAATAATTTTCAAAAGGTTAGAACTACGAGTGGAACCTTTTTTATTCGACTTAGTTCATTTTCCCCTAATACAATCAACACAAATTTCCATGTCCCCAAAATCAAGACTAGGAAGAATGCTATCTTTTATTAGTCTTTCTATTCTATCTTTAGAAATATGGTCAAGATGTCTATGTCGTAACATGGAAGAGTTGTCATTACTTAGGTGTCTTTTGGGCACAATATTTTCAATATTGAGGGATGGACAAATTTGATTAGAAACCAAGGTCAATATATACAAACCATTGTATAAAATACCACAACCAAATTTTAGAATCTAAAATCAATTTAATCTTTTCTTTGCCAAAAGAAACATCATAACCCAAATTATCCAAAGCATAAATAGAAATTAAATTCCGAGTAAAAGTCAGTGCATAAAAGACACTTTCCAAAATAAGTTTAAAACTAATTCTAAGTTCAAAATGACTATTCCTACATATTCTACTACTACTAGGGCTTCAATAGCTACTCCAATCTTACACTCTTCTCTACTTGGTTTTCTTTTGTTTATGAATCCCTGCAATGAAATTGCAATATGGGCGTTTGCCCCACTGTCAAGCCACCAAGAATTAACAGGAATGTTAACTAAATTTGACTCAAAACAAACTAGGGTTAATGGATTACCTTTTTGTTTCTTCTTGTCTAACCAAGCTTGGAAATCTGGACACTCAAACGTCTTATGGCTCAGTTCTTTAGGTCTGACCATTAATATTCTTGTTAGTATTCTGGGCCCTTTTATGAGAACAATAATGAGGTTTCTTAGGGTTGGAGATATTTTGACTCTTTCTAGATTTAGGACCAGGATGAGAAACAAGCAAGGTTGTCTATCCACTCTCCCTCTTAATTTTTTCTTCCTTAGAGACACATTTGGAGATGAGGTCAAGAATACTCCATGACTCATTTTGGTTGTTATAGGCTATTTTGATTTGACTAAATTCCATAGGCAAGGAATTGAGAGCAGTGTGAACAATATAATTATCATAGAGGATAATATTAAGATCTTTAAGTTTGGATTGGATGTGAACCATTTTTAAAATATATTCCCCAACCCCATCAGAGTTATTATACTTCATACTTGCTAAATCACTCATTAGATTCCCAGCTTCAAACTTATTAGACACTTGATACTTTTGTCCTACCGCGTGGAAAAACTCTCTAGCATTATTGGTCTCACAAAGTGCACTAACTAGATACTCTCTAATAGACTTTTTCATAGCTAGAAGACTTAGACAATTGAACCTCTGCCACTGAGCTTAAGCTCTTTTCGCTGCGTCGGAAGAACTAGCAGTAGGTAGGAGAGGTAGATTCTCTCAAAGAGCTATATCAATATCTGCTAATCCCAAGGCAAACTCAATATCATGCTTCCATCTTTTATAATTTCTGCCATTCAATACTTCAATAGCCATTATTTAAATTCACAGTAACTGTTCAAAATAATAAGAATGCAACAAATCACATCAATAATAATCAATTAACAAGAATAAGCTTAGAACAATAGAGCTTAATTCCTTATAAAGTCCTCATGAGTGATGAGAAATTCCCATCTGGGTAGAGAATGCCATGCACACAAGGCCTTGCATGCAAGAATAGCACAGAGATATACTAATTGTTGAAGAGTTGCCTCCTTTGGGAAACAAATCTTCTAAATTAATATATCTCCATTAATATGTGTTGTACCAATAAAACTAATTATCACACATATCTAACCTCCTTTGGGCAGGTAAAAATGTATAATAATACTAACTCGAAATATGCATGCCATAAATTTTACAAGTCTCAATAAATAAAATACTTTGGTGTAACTATTTATTTTAACCCATAAAATAAGTGGATGGCCAAGTTTAATAATTAATTGCCCAACTTGCATACGTGCAATATGTATACAAGACTCCTATAAAATTGATTACTAAAACAATATGTACTTTAGGGAGTTATAAAGAAAATTCACAACATTTACATTATTTTAGAATCTAATTATTTAATTCTCATGATATAAGACATCCCACAAGAAAACTGGAAAAAAAAAAAATTGATTTCCCTAGTGATAATCAAAAAGCTATAAAATAGTCTCCCTATCAACATATATAGTAACCACAAAAAACGTACATATATACAAAACTAATATGCTTTTATTATACAATAAAATAAATCCATATATGTGGAATAAAAGCCTATTTGAGTAGAAAATTCAAACACAATAAAAGGGAAGCAATGCATTTATGTAAAACAGAAAGGTCCACGCCTGATGATTCAATTGATATATATGTATGATATGGCAATTTTTGTATGAAAGCAAACTTGTTCCCTAATTCATCATCTTTATTGACTTATCAAATTTGAGCAAATCATGGTGATAAAAGAAATTGACAGATTCCATCGGATATATGTATATAGGATTTAAATTTCTTCAATTCATACATATCATTAAAAAAATTATCAATACATACATAGGCATAATAATGAAATAATAGATCTACAAAAATATAATCAATAAAATTAGGGTTTGATTCATAGATACAATAGGCTTTGATACCAACTGTAAGATGTAATTTAACCCAAAATACATATATCTATGAAATCAAAATGCCATAATACTGATTTATTTATATACCTATTTGAGCCATGGGATCGATGATCAATTATTCCTAAAATTTCACGATCAATTGCAAAGTCTTCTTCTACTTCTCGCACAAACCACTTGACAGCTTTAATGGGACAGCAACATCAAAACGTGGAGTGGAGAGGGACGTAGCCAAAACATATATAAGGTAAAATCTTAGAAAGCCCTCCCATTACAGGACTCTAAAATTGAGCCTACATTAGCTATCATACCAAGCTTATTTAAAAAAGAGCTTTAACAACATTGAGTCAAAATATTAGGCCTTATGAGTCTATCTTGTTAACCTTATTAATTTAGCCTGTTTTTATTTTATTTAAATAGAAAACTAATTCAATTAACAGAAGTCCACTTATTGAAATAAAATTCCAAAATTTTCATTCCCATTCC
Source organism: Jacaranda mimosifolia (assembly GCA_018894105.1). Taxonomy (NCBI): domain Eukaryota; kingdom Viridiplantae; phylum Streptophyta; class Magnoliopsida; order Lamiales; family Bignoniaceae; genus Jacaranda; species Jacaranda mimosifolia. The sequence continues at coordinate 33,613,838 of CM032125.1, read as the reverse complement.
CATCCCCATCCCCACATAAAAAAATTTCCCCAATTTAGGAACCCGAACTCGAGGATCCACGTGCAGAGCCCAAAATTGAGTATTATTTTGCCATCCCTACAATTAAATCTCATATATAACAGGCAATTGCCTTCTTGAAGCTATGCCTCACACCATATACCAGTGGAAAATGCTAACTCTGAAAATTTAGAAACTCTCCTCCTAATCCCTTTTCTAGCCAGAATCAAGATTTTCTCAGTGTCTTTCTCTGCACAAACAAGCAATAATTTCCATTTTCCCACCCACAAAGAGGAAGTAAATAGTCAATTGTCAAGAAATTAGCTAAACTCTAAGACAAACTTGCAGGGGTTTTCAAACAAAACTGGCCCATAAATTTAAACAACCTAAGCAGAAAATATTAGGAAAACCCACCTCCAAAATACACTCATAAAAAGAAAGAATAAATAAAAAGATAAAGAACACCTGTAGCGATGGCCGAGACCCGACCCTTCAATCCCTTGGGCCACTTGCTCCGCCGTGGAGTTGGCTAAGAAGTCTGAAAGGCCCTTTTCTGCTAAATAACCACATTTTTGCTCTTTTCCTATGGCAACGACTGTGTAAAATGCAAAGCAAAAGGAAGCCGCAACGGTTGACGGATTTTCAACTGCCTTTTTAGAGCACGGAGTTCTATTTATGCGCTCTCTTGTAGTTTCCTTTTTCCATTTTCCTTGGCTATTTTGATAATTTTCAAAATTATTTTGTTAATTAGTATTAAAAATTTCGTGGTTTATAATATATATATATATATTTTAATATAGTAAATTGAAAATTTTGTGATCTTAAAAAGGAAAAAGATTAGGTAATGAAAGATTAAGACAAGAATATGGGACAATAGTAAAATAAAATATATGTAAATGGGGTGCTCCCTTCAAATTTCATTATTTCAACATATTGTTGCTCAAAATTAACTTAAAATTATTCTATTCACTTAATTTGCACTTTATTATAATAAATTGCATTATAATGGCATTTTCAAGCCAAATGTTAAAAGTTCCTTTGTTATCTATATTATTAATAAAATATCTATCTTTTTTCATGTGTTTTTAAGTGATGTACCTAAAATGTCCTTATTTCCCCCCTTCTAAATTTCATAACTACGACTTATATATTAACCATCCATCTATACTCAAAACCATTTTATAACCCATAATTATAATTCCCATATTCTTATCATGATCTCTTATGTAAAAATTTGTATAAATATATTAAAATTATTAAAATATTAATATTCTATAGAAATAATTCTTTTTATTTAGATTATGCTATAAAAATTTAAGTACATATATCGAATGTATTAAAATTACTAGTTATATAATTACATAATTTTATTTTTTTTATTGTTGTCGTTCGGCAACTAATTTGCCTATTTTTCATATTATAATTGATACTTTTTATGGCAAAAAAATTATGTTCTGTTTTCACCTGATTGTTAGTAGACAAGATCCTTAACATTAAAGAATGTCAGTTCACAACAGTGAGGCCCTGTTTACTGATAGGCATGGACTTGTGTTGACTGATAGATTCGGTGTTGGTGCTGTGCGGTTTGGTTGATGCACCAGGTGTGGCAGGCCTTTTTTTTTATTTATTAATTTAATTTTTGAATGATATATTTTTTCATTTTTTTAAAATTTAATTTAATATTATTTATTTACAAATAGGCATTCAAATTTCTGTTTTATGACTAAGTTATTCACTTTTTTAATTAAACAAATAATCAATATATGAAAAAAAAATAAAATTAATAGAATGTGTTGAATAAAATTAAAAAATAGATAAAGTTAAATTAAATAAAAAATTCAGGTAAATAAATCAATGATTTAACTCTTCATTTTTAAATTAATAGAATGGTACCAATTAATTAATTTATTTTTACAAAAAGGATGGATATTAACGGTAAAATTTAAATTTTACATTTTTGCATGAATATTATCTTGATATAATTGGTCCATATATTAAAATACATAATATTTCACAACTTGATTGCTATTGGATTTTTGGGCTTAAAGACTTAATTTGATTGGCCATAAAACTTCACTTTGACACTTAATCGAATTTAATTTGTATGCAAAATAAATATTAAAATATAAATTAAAATTAATTATTTATTTCTTATAATTAAATTTAATAAACTCTAAAATACAAATAGAAAAATTAAATCACTAACTAGTATGTTATTTTATATATGTTAATTTTAATTGGCTCAAAAATTGATTCATTTATTATGTATTTGGCCATCATTAATATTAAATTAACTTAATTTAAGTTAATAGAAAGAAAAAAGAAAAGAAAAAGTGGACATGTGTCCATTTCTGCTGTGCACCGGGTGCGACACCGAGGAAGCTGGGTGCGCGTAGAGATTTTCATCTTTTATCTTTCTTTTTTTTTTTTAAATAAAAAGATTGCAACTTCAAATATAAAAAAAAATTGGTTATAGTTCATATTTTAAATAATGCACTTGTATGTACGAAAATGAAATTACTAAATTAATTACCATTTAATAATTAGAATAATGACTGTTTATTATCGCTAACCTATGACAAGCTAAAATTATAAATTTGCTAAAAAAAGTTGGATGTTACAATAAAGTTGGGCCAACTGCAGATGCTGAAAATTGTACAGAATGAGATTGGAGAAAATGGTTTTCAGGCGGGGAAGAGAGATTTGATTTTGGGTACTTTATTTCAATATATTTTATTTTATGAATATATATTGAATGTGAATAGCTTTGAATTACACATTTGCAGCCTAGTCTGGTCCAGCCCACTGAATTAGGATTAATGACAAAATTATCTGGCCCAATAAAGAGGTTGGGATATTAGGGCCCAAGCTCACTTAGATGCACCGAGAGGCGAGAACCCAGGTAGGAGATTAATTGGCTACAAATAGGTGCATTGGACATCAACGCCATTCTCATCAAAATAAACTATCGGGCGAAGGTGCGTTAGGTACGTTCTCGTATATCAGACAAACCATATAAACATTACCGGATTTTAGGATTTAGTTGGATTCATTTAGTATATTGATTTTATTATTGAAGGGTAATCAACTTATCATTGCAACTCCAACAATCTTTAACTATCATTAAGTTGTGACTTGTAAGGTCTAGAACTGAAGCGACCTAACCCAAGAATTAAAGTCTTTATCAAGAGGAAGAACTCCAAACTTTTATGAAATTTATAATTACATATTTATTTATATATTTTTATACTCAAAATATAAAAAAATTAAACATTAATTAAAGTAGATGATTCGTATAACACTCAATGATAAAATTGATCCAAAGTGTTCAATTTGAATTTAAATCTCAGGCTAATATAAAGGTTTATCCATAGTATATATTTTGTTATTATCCACAATAGTCGGCTATGGCCAGATCTTGTCGTTTGCTATTGTCATGGTTGGGTGGCATTCTGAATTTGGAGTGGAGATGCGGGTGATGGTAAGGGGTGGGAAGGTGTATTATATAGATATATATGTACATATATATTATTGTGTATATATAGTTATATGTATATGCATCTTTATATTATGCAAAATGATAAAAATATATTAGATAATTCCTCATCGAACCCAAAACTATTGTAAATAGGTTCAAGAATACTTATGTTTTTGGATATTTATGTAATTTTTTTGTTTTTTTTGATAATTTTTTAACGGTAAAGTATTTTTGTCTTTTTATATTTTTTATTTATATTACATTTATGTTTTAAAAATTAAGGAGGTATATGTAATTTTAAAACAAAGAGATTTTTTCTTTTGTAATTATAATCAATTTCAGGAGATTTGAATGTAATTTACCATATATATTATATTCAAAAATATGCTCACATAAAAAAAAAGAAGATAAATGTAAAACTATATCATAAAAAATTACATATATGATAAAACTAAACAAAATGATTATAAAAAATATACTTGAAGTAAAATCCAGCATAGATTAACTTGTTTTGTTTATTCATTGTTGTCACGTGAAATACTTTATCTATTTTTAATATTATTATTTTTTAATCTATTTATAGCAAAAGCCAAAGGTACTATGTACCATTTTTCTCAATGATTGTTAGCTGTCAGTACCCATGAAATTAAGGAATGTCATTCCATAACTTTCAGTTAACGTGGCAGACATTGACTTAGATACTCTTGGTCGGATAAGTGGGTATCAGGCCGTCAGATGGGTGGGGCCCACTCAATGGTTTTTTATCATTTTATTATTGTTTAAAAATAAAAAATATTAATTTATACATATTTGTTACATATTATTTATTCTTAATTTTGTTAATTTATTTTATCATCAGAATATCACATTAATCATATTCAAATTCATTAACCATAAAATATTCTACATTATTTTAAAATAATAACCCATTCATATAATTTAAGAAAAAAAATAAATCTTTCAAGTTTCAACATAAAAAGAATATAAACAATCTAAATTTTCAATTCTATATTATTCTAATTATTATTTTCATATAAAATATCAAAATGCAATATCACTTCCCACATATGTACAATCTCCTCGCAGTACTATTTCCTCCTTCGAGTTGTAGAACACTGGCACAAAAACATGAACCAGAGAAGAAAAGTAACAAACACATGACCCACTCCATGAAAACTTGGCTAGCTAGCTAATAAGAAAAGATGGGTGGTGAAGACTGGGGGCTCGGAGTGTGGGGAAGTGGTGGGTGGAAATGCAACTTTTGCTAGGACGTACATGTAGATTATCGAGAAGATAAAGAGACCAAGTCCTCGGTGCTTGCTATCATCAGCACAAGAGCGTTGAGATGCCGGAAAGTGAAGATACTTCGGCAGACGGTGGTTTCCTGGTGGTGCTTACAACTGCACTGCTTACCGGTTCGTGCGGTTCTTCTCCTGTGAGACTTATGTGACCACTTGATGAGCCAATCCCGGCTGATATTTTTTCTTAATTTTTCAGTTGGTTTCTGCCAAAAGTTGTACAAAGGTAGTCAGAAAGTTCGGAGATGAAAGTGAGAAATTATGGGATGATAAATTCTTGTTTTGTGAAAAGTTATGTCATCTGCAAAGAAAGGTCATAATTTTTTCTTTTGTTGAGAGAGAGAGAGAGAGAAAGGAAACGATGGATTTCAGGTGAGTGGGAGACAGAGACTTTGAACTATTTCAGTTAAAGATCTCTCAAATTCACGAGCTCTTCATCAAGGAACTCCTAGGCACGTTTGGTTTTATTTTTGGGAGTTATTTTTATTTTTTTAGTAAAAATGTATAATGAAAAGTTAGTTAAAAAAAGTGTTTTTAAAAATAGATTTGTATTTGTTTGTATTGTTTAAAAATTATCGATTTATATAGTTGTAAAAATAAAATATATTTGAATGTTGGGTGTTTTGTATTAAAAGTTGTATAATTTGTGAATTTTAATTAATGACGTGATATGTAATTGTTTGAAAAAATAATATTATAATTTAAATTTGAATTTATAATATTTTTATAGTGAATGTTGTTTGAGAAGTTTTGAGAAGATAAAAAGTAGATGTAAGTAATAATAGAGGGAAATATGTATGAAAATGGATAGAGAATATAAAAAAATATATTTTGAGAATGAAAATATATGAGCAAATGATGTAGAAATTGATAGTTTTCTATTTTCATTTTCAGCAGAAAATAAAAATGGAATTTGCAAATGAAAACAAATGGCCCTAGGGTTTCTTTTTCTTCCTTCCTGAATTTTTCAAATTTTCTATTTAGGGTTACTAGGATTTCTTGTCTGCTGGTATGAAAGGGTTTTCAAAACACGTTTTGAGTCAAGATGCTTTAATCCCTGTTTTTTAAAAAAAGAAACAGTAATTATCTCAGTTAAAGAATATTGGTTCATGGCGGACATGTATCTGTGCAGTTTAACTATGGCATGAAGAATTATTGTGCATCTCTTCACATAAGATGATCTGAATCTTTTACTAGTCTTAAAACTGTATGTGTGAGGCGAAGAACTCATTTTTGGTGAATTAAACTTTGAAACATAATTGCTGGATGTCTAAGAATAAACTTTGAAAAACAAATCGTACTGGCAGATTTTTCAGATAAATTAATGACGAGTTGAAAACACAAACATGTTAACTAGAACATGGATTCGACGAGTTGAAAACAAAAACATGTTAACTAGAGCATGGATTCTTTTCCAAAATTGTAGGAAAAAAATAATATGATGTTAAACTTACTGATTTCTGTTTTTTTAGCATATGCCTTTGCAGCATTGTTGTCCTCATCCGAGATCAAATTCGTCAACATCATGATCAGAGGCAAACTCCTTAGTTTCCTCAGCAGGAGCAGCTTGGCCACCAAATTAAAGCCTTCCTAGGGGCGAGTTTCCTGGAAACAATTTCCTATCACATTTCCTAGCGTTGGGGAATATATCACCACTTGCTTGGCTTCTCCTAAACGTCAGTGTATGCCTAAACTTTAAACTTTAACATCGTCTTTTGTCAATTTATGATTTTTGGAGATTTAGGTATTTTTACATGTATATACAAGTGCACATTTCTGGCCTCTGCAAGCAGAGACCACCAGCCAGATGGTGGTATCTCATGAACATTGCCAGTATCTATGGATGACGGCAGCAAACAGTGCAAAGAAGGAAATGGCAGCAACTATGATCCTTAGCCACAAGGGAGAGGGGATCATAATTGCAAGAACAAAAGCAGCGGCAAAAAAGGTCAATCCCGTTTTCCTGAGGAGATTGGCAAATCTGCCACCGGGACCGGCCTCGAATTTCTCGAAAAAAGCGGTGGCAAAAACACATGTGATGGAGAGGGAGAAGAGATGAAAGGAGAGGGGCAATTGAAGAAGTTTTTTCTCATTTTGCAACTGGAGAAATAGCAGCAACGAATCCACTGCTGATGTAAAGCATAGAGTAAGAAGTACACCTGAAAATTTATAATTGGGTGGCGGAGGAGGACTGTCTGCAGGCGGTGGTCCGACTGCCGGCTGCCCTCCACTCTCTATGTCTGGAAGAGGCCGCCGGACATGACGTTGAAGAAGTTGGGGTGGAAGAGCTACTGCTGCTGCTGCTAATTTTTCTATCTTTTGCTTAAGAGAGTTAAGGTATTGAGCGGCTTTGGGAGCCATATGTAGTTGTAAAATGGGGTGTGGGATCAAAGGCCCTCGTCGTTTAATATATTGAGCAATTTTAGAAGCCATTTTCTTGGAATGCTTACATTAATAACAAAGGTTCTGCATTTCATCTCCTATTTTAATTTGATGTATATATGTCAAATGTATTTTGTTATTGATCAATTATTTTTATAAAAAAATATTTAATACACATGTCAGATATCCATATAATAGAATAGAAGATGAAACATATATTAAAATAGAGGATTTGAATCACAATTGATTATATAATTAAAAAAATTCCAACAATAATAAAATAATTAGTGAAAATCTTGGATTCTAGGTCATGAGATCAATGGTCTAGGTTTAAAGTTCTAACCTAATAGAAGTTGGATGTCTTACGAAAGGTAAGAAAAATTGAATATTTAGGAAGTGGTCTTCCTGTTTAATTCAATAATTGTCACATTCCTTGAAGAGAGAGAAGGGGTGGGGTGGGGGTGGGGGTGGGGGTGGGGGGGAATCCATGTCTTATTTCAAACAATTATTTTTCTGATTGTGTTTAACCTTTAACAGGGCAACATCTTTCTAAAGATTGTTTCAAGTTGGGATGGTTGAGTCACCAATGGCACCATGTCCGTTATGTTGGGATCCTTGTCATCATTCCTTCTTTTGTGGGCATTTCCAGGACCACGGAAGTTAGGCTGTAATTACTTGTAAGATAAAGTAAAATGATTATAATGATGCGATATTGTGATTAATTATGAAATTATTTTTGAAATATATTTACAAAATTATTTTATAATTTTTAATTTTTGGCTTTGCTTGAAAATTTTAATATATAAAATAGTATAAATAATTTATGAATTTAATGAATTGAATTTTTTTATTAATTTTGAAAAATAAATTGTCTATTAATTTGGTAATTTCGAAGTAGGTCCAATGCAAATTTTTTTTTTCCTTGAAATCAATTTCCATAATATTTTCAATTAATTCAATTTGTTGAAAATTTATTTTTTTAATAATTACAAAAGAAAATTAAAAAAATTGTATATTGTCCAAAATTAATTTATAAAATTTATTATTTATTTTATATCTTACTTTATTATTGTAAATTATAAGTTAATAACTCTAAAAAATGTTTATTGCAAATAAATTTGGCAAAATTTAATAATTTGTTTAAATTTAATTTTATATACTAAAATTTATAAAATATTATTAAACAAGTTAATAACTAAATAAATTAAAATTGAATATTTGAAAATAACAAAAAATAATAAATTTAGGTTTTTTTTTTTAATTAGTGAAAATTTCACAAATACATGGTGAATTACATTTCTACACGCACAAACACACACATGCCACAAACACATACAGATACAATGATATTTATGTATATATGTATGTGAATTTAGACATAAGCAAGATACAACATGCAAAGCTTCTTTTATGGAGGCCACCAAAATGGATCTGCTCTACTCCGCAGTTTTTGCCGCCGCCGTCACTCGACTCAGTCCTTATTGCGTGGGCTATAGGTGGTCCACGGGGCGGGTGCAATCCAATTCTCCAAAATTTCTTGTTTTGTCTGCCTCCAACAGAGAAAAGAGCTTGATGCTTTCAATGTTGCCTTCTACAGTTTTCTGGCTTCATGGGAAAACAACTCAGGCGGAAACAGGATGTCTTCCTTAAGCTTAATAAATTAATTAAGTACACTTTTGCTTAGCCTAATAATAATAATAATACAATTTGAATATTTGGAGGTCGATAAAGACTTTTTAAAGTCATTTAAAGGATAAAAGTATAAATTTACAAATAAAAAAACTGTAAAACTTATAGGGCCAGTTTGGTTGGAATGATAATGTGGGATACTGTATTTTTATTTCATCTTATCATTTATTTGGTTGAAGTGACAATAAACACTCTGACCTGCATGAATACTAAAAGCCCGTGTTTATATATACAAATTTCATGATAAATTAACCTGTCATTCCCCATGAATTTATTTATCATTACAATCACACTATACCACAATGATAAAAAATAACACAATTATCACATTGATAAATAATTATTAGTTAACTTAAAAATCCAACCAAACTAGCCAATATTGAATAAAGTATAAAAGACATATTAACATTACTATTATCTTTTTGAATTCATAAAATGAATAAAAAAAAAAATAATGATAAAATTATTGAATCCATTTTGAAATCAACTCAACCCAACTCATTTCCAATCTACATATTTAAAACTCATATCGAGTTCGCTCATTTTGCATTCAACACAATTGAGTCCAAATTATGTCCAACCCAACCCAATCCAGTAACCCAAACTCAGAGTGGGTGGGGAATGGCGTTGAAGGAGTAGGTGTAGAAGGCCCAGTTCTTCTTCAGTCTGTTGCTTCAGAGTAAAGAAATTCGGCAGCCCTGGAAGCCATATTTTACTAAATGCAAGAGCGACCACTTGTTAGTAAATGCTAGAGGTAGTGGTGAGCGAGTGGCCGGGGAATACTTTTCAAAGGGTGTGTTGGTCCTTTCAAGTTTCCATAGGTAATGTCGTGGAAATTTCCTTGGATGAGTGAATGACTAAAAGTGGTCTTTCTCCACCAAGTCCGCTGCAAAGTTTTTGGAAGTCATTAAATACGCACCAAAAATCAAGAGTCAGCGTCTAGCCACGACGAGAAAGAAATAAATTGATAATAATAAAATAATAAAGGACCAGACCTTTATTAATAGTATAAATTATTACTATATAATAATTAAGAATTTTTTAATGTATTTGAAAATAAGTATTTAATTTTTTATAGAACGAACAAATTGATAATTAAAATAAAAAAAAAAATTGAGATTTATTTTCTTTTATACTTGGGATTCATGGTCTCAGCTGCTCTTACACTATTTGATGACACCATTCTCACTTCAGAATCTTTACTGCGGTGGAAAAGCTGCCACGGCAAGAAAAAATGGGCCTTTGATAACCACGATTAGAATTTAATGCCAATAGGAAAATTAACTTCGCACAAATAGTTTTTCTAAATTATTAATAATAAAATTAGACTTATTAAATTAACTTTTACTATTAAATTACTAAAATAATTTTGATTCTAAAATGTCTTATTTATTTTTATAAAGAACAAATATATAATTAAAAATAAAAAATAAAATAAAATAAAATTAGAAAAAGAAAAAGTGAGTTTGGTAATTTTGAATTATGCAAACAAACCTCATTACACATTACAAACAGAGCCTCAAATTCAATTCTAACTAAACATCCCCAATTTTTTAAATATTGGTACCTGATATGCAACTTCAATCGCCTCCATCTCTGGTAAAGTCGTGGTCCGACTGCCACTCATCCATCCTATTTGCATAAGAAATCGGTAATCTTTTACTATTCTATTTTTCTGAATTTTAACAAACTAGCACATCTATATATTTAATTTGTTTGAAGTAATTTGTATGTAAAAGTTGAGAGTTTTAGTTTGGAAATTGCTTGCCAATTCTAATTTTATTCTATTCATCTTAAGAGGTTCACTGAAAAGAATTAAGTTAAATCTTGGCCGATAGATAATGACATGGTGTTCCTTTTCATCCACAAAAAAATAAAAATTATTAATTAAAAGAAAAATGAGGGTCCAAATGGAAGTGAAAAAGAAACTTACAATTTAATCCATTGTAACCCTAGAAAAGTAAAATTAATCATTAAAATAACAAAAAGGGCAAAAAGAAAAGAGGACTGTAATTACCAAAAGACATACAGAATTGCTGGGCTGATTCTGCTGGCGGATTAAAATGGGATAAAATCTCGGACTTGACTTCTTCATTCACGCCAAACAAATCCAGCCAAAAAGAAAAAAGACAACAAAATCAGATGGAGATATCACGCCAATAAATCTAGGTGGGTATACCTAAAAAAGATGATTAAAAAAAGGGGTGGAAAGAGATAGGAGAAGCCGTCCCAATCTTGGCTTGAATCCAATCCAATCCAGGAGAAGAAAATTAAAGTGAGATGTCCAACAAAAGTGAGAAGAGACAAACTTCACATCAAATTGGAAAAAGAGAAGCCATTTCAATATAATTTCCAATCAGACTTGCATCTATTGTGCTACGGCTTTTTGTTGATGCTGTGGCCCAGTGTGGTGTGTGTGCGCGCGCTGTGAGAGGGCTCCCAGTCAGCACTAAATAGACCGTATCGCAGATTCAATATTTTTAGAAAGACGAAGAATATTTGGGACTGCACTTCAAGTGAAATGACTGCAAGTTGGTAGGAATAATGCATTTTGGTAATTATCATGTGGCGGCGGTAGGGTAATACACCAAATTTGGATCAGATCTATCGTATGTGAATTTGAATTCGATTAATAAAATTTATATTCGAATTTGACTCAAAATCCTATAGTATTTTTGTTAGTCAATGTCATATTCGAATCCGATTAAAAAATTCAACCCGATGTTTTTTTCTTTCTTTTTTTCCTTTTAAATTTTATAAAAATATTGTATTTGTAAAATAAATATATGTCATATTGAAAATTTTAACAACTTTTTATTATATATTGGTCCAAAAGTTAAATATTTGAATACTAAACTCATCTTTCACATTATATTAATATGTAGATGAATTATTATATGTTATTATATTTGACATTTTATCAATATTCCTCTTATTTTTTAAGTTAAAAACTCAATATTAATAGTATAATATAAACAGTAATATAGATATTAGGTCAATATAATACATAAATTTTATTTTAAATTTTTTATTAATATTATATATAAGAATATTAATTTAATAAATAATATTAAGGTTTGGATTCGGATATTTAATGAATCGGATTGCTTAATTTCATATTCGATCCACTTATTTCATATTTCGAATATTTATAATTAGATCTGATCCATCAAATATTTTAATCGCATAAAAGTTTTAAAATTCGGATCGAATTCAGATGGAATTCGGATTAAAATCCAATCCATTGACAGCCCTAGGTAGCGACTTATAGACTTACAGCCCGTTAATTTTTGTTTTCAAAACCTCTTTTGATTTTCATGTGGAAATGAAAATTAAAAATAAACATTTTCTCACAACAATTTTTTTTTTTTTTCCAGAAAAAGTATATATTTTCTTCTCAAAACTTATTTCTAAACCTATCATATCATCCTATTACACATCAATTAAATTCAAATTTGATTTGACATAAAGTATCCATTTTTATTTTTAAATTAATAAAATATACATATATTTTAAAAAAAATAAATCAACCTACTCTTCAATCCTATAACATATTCTAATTATTACTTTCCAACATTTCATCCAAATATATCTCAATTTCTATTTTCATTTCATAAGTAACTTTTCAAATTTTAGAAATGGTTAGAAATGAAAATGACATTTGAAAATAAAACCAAACGGGCTGTTAGTGCCCGTTAATTTTTGTTTTCAAAACTTCTTTTCATTTTTTCTGAAAATAAAAATAGGCAACTATCAATTTTTTTCCCTATTTTCACGGACAATTTTCATTTTTAGCACAATTTTTCAAAAACACTATTACATACTCTCTCTCTCTATTTTCACTTTTTATTTTTTTTTTCCTTACATTTGTACGATTTTTAATATAAAAACACTATATTTTTTAAATACAACTCATTTTTACCCCTACATAATTATTATATTTTAAATAAAACCTCTAAACAACATTTTATTTTTAAAAATACATTTATAACGAGTTTTTCATTATTCCTTTTCACCAAAAAATAAAAATACTTTGAGAAAACAAATCCAAACGGCCCCTAAGTAAATTTTTTGTGACATCCATATGGTGTAATGAGCAATTAATTAACTTCTTCCTTATGTTATTAAGCATGTTTCGAATTCTATACCCTCGAAATGCTATGACGACCCTTTACTTTAAGATTCAGAACAATTTATATCACCAACGGCCCATTTGGTTTTATTTTTGTTTTTCATTTTCATCATTTTCAAAATTTAAAAAGTTAGTGAAAATGAATTGAAATTAAGTTCGTATTTGAATATATTGTTGAAAAAATAATGATTATGTTGAGTTTAGTAGGTTGTGGGAGAAGGAGATAGTAATAATGATAGTAAAAAGAGAAAATATATAGATTATTGGAAGAAAATTTACAGGTTATTGGAGAATATGTTTTGAAAATAAAAATAAAAATATGTTGGGTGAAAATATGTATGTTTTTATTTTTGACTAATAGAAAATGTGAAAACAAAGTTTGAAAATAAAAACAAACAGGGCCTTGTCTCCTATCTTTTTTCTTTCTTTTCTTGTTTTGATCCTGCGAAATCTCTTCTCGTCGTTGTTTCTTCAACATGTCGGACCTAGTCTGAATCATCATGAATATGGGTGCAATCAAGCCGAGTTTGGACAAAATTTTCGAGTTTGAGCTTGAAATATATATTTTAGGCTCGAGTTTGGTTCGACTCGACTCGATAAAGCTCAAATTGAAAATGAATTGTAAAAACTGCAAGCTTGAGCTCGAAAAAAAATATATATATATATATAATATATATTTATTAATAAAATAAAAAATAATATTTAATTATATATTGGTTTGCGAGCCTCAAATCTAGATACAGACGGCTCGAGATCGGCTCAAATTAAAAATCGAGCTTAATTCAACTTGACTCGAATTCGAACTATTTCAAGCTCTAGTTGAGCTAACTCAAGCTAGGCTCATGAAGTTCGTGAGCCTACTCAATTCATTTGCATCTCTAGTCATGAATTGATGTGATCACGTTAAAAGGATAGATTAGATGTGATACATTTATGCTATATTGATCAGATAATAAATTAATATATCCGGAGATTTACAAATGGAATAAGTATAATTTTCAAAATACATGTGCAAAGATTTGATCTCCGACGGCATTCAAAGCATGTCACCAGACTAACACATGATGAAAATACAAGTGCCAACTTTTAGGAGTTAATTTGTGTATATAATGAGCGTATTGTCAGACAATCAATCTTAATATTCTAAGAATTAGTCATATAAAATTAAAATTAGAATTATTTTGAACTAATTTTAATAGATAGCTCCAAACAAATGATACATTCTCATTTCATAATTGTAACTATAGAGTTTTAAATCACTACAATTTTTTCACCTTATTCATTAATTGTTTGGGATGTTTAATGTTGATGGCAACAACACAAATAAGTTGAAATCATAACAAAATGTAGTTATGTTTAAAACTAATCAAGCTTAACTTGATTACATGCACGCCCAATAATGAATGTCAAAGTTCAAATTTAATACAAATCAAGCACGAATGAGACTTAGATAATAATTAATTCCACTTAAATGGTACTTAACCAAACAAGTACTATATGATATCATAAAATTAATTAGGTTTAAAACAACTTAAAAAGTTTAAGAGAACTAGTTGAATATTACTAAATGTACTCTCCCCCCCCCCCCCGGCCCGCCCCCCACATATGTACACACTCCTGTAGTTTAATATAATTTGAATCTCAAACTTCACACATATAAGTATGAGAATGATGTCACTCAACCAATTGAGCTGTCGGCCAAATTTACTCTTTGAAACTATAGTATTTGATTTTAGCTATATATTGACTGTTTTCATTAGCTATTTTGCAATTTAACTTTATCTATACTTCTATAAATTCAACCCCGAGTGTGAGCTTGATAAATAAAAAACTAAAAAAAAGATCATATCATATATGTGTGTGTATATATATACATACACACACACACCCTTTGTCAAACCAATATATGTAAGCATTAATAGTACATAAATAACTTCCCATATAAATTCATCCTCCCATAATTTTATCAAACCAAAAAATTGGCAAGTGGTACGATACTTTTGAGTTGTGAGAATGCAATTTGACAAAAACTCCAAAATTGCAGAATAATTCAAAGATCGGTTCCAATCTTCTTTCCTGTCAGAGTTCATTAAACCAAAAAAAAATCAATGAGAACCACACAGACAGACACACACACTGAGAGAGGGGGGGAGATGGAAAAGGGGAGAGAGACTTATTGTTGCACTTACAGGCCAGTGACACAGAAAGAAGCCTTCTGAGCAATCTGACTGTGTATAAATTTGGAGGTGACACCAGAGAGACGTTGATAGACAGACTCTGTGAACCAGTTCAGAACCATAGGATAATTCAGCTGAGTTGTATTAATGCCGTGGTAATCATTCTAGCGAACTTGTTGGCACTGCATGAACTGCACCAATATCACTTGAACCACATCAATACCACCATTCCGCTCACCAATAACTTGAACCGCATCAAACTTTGCTAAGCTTAACCGGTTATCCGATGGCTCAATTAAGGCTGGATCCGGCAGATCACAAGAATGAGATGTAAATTTCACCTAAGGCATCAAGATAGAACCCTATGGTCACAAAGTAGAAGATGATCCATATGGGTCTTATTGAGCAATGCAAAACACTCAGAAAAATAAAAAGAAGATATACAAACAGAACAAGAAGATAAATCCAGCAACCGAGAACACTATCCTTAGAGTTTAGTAAGCAATGTCTCCCTTGCTTTCCATAAATAGAGGTCTTAAGTCTGTAAAATGCATGTTTTTTTTAGCTTAATGAAATCTTCTCTGTTTCAGACCCTCATTTTCTTCATTTTTTTTCGTTCTTCTTCATGCAGATTTCCAAATTCTTCAATCTCCAAAGTGTCACTCCAAAAAATTCTCTCACATTGCACATACTATCTCTCGGTTTTTGGCAGCTTGCTCTTAAGGATTCGTGGTCAAGTATAACAAATGGCACTAGAGCCACTTTTCTGCACGGAAGTTCTGCATTCATGGCAAAAAACAATTCAACAGGACTGATGCACAAGAACAACCGGTTGCTGAGCTCAAGGACAGTAATAAACTCCTTGTGGCTGGCCAACAAGAGTTGAGACAACAAATGGAGCACCTCAGTGAGAAGATGGAAGAATTGCTGAGCAACAGTAAGGGTAAGTAACCACTCTCCCCTCAACTCAATCTTGGGCTCAGTAGTAACGCGGGCATCCTACTCTCATCGCCTAGCTTAAAAACTAGTGAAAGCTCCGATCAAGATCCAAGTCCCAAGGCCCAAGCTGAAATCCACAAAGATAGACTTTCCTAATAAGTTCAGTTGAGAGAACCCTAGGAAGTGGATTAGAAAGTGCCATGAGATTTTTTTTTTCCTTTTTTTTATTAACCCCATGAGTGATCTCGGTAGAATTCTCTTAGCATCTATGCATATGGAAGATCCAGCTGACACTTGATATTTGGACTATGTGGAAGGGAAGGAAAATATGGGATGGGACAAATTTGTGGAGATGGTCTTGCTTAGGTTCTTGTTTGAGAAAGGAGGTAATTTTATTGGCCAATTTAACAAATGAAAACAAAAAACCTTAGTTACTGAATATGCCCTTCAATTTGAAGATCTTAGGGCCCTTATGGTTAATATATATGAATAGAAGCCTGACGGAAGAATACTTTATAAAAAGCTTCATAATCGGCCTTAAGGAAGAAGTGGCACAGATGGTGGAGATGCTAGCAAGATATCCTCATTGAGGCACTGCAAAAGGAGACAAGGTACTCTAAGCAATGGGGAAATAGGACTGTTAAGAATTGGAAAGATGATAACAAAAAACACCCTTGAGAAGAAAAAACTATCCACCGGTAAAAAGACTCTCACCTGAAGAAATGGAGGCCAGAAAGAAAAGAGCTTAAATTTTAATTGTGATGAGCCCTATCACATTGGCCATAAATGGAAAAAAATACTTTTCATTCTAGGAGATCAAAGAAGGTGAGGTTAATCTGTCTAAAAATGTGATCCATAAAGAAATGTAGTTCAACAGAATTCAGTTTATCTGCCCAATATGAATATCGAATTTCTCTGGCAAATAAAAATAACTACAATAATTAAAATCTCATATATAACAGGTAATTGCCTTCTTGAAGCCATACCTCACACCATATACCAATGAAAAAATTGCTATTTCTGAAAATTCAGAAACTCTCCTCCTAATCCCTTTTCTAGCTAGAAATCAAGGTTTTCTGAGTCTCTTTTTCTGCACAAACAAGCAATAATTTGCATTTTCCCACCCACAAAGAGGAAGAAAATAGTCAATTTTCAAGAAATTAGCTAAACTCTAAGACAAACTTGCAGGGGTTTTCAAATAAAACTGGCCCAAAAATTTAAACAACATAGGCACAAGGTATTAGGAAAACCCATGTCCAAAATACACGCGTAAAAGAAAAAATAAATGAAAAAGATAAAGAAAACCTGTAGCGATGGCCGAGACCTAACCCATCAATCCCTTGGGCCACTAGCTCCACCGAGGAGTTGGCTGAGAAGCCCGAAAGGCCCTTTTCTGCTAAATAACCACATTTTTGCTCTTTCCTGCGGCAACGACTGTGCAAAATGCAAAGAGAAAGGAAGTTCAACTACCTTTTTAGAGCACGGGGTTCCATGTATTCCCTTTCTCTTGTAGTTTCTTTCTTTCCTTTTCCTTGGTTATCTTGATAACTTTCAAATTTATTTTTGTTTAATTAGTATTCAAAATTTCGTGGTTTATTATATATATATATTTCTGAATATAGTAAATTTAAAAATTTTGTGATCTTAAAAAGAAAAAACTAGAGAAATTAAGATAAGAATATGGGTTAATAGTAAAATAAAATATATGTAAACATGTTGCTCCCTTGAAATGATATTTTCAAACAAAATATTAAAAGTTCTTCAATCTTCACCTTTGAATCTTTGTTATCTATATCATTAGTAAAACGTCTATTCTTTTTTAATGTGACTTTAAGTGATGTAATTACAATGTCTTTTTTTTTTTTTTTTAACATAACTACAATTTATGTTATAACTATCATCTATAATAAAAAAATCTATAATTATAATTTTTATATTCTTATCTTTATTTCTTATGTAAAAATTTATACAAATATATTAATATGGTAAAGAAATAAAAAATTTTATTTAGATTATTATGCTATAAAAATTTAAGTACAAATATCGAATGTACTAAAATTTTTAATTATATATTAACATAATTATTTTAGTTTTTGCTGTTGTCATTCGGTAACTAATTTACCTATTTTTCATATTACAATTGATATTTTTTATAGCAAGAGAATTATGTTCTGTTTTCACTTGATTGTTAGTAGACAAGATCCTTAATATTAAAGAATGCCAGTTCACAACAGTCGGTTAATGTGGTAGGCAGGGACTTGTGTTGACTGATAGGTTGGGTACTTGGCGCTGTGCGGTTTGGTCGATGCTGCACCTGTGTATTAGTTGTGACAGTCTTTTTTTCTTTCCTTTCTTCTTTGTTTTTCTCCTTTCCATTAATTTAATTTTTTATTCACATTTTCATCTTCTTCTTTTTTAATTTAATTTAATATTAATTATTTATAAAACACATTCAAAATTCAATTTTTATAACAAAATTATTCACTTTTTTAATTAAATAAATAATCAATAAATGAAAAACATAAAATTAATAAAATGTGTTGAATAAAGTTAAAAAATAGATAAAGTTAAATTAAATAAAAATTTTAAGTAAATGCATCGATGATTTAATTCTTTATTTTAAATTAATAGAAGTATACCAATTAATTTATTTTTTTCAAAAAGAGTGAATTTTGACGATAAAAGTTAAATTCCACATGTTTGCACAAATATTGCCTTGATATAATTGGTCCGTATATTAAAATAGAAAATATTTCACAACTTGATTGGTATTGGATTTTCAAGCTTAAAGACTTGATTTGATTGGTCATAAATCTTCACTTTGACACATGGTTGAATTTAATTTGTATGCCAAATAAATATTAAAATATAAATTAAAGTTAATTATTTATTTCTTAAAATTAAATTTAATAAAATCCAAAATATAAATAAAAAAAATTAAATCACTAATATTATATATTTTTTATATATGTTAATTATTAATCGGCTTAAAAATTAATTGATTTATAATGCACTTGTCCATCATTAATATTAAATTAACTTAATAAAAAAAAAGAGATGAATATTTAAATCAATAGAAAGAAAGAAAAAAAGAAAAAGTGGACATGTGTCCATGTCTGCTGCGCACCGGGTGCAACATCGAGGAAGTCGTGATGTGCTTAGAGATCTTTTATCTCTCTCTATTTTTTTTTTTAAATAAAAGGATTAAATTTAAAATATAAAAAATTTCTTATATTTTAAATTTCAAATAATACTGTTGTATGATGAGAATGATATCATTGAATTAGTTACTATTTAATAATTACAATAATAACTGTTTATTATCACTAACCTGTAACAAGCTAAAATTATAAAATTCCTATTGGATGTCACAATAAAGTTGGGCCAACTCCTGATGCCGCTTTTCAGTTGGTTTCTGCTAAAAATTGTACCGAATGAGAATGGGAAAAATGGTTTTCAGGCTAAGCCGTGAGTGGCGGAGAAGAGAGATTTGACCTTGGGAACTTTATTTCAATATATTTTATTTTATAAATACATATTAAATGTATATAATTTTGATGTATATTATACATTTGAGGCCTAGTCGTGGTCCAGCCCACAGAATTAGGATTAATGACAATTTTATATGGCCCAATGAAGAGGTAAGGAATATTAGGCCCGAAGCCCACATTGGATGCACCAGGAACCCCAGTTAGGAATTTATTTGCAAAGCGGCCTCAGATCCAATAATGTTAGTTTTACAAATAAAATGTAAGGTACTTGAATATAACGAACTCTTGATATATGTATATACAAAAAAATTTTAAAAAAAAATGTCTAGAAATGGCCCAACCGAATATTTGCACATGATTATTCTCCTCTAGAAATGTGGTTATCTCTCTCTCCCTCTCTCTCTCTCTAATAATAATAATAATAATAATAATGCTTAATTGTTATATATATAAATTGGGAATGGATGATTGACAATCCATTGTTGATTAATTAATTTATCTCATAGCGATGTATTCCATAATTTTTTTTTATTATTTTACTCTATTTTTTGTTTTAATTTTATATCACTTTTTAATAAGGATAGTTTAGGTATTTCATACTTAAATTTATTTTACTATTAATTTAATTAGTAAAGGTTAGTATAATAAATTAACTTAATTAGTAATGATTTAAAAGAAATCATTTGTACACGTGTAAGTTTTTTAGGAGGGTATAGGATGTTAAGTTAAACTATAGCTATCACCCCAATCCAAGTCTCCATTTTGGTTAATTCAGGTCTTGTTGCTGCCCTTGGTAAGAATTTGATGAAACATGTTCAATAGGTACTTAATTTTTTTAACTACAATCATCACCGTTGATATATAATCTTTTTCTACTCTCTGTTTTTCATTATTGAGAGTCCTGCGATGGGAGGAAAACATACATAGTGCAAGGAGAAATCTGAAATTATCGAAATTTTGACATGTTCATATGGAATGCTTTGCAGGAAGCAGCAACTGACATGCTATATGTCATTGCATCCAGATGCTAAAGGCATCACTGGAAAGTATTATGCAGATTGTAACTTGGCTGAGACAAGCTTGCAAGCTAATGATCAAGAATTGGCAAGAACATTATGGGACTTGACCCAAAACCTGCTAGACCAATGCAAAGTTTAGCCAAGATTTTTCATTCTACAAATAGAAGAAATCTTAATTCTCAAACTTTGTGCTGCATTCAGAATGCAGAAAAATACGGGAAGGTGGATTTCACATCATCAATAGAATATCTGGACAAGATTTATGCTTCTTTTGTATACAAAAAGTAAATCTCAATCCGCCTCCTCCATGTTGTTTACTGCAGTTTCAGCTTGAATAAAAATAAAAAAAACCAATAAAAATAAAAATTAAATAACACAACAATCCTATTTCAAATATGTATTTCAAATATTATAAATATTTATATGTATATACACACATGTGTATTAGACACACACACATACGCATATATATATACAAATACATACATCTATCTCACTCCCCCCGCCCCCCACACCCACAAAAAATAAAATTACATACATATATATAGAC
Organism: Jacaranda mimosifolia; assembly: GCA_018894105.1. Taxonomy (NCBI): domain Eukaryota; kingdom Viridiplantae; phylum Streptophyta; class Magnoliopsida; order Lamiales; family Bignoniaceae; genus Jacaranda; species Jacaranda mimosifolia. The sequence goes on along the minus strand of CM032125.1, from coordinate 33,592,686 downwards.
ACATAAAAAATTACATACATATATGTAGATATATAAATCCTACCCACCCACCCACCAACCAAAATCCGGCAGCCCTGGCCGGACAGCCAGATCCGCCATGGGAGGGCAGCTGGATCCGTCATGTCCGGGTTGTTCGAGTTGCTGGCCGCTGGCCATAGTCAGCCCGGCGACGGCCGGGGAAGGGGGCGGCGGGGTTTGGTGCCCTGTCTGGCTGGGGAGGGTCATCTCTATTTGTGTGGATCCGGGGTTGGTGGGACGGGTTTGGGGTTACAGGGGAAGAAGTATGATTGTTCACGGGTTGGGTTGGTTCGGGTTTGAAAAGAAAATAAATTCAAATCAATTATTTTTAATTGGTTTAGATTTTATAATTTTTAATTTTTGAATTCGAACTAAGCCAACCCAATTTAGATTGGGTTAGTTTGTTCGGGTAATCGGGTTCAAAGAAAAAAAAAAAAGGAGAAGAAAGCACCAATTGCAATTTCTTTAATTCTTTAAATAAGAAATTAAAATAATAAAATTATTTTTAAAATATTCATCAAAATTCAAAAGCACACAATACTGCACCAAAGCACCACAATTCATAATTGTTATAAATTATCTCATTTTTTATCACAAGCCATCATTGATAATATAAAATTTCAAATCAAAATCTTAGTTGAACATTAAACATGAATATAAATAACAAAAATCATAATTTAAAAAATATATATTTTAATTAAATGGTCGGATTGGATTGGATAAATGAGGGTGAAATCTGAGAATCAAATCAATTGTAATCGGGTTTGATCGAATTTTACCTGATCCAAACCGAACCAATTAAATTGATTCGATTTGGATTGTCGGGTTTATCGGATCGAGTTGATCCGTTGAACACCCCTAGGAAGAAGAATCTTTTTCTTCTTGTTTTTGTTGTTTTGTTTTTAATTTTTTTGTTTATTTTATATTTACTTAATATATAAAATTGGTTAAATTATTTTACATATATTTGTTATTTTAATCTTATTAAGTATATATTTAAAATTATTAAATTATATTGTTAAAAAAAGATAACTTTAAATTTTTATTGTTTTAATTTTTTATTTAATTTATATTTATTTATTAAATAAATTTATTAAATATTTCAAATATGTTTGTTTTAACATTATTGAGGACATAAATTAAAATTATACTATTAGAATGATAGATTCAAATTTTATTTTTATTTTTTAATTGTTATCTTAATTAGCAAATAAATTCAATTTAATCTAATTACACATTTTAGATATGTTTATTATTTAATATTATAGAATATGTAAAATCTAAACAATTCAAGATTTTTGTTTGTTTTGTTAAAAGAAAGAGTATATCTTAAATAAAAAGAATTTAAATAAAGGATAAATTAAGCATTTAAAATAGAACAAAACAAATATCAAATTATTTAAATGGAACTATATACTTTTTAAAACAGAGATATCCTACAGTTGAGATTTAGTTATTTGTAAATCAATGATTGCAAAATGTCTATATGATATTAAGTAAAAATGAACAATTAGGATGCTATAAAAGCCAGGATTTTCTATAGTCCTATTCGATTTGTTCTATTTATTATCATATAATGGTTTTGTATTGTGCCAAGTGTTCCTTGATTTTTGATAAAGAAAATAAAACAAAACTTAAACAATGACTCCTTTTTAAATCAATTACCCTAAATACTCTTTTCTTATTTATTTGATCATTTATTCAACATATGATTGCATTTAATCTCTCCCATATTTTATGATAATATTTTTTATTTATATTTTAGTACCCACCTATTAATCAACTAAATTATAATAATCCTAAAACTTACAATTAGGAACTGTTCTTGAAAATTAACAGAAAAAATTAATCCTTATTAAAAATTTAAAAAATCAATTAAAAATAAAAATTAAATAATATAATGATCCTTTTTCAAATATTCAAAATATTATAAACATTGACATACACATATATACATACATCTATGTCCCTCTTTTTCACAAAAAAAAAGTAAAAAATACATACATACATATATATATATATATACCCCACCCACCAACCAAAATCAGCGGCCATGACCAGGCTGTCCGAATTGCTAGCCGTTGGGAATGGTCAGTCCGACTGCAACCGGGGAAGGGGGCAGCGAGGCTTAGGGCCCTAGCTGGCTGGGCGAGTAATCTCTGTGTGTGCGTGGGTGGGTCAATGTGTAGGTGGAGCCGTGGAGGGGGAAGGTTATGGGAGAGGGAGAAGAAGAAGGAGAGGGAGAGGGAGAGGGAGAGGGAGAGGGTTTTCTTCTTTTTATTTTTGTTATTTTATTTATTTTATTTTTAGTTAATATATAAATTGGTTAAATTATTTTATATATATTTGTTATTTTAATTTAATTAAGTATTTATTTAAAATTATTAAATTATATCATTAAAAAAAATAACTTTAAATTTTTATTGTTTTATTTAATTTATATTAAGTCATTAAATAAATTGAGGACATAAATTAAAATTATTAAAATTATACTATCAAAAAGATATATTTAAATTTTATTTTTATTTTTCAAATTTTATCTTAATTAACAAATAAATTCAATTAAATCTAATGATATGTTTTAGATATGTTTATTATTTAATATTATAGAATATATAAAATTTAAATAATTTAAGATTTTTGTTTGTTTTGTTAAAATAAAGGGTATATCTTTAAAAAAAAATTAAACAAAAGATAAATTGGCATTTAAAATAGAACAAAGCAAATATCAAATTATTTGAATGAAACTATATACTTCTTAAAGTAAAGATATCATATGATTGAAATTAATTATTTGTAAATTAATAATTACAAAGGCCTTGTTCTCTTATGTTTTCCCGAAAAAATTTTCAATCCCCAGAAATTTTTTAAAATGGAGGTATGTTCTTCAAATTTTTTCTTAAAATACTTAAATTTTATCCTCAAAAAATCCTTCCCAATTCAATTTGAAAATAACACTATGCCTACCCTACCCTATCCCCCACCTAATCTGACTCTCCAGAGGTGTTTGTCACCCATCGCTCTCTCTGTCTCACTCTCTCCGCGTTCCTTCTCTGTAACTAATTTCTCTATCGCTCGATCCGCCTTTTCTCTCAGTCCTCCGCCTTCTCTGAACGAAAATGTATTTCCTTTTCCGGTTTAATCTCCCTTTTCCTCCATCATCTAGAGACCGATTAACACATTTTTGGTGTTGGTTTGGGATTATTATCGTGGGTCTTCAGATTTTTAACAACTGGGTGTTGGGTTTTTAGAAGAAAAGTGGGCAGGTTTGTGGTTTACTGTTGGTTTGCAGTCCTTATTTGAAGATTTGTGATGGGTTCAAACAAAACATGTTGTGTGTGATTGAAATTCAACTCCCCCCTTCAACTCAGATTTCTCACCTCACACCGTAGAAATGTCCAAGCGGGGTGAGTAGAGGGAGGAGGAGGATGCACTCTCTGAAGGAGACAAGCCTCCAAAGAAGACTTCAAAGGCCGAAAGTTGTCTGCGAGCTACAGAAGAATCGAAAAATATCGTTGAGGAACTGGCAGAGGAAGGTTGTGGTGGATATTAGGGAATTTCTATTATAAAGACGGAAAGGAATATCTTGGCAAGAAAGGGTATTTCATTCACCACGGACTGGTGGAAATTTGACCAGGAGGTTGCTGAGAATGCATAGAACAATGGGTATGAGAACTTGTTTGGATTTTTATTTCTTTATTGCTTCTTTCATTCTTTTTTAAGAAATTCATCTATATGATGTATTTTAGTATAATCTTTAACCATAGTACTCTATGTATCTCTCGTTGTAAATCAAATTGGATAAGTTATTGGGAAATAGAAAATATCAAGGCCTTAATGCAGTTAACTGCTGCATTTTTGGCTTTTTGATGATTTTTTTTTTTTTCGCTTCATTATAGTCTTGTTTTTATGATATACTCTAAATTTTGATTCTTGAATTGTGGAACCAGGGCATAGTTGTAGTTAATAGATGCATTCAATGATGAGTTGTGGATATTTTTTGAGGCTTTTTCATAACTTTTTATCTTTGAAATTTACATTCTTGTGAACTATGACTGACTTCTTATAGAGCTGGTATATGCTAGACCAAGTCTTGTTTTGCATTATGTACTATAATCTGCTTTGTGTGGCTATGTGGCTTCTTTTTTAGATACTATATTGTGTTATTCAGATTTGATTCTGTTGGGATGGCTACTTTGTTTATTTCACCTATTTGCTTTATGTCATGGTGAGAATTGATTCTTGTGCCATGGGTATTGTTTATTTGACCTATTTGCTTTATGTTATAGTAAGGCTTGAAACTAGTTTGACCTTTCTTGTCATCTCCGAGGTTCACATGCATTCCTATGGGCAGTAAGGTTTATTTGAATGGTCATTTTACTTTATGCCATCTCTGGTTTAGGTGTGGTAACTTTGTATTGAATTCTTCCTTTACTTTTTCATTTTTGTCCACATACTACTAGCTGTTATGGTATTTGTAACTTAAGTGCATAGGTCTTGACTTATTAGCCTCTTCCATGGTAGCACTCTTCTACAACTTTTAAATAAGGCTGACTGCATTGCTGTTACATCATATCCATATTTTAAGTACAACATTATTTGCATTATGGGGTTACATTTCATTTATCTCTTGAATTAGTATTCATATATACTTCTATTTACCAATCCACAACTCACCTTCACACCATTTTACTCATCAGTCTGCACACTACTTACTGAACACCTCTTACACTGAACACACTGCATGACGGCGAACCATACATCATCTAGTTGTGGTGACAATTTGGGGGACTCCAAATCTTTAGAGGTTGATTCTCAGAAGGGGGATTTGAGGGATTCTCTATTTTCTTCCTTTAGTTCTACTGTAAGTCTCTATTTCTTTACAATTAGCAAAGATGTTATTGTATGTTGTTTTATATGAATTTCTTTGGACTTTTTATGGCTTCCATCATGAATATTTGTTTCTGCCTACTTAGAATGAGTATTGTGATGTATCTTGAATGAAGTACTTCCTCCTTGGGTTGTTGTTTGAGTATTATAAAGATGACTACTAATTAATGTTGTAAAGATGCTGCTCAAATCTTATTTCTAGTTTTTCATTTTTCTATTTTTCTGCTGCTCTAAATCAGGGAACTGCTAGAGGTCAGTTAAATTTGTTGATCTGGTATTTTAGCTTCTTGCTTTCGCCAGTCTTTCTTTGTGTTAAGTTTTTCTTTTGTCCATTGACATTACATCAAGCACTATAGACATAGTAGAAGAACATTATGTTCATGCTTTTACTTGTTTTCTTGATTGTCTGCACTTGGAGAGAGATGATGTTGATCTAGTGCCAATAGCTTCTTGAGACTTGTAGTATTTTCTTTGTAATTTAATCTTGTTATTATTGAAAGTGTTGTTGCAGCCTTCTATTTTCATCTCTTGCATGTGTGGCTTGAGAAAGAACATCTTCAGTCTCTTTCTTCTTGAGACAGAGATGATGTAGTCTTCAATTTTCTTTTTGTGCGTGTGTTTATTGGTGCAGGGAGAATAATTATAGTAGTTCCTAATTTTAAGATTTTAAGGGTGATTGGTCAAAATCGTCGTTATATATGTTTTTACCCAATTTAACTTGGTCTCAATCCATCCAAAGAATGATTACTTTTATTTGACACTTCAAAATACGAATTTTTTTATGCCTACAGATGCCACAAGGGATGAAACAAAATTGTCTTGAGTTCTAATTGTAACTAAGTCAAAAATCTTCACATAGAAAAAAGTGATATTAAAGTGGAGCTTTTGTCCTTGGAAGTATTAAAGCAAGCACTAGCGGATTGACCTCTAGGTGGTTGACAAGGCTATTCAAACAACAAAATTGTCTTCGTTTCATCAAGGTGTAACTATATGCTAGTTTGCTTTGCCAGTCAACAAAGTGTATATACATTAGCTTGTGGAAACAAACATCAATCAAACCAAATCCAACTTTGCTTGAATATAAAACTGATTAGGTAATTATAATTTTGAAATTGAAAAAGTAAATTACTTTGTCAACAACTAACTAAATTAGGCCTGTAAATGGGTAAGGTAACATTCATACTCTAAAATACTCAAACAAAAATATCATAAACTCTACCCTACCCTAAAATAATCAAAAGGATGATAATCTAACCCTACCCTATCTAACCTAAGACAAATTGGGTCTTGTTTATTTGACTTATGTTTTTAATATATATACTTCTTTTCTCAATATATACTAGAAATATTATTTGGCATACGATAATAAAAAAAATTAAAAAAAACTTGTTCTATATTTAGTTTGATTTAATTATTAAAATTAAATTAGTTAATCTTTATTTTCATTTTTTTCATTCATTAATAAAATTTTTATTAATAGAATTTATTCATTAGCAAAATTAATTTTATTAACTATTTTTATAAAAAAATATTTATTCCACTATTAATTTTAATATTGTTAATTTTATTAATGAAAAATGTTCGACGGTTGCTATTGCTATTTCCTTTTTTTTTTTAAATTGCTATCCCAATCTATTAACTTTATTAGTTTTATTAATTTAGTTTAATTTTTAATGAAGAAAATTATTTAGTTGTTATTGTTCATTCACATATTTGTAATTTATATATATATAAAGTTATTATTAATATAAATTTGATTCGATATAAATAATTTTTAAGTTCATAGATTAAATTTAAGTATAAAATAATATCTGGCACTATATATGTTACTTATATTATTACTCTCTATATCTCTTATGTCAGTGGGCGTATACTATATAAAGTACAATGGACTTTTCTTTTTCCTGTTTTCAATAAAAATGTGTCCAAATGCATCTTGATACTTTCATTTGGTTTGAAAAAGTTCATATATCAACTCAATCAAAATAATTTTTGATTTGGCGAAGCATTCAAAATAATAAACATATATATACATATATATACATATATTGTTTTTTCTCGATTGGTGAATATTTTAATAAAGTATTTGGAGAGAAATGTTTGAATTTATCTTTTGACATATAAAATATTTTGGAATAGGACACCGGATAAATTCTATTTTCAACTTTAAATTCTAGTGAAGAAAATGAAAAGAAAACAACATTAAAAAAAAAAGTATACTGTTACTAACATAAGGGTATATTGTATTATTTGGTAAATATATTATATATAAGTGGTTGGATAATATTAATAGGCAGAGGTATATTACATTTTAAGGTACACTACTTTTTTAAGTTAATATGATGAGGCATACATTTGAAATTCATACTTATAATACATAGTCATGCTTTAGTACCATACATTTTATTGTTACTATAAGAATAACAATTTTTGGCTTTGGAAAAAATGACTTCGAACATAGATGGATTCAATTGAAAACGAGCCTTCTAATATGTCTTCGCGTCATAACCCAACGGGTTCCCACACGTGTTGGCCCATTGAAAATGAGACTGCATTCATTGAGTTATGCTATAAAGAGTTCGTTAATGGCCAACTATTGACAACTACTTTCTTGAGCTTCGTTTGGGGAAGAATCTGCAACAAATTAAATGCACGTACCTTTGGTCGATACAAATACAATGTTCAACAGTGTAAAACCAAGTGGTGTCGATTTCGAGTGGCATGGCGTTTATTCCATGACTTACTTACTAAGCAGACTGGTTATCGATGGGATAATGAAAGAAATATTCTCACTGAATCCCCAACACGAATTCAGCAATAGATGTCGGTAAATCATCAACTAATTCTTTTCGTTGTCATTACACTCAACCAACCTCATAGCTTTGATTCGCATTATTTTGACATGCATTTTTTACAAAATAGGAACATCCAAACCATTCACACATCATTGAGCATGGGCTACCGCATTATGAGTATTGCACGGCGATGTTGCAAAGCTAATACAATTTGAATTTTTGGAGGTCAATAAAGACTTTGAAAAGTCATTTAAATGATAAAAAGTGTAAATTTACAAATCAAAAAATAAAAAAACTGTAAATTGTATTGAATAAAGTATAAAAAAAATATTAACATTACTATTGTCTTCAAATTAGTAAAATGAATCAAAAAAGAATTTTTTTTAATTAAATTCATTTTGAACTCAACTCATTTTCTATCCGCATATTTAAAATCATATTGAGTTCGCTCATTTTGCATTCAACCCAAATGAGCCAAATTATGTCTAATCTAACCCAATCCGATACACCCAAACTCGGAGTGGGTGGGAAAATGGCATTGAAGGAGTACGTGTAGAAGGGCTAGTGCCTCTTCAGTCTTTTGCTTCAGAGTGAAGAAATTCAACAGCCCTGGAATACATATGTTACGAGATGCAAAAGCGAGTAAGCGACCACTTGTTAGTAGATGCTGGAGTTGCCGGGGAATACTTTTCAGTTTTCAAAGGGTATGTTGTGCTTTCTGGTTTCTATCGGAAATATCGTGGAAATTTCCTTAGATAAGTGAATGACTGAAAAAGTCTTTTTTCACCAAGTAGCCTACAAAGCTTTTGAAAGTCATTGAATACGCACAAAAAGCAAGAGTCAGCGTTTAGCCACGACATGAAAGAAATAAATTGATAATAAAATAAGAAAAGGCAAAAACCTTTATTAATAATATAGATTATTACTATATAACAATTAAAAATTTTTTAATGTATTTTAAAAGAAGTTTTTAATTTTGTACACAGTTCCCCAGCGTATGAAATATTTTTCAGTAATATATATATATATATATATATACATTTATTATACTAAAAATTAGCATGCATTTAAAATACATATTTATAATTTACATTATTATGAAAATAACAGTCATATAAAATAAAAAATTTATAGCTCATTACCAGATTAAAGGGAAAATAAAAATAAAAATTATTAGAATATTTAGCTTATCTTGTAATTAGAGAAGTTTTTGAATACCTAATGATTATTGGGACATATTTTTTTAATATATAAAATAAGTAAAAGGACGAATGTGATCTATCTAAAATTTGATTTTATTACAAAAAACACAAGAGACTTTCTCTAATTATTACACATTTATAAATATTATCAAAAATAGTAATGGTGGCTTCTTACAAAGGATCAGTACAGAAAATATTTCTGGCATGATGGACAGAGACGGAGAGTTAGCTGATGGAATCTGCGCATTGGCAGTATTTTAGGAAAACGGCGGCAACCACTGCGATACGATCCTTAGCAACATTGGGGAGGGGATTATAATTGAATGAACGCTGTGGCAAAAAATCCGTAAGATATTTCAAATCAATTCACAAATTAATCGAAGTTCGATTGAGTGCATTATTAATGCTATTATAATTTATATGGTTGGACTCGACCAAACTTGTTTGATTTGCTAGGTTTTCGACATAATTAGAATTCATTTGCTTCCTTTGATATTACATGATAAATGTATAATTCAATTCAATTTTAATATTTGGTTCATTTTTAAAAGCACTTGATACAGTAGGATCCATCATGCATTTAAGACTAAACATGACTTATGTATCAAGGCCCTAGGGTGTGATATGTTTTCCAACCTAAGTTAGAAATAAATTATAGCTTATCAAATAGAATAATCATGCCAAGCATACAATTAAAGTTGAATATCAAGTTATTTAAAATTTCAAACAAATATTAGATAGAATACAAAATAACTCACTATTTATCTAGTCATTCATGTCATGCTTAATCCAAATACACCAAGCAAACGAGCTCTTATAGTGCATTGTTTCTTACAAACACTATTTTCATAACAATTATCAAGCATTTCTTTTTGTTTTACATCACAAAAAAGATATTGCAAATCATATATTACATATGGGCCTCTTCCCAATATGAGCCACACAACCCAGTTTTAACATGGAGGACCTCTTTAAAGTCTATTACATATGCCAATGAGCTCGGCGTAGTATCATGCCCATATGAGTTCTAGTGATGGTTGAGACTGGGGTATAAATGAGTTGAGCTTGGCAAAAATTACAGGCTTGAGCTCCAGTTCACTAAAATTTTTTAAATTAAATTAAATATTAAATTATTAATACATATTTATTTAATAATAATTAATCAAATGTTAAATTAACAAAATAATTTAAATTATAATTATTAATATAACATATATTAAATTATAATATATATTATAATAATTATTATAATTATTTAAATTATAATATATTATAATTATTTATAAAATATAAAATTATTAATATAGTCTAATTATTTAATAGTATATAATAAATATTTAAAATTAGACCAAGTAAATAATTAATATATATTATCTAATTAATACATATAAAAAATATTTAAAAATAGAAAAAAGCTCATGAGCCAGCTCATGACCTTTTGAAGAACTAAAATTGAGCTCGAGCTCAGCTCATATTAAAGCTCGAGCTCAAAAAACTTGAGCTCGAGTCAAGCTATAATCAAGTCCGCTCACTGGACTCATGAGTCAGCTTAACTCATCTTGCACCCCTAGTTGAGATGCTCACTTGGAATTCGAGTAAATTAAATTTGCTCTTTAGTTGTCATATAATAGTTCGATTTGACAGCGCTTGCAACAAAAGTTAATAGTAATAGAGATTCTCTATAGGTGACAAAATTTTTATAGTATAAAATAAATAAAAATATTTATTTATTTTTTATATAATGCTAATAATTTATTTAAGTTTATATAAATAAAAATAAAACATTATTATAAAATAATAAGAGTGTGATATAAAATGAGTGGATTGCGATGATCCTTCCTACATAAATTGTATTTATGAGAATTAAAAAAACAAAAAATAAAGATATTTTAATTACATCAATCAAATACATACCAAAAGGACTTGTGTTTTATTGACAATAAATATATACTTATATTTGTATATATCATAAGTCACCAAAGGAAGTGTTTGGTCATGTTTTCCCAAAACAATTCCCCCCAAATATTTTATTTTGGAGAAACATAACCAAATATATATTTATTTTTCCCAAAAATATTAAAATAGATTTTTCCAAAATACCATTTTTCATTCTTCATTATCACCAAAACTTCCCCATTTTCTAATATATACATACCTATATATAATATATTATATATGTGTATGTTATTATTCTTACAATAAAAAAATTACTCAATTTCATTTTTACCCTTAAAACTCAACAAAAAAGCATTGCTTTGATCACTACCAAAAAAAAAAAAAAAAAGAAGTGTCCCTTGAAACATAAATGAACATGCCAAAATTTTCAAAAATAAATTTTTAAATATACATTCTCCAATTCCACTTACAACATTCATTCTCTTAAATACATTTTAGATCAAACATAAAATATAACCAAACATTACCTAATTTTTTTTTCTAAACAAATATAAATATGGAAGATTACCAAAATAATCGAAAAAAAAGAAAACCTAAAAGAGTGGGAGTAGCTAGGGGTGGGCGGGGGTCGGGTACCCGAGGGCTCGGGTATCATTTTTTGATACCCGAGTCCCGACCCCCATCGGGTACTCCCAAAACCCCCACTAATTTTTTTTATATTTTTAATAAATAAAAATTAAAATTTTGTTAATTCATTATTTATTTTTGTTGTTAATCAATTGATAAGACTACAATTCATTATTCACAAGTTCTAAATCCCACCTAATATATAATTTTAAAACTTAAATATAAATATTAATATCTAATATATGATATAATATATGATATATATCATATGTTAACACTTCAATTAAATATATAATACTTAATACTATAATTAATTTTTTAAAAATAAAATGGGGGTACTCAATATTATTTTAAAACTTAAATATAAACATTAATGTATAATATATGATATACATCATATATTGACACTTCAATTAAATATATAATTCTAATAATATAATAATAATTATTTTTTTATTAATAGAATGGGGGTACCCGATCGGGTATCGGGTACCCCACCCCAATACCCGACCCCCAAAATTTCGGGTACCCCCATAAATACCCGATTAGGTTGGGGAATTAAAAATACTCGACCTGAATGAGAAATACCAGATTGAGACGGGTTGGGTATGGGGGTACCCGAATCCGATGCCCACCCCTAGGAGTAGCCCAATGAATCCTCGAGTTGTTAAAATTGAAATACCGGAAAACGTAACCTATTTGGTTTTATTTCCACTTTCATTTTTCATTTTTATTATTTATAAAATGATGAAAATTAATTATGTGATGTGATGTGGAAATGAAAATGTATTTAGATGAAATATTTAGAAATATAATGATTACGTTAATTTTAATAGGTTGTAAGTGGAGAGAGATAGAAATAATGAAATAAAAAAAAAAATATAGATTATTAGGAAAATATATATATATATATTGTTGAAGAATGTATTTTAAAAATAAAAATAAAATTATATTGGGTAAAAATTTTTAAAAAGTAATAATTTTTATTAAAAATGAAAAAAGTGGGTTTGAAAATAAAACCAAACACCCAAGAAATTCGATGACTCTTTGCATTTTAAACCGTTGTTGCCGTAGAAAAAGAGAAAAAATGTGGTTATTTAGCAGAAAAGGGCCTTCGGACTTCTCAGCTACCTCCATGGCGGAGCAAGTTACAAAAGGGATTGAGGGGTCAGGTCTCACGGCGGAGCAAGTTACCGAAGGGATTGCTGGGACGGGTCTTAGGCCACTGTTACAGTATTCCCCCCCCCCCTCTCCCCCCTCTCTCCTCCTCCTCCCCCTCCTCCTTCTTGTTCTTCTTTTTTATGCGTGTTTTGGAGGGGGGTTTTTCTAATATCTGCTGCTTATGTTGTTTAGAATTTATGGGTAGTTTTGTTTGAAACTCTAAAAGTTTGCTATAGATTTTACTTAATTTGTTGAAAGTTGAGGATTTACTTCCTGTTTGTGGGTGAGAAAATGCAAATTAAATTATTGCTTGTTTGTGCAAAATTGGAGACTTAGAAAGCCTTAATTGATTTCTAGATAGAAAAGGGATGACTTTCTAAATTTTCAGAAATAGCATTTTCCATTGGGATATATAAGGCATAATATATTGCTTCAAGAAGGCAATTTCTCTGTTATCTGTGAGGTTTGTTTTCAGAAATTTTATTTGCCAGAGATTTGATATATATATATATATATATATATATATTAGGCAGATAAAGTACTGAATTTGGTGAAAACTATAGTTCTTTGTGAAACACATTCTTAGACAGATTAACCTCACAAGCACTGAGGAAATGAAAGAATCTAAATTATCTTAAATGTGGACAGGGATGGATCTGAAACTGAAACTGTGGAGGGGGGTAAAAATTATAAAATATAAAAGTTTAAATATAAGTTTTATAATCTACGAATTCAAAATACATATCATCGAAGTTTCGACTACTAGAATAGTTACAAAAGACATACAAATTATAAAAGCATCTTTCCCATCATTTTGACTACTAGAATAGTTACTAAACAAATAGCACAGCAAAGAAAATGCAACATTTTTTTCAATCGAGTATTCCAATCAATTAGAAAGTTTTTTGAACCATGAAGATTGAAATCGTCGAAGATATTTTTTACCTGAAGTTGGATAATTAGTAAGAATATGTTGATATGGTCCACCTTGCATATAAAATTTTTGAACTTTGTCCGGTGATCAATATTATATTGCCAAATTGATAAGCGCTTTCCTAAATTTTTTTCCTAATAAAAAAGCATCGACATCTCTTTCCACTCTTGGAATTTCAGATTGATGTTGTTTTTTATTGTTGAATTGAATTGTTGATGACAGAGTAGAAGATGATTCACCAATTCTTGTATTATCACTAGTTTTTCTCTTGAAAAACGAATTGATGGTATTAAACTTGCCCATAATTATTTTGTCTCTTCACCTCAATCTCTTTGAGGTCAGAAGAGAGAAATTTTAATTGTTCTATGAGTTCTTATAAAATTATAAAGGTTTTTTTTGGTTAAATCCCTATAAATATGTTCTCAAACAAATAAAGGAAAAGTGCCCTAACGGGCTTACCTTGATCTTAAATTATTTAATTGAAAATATGGGCCTAAAAATTTACTTTAAACATTTTAAAATTAAAATATGTAAAGAATTAATAAAAATTATTATTAAATAATTAAATATATACAAACTAAACTTATTACAAAAATTATAATATATATATATGTGGGGACATTGGGGGTGCAAATATACATATGAATAAAAAAAAATCATCAAATGGCCCCCCACCTCCATGTGCATTCGTCTCTGAATGTGGATGCAAATTGTATTTTACATATTCTTGCATTCATGATATCCTACGCCAACTTAATTAGAAGTTTATTTGCTAATAATGCCCCAGGGTGCCCTTATTGCTACAGCTATTACAGAAGCTTCAAGTGGTATTGGAGCAGAAAGCCCTGCAAGAGCACTTGCATTTGCGCGGCGCGAATCTCACAGTCAGAAATGTCTCTGTTGGGAGTAAGGCCTTAGAGGCAATCATCAAAGAAGTTCTAAAGGCAAAAGTTGATGCTATGGAGTTGGATATCAGTTTGATGGCATCAATCAGGAAATCTGCGTTGAAGTTCAATTCCTTAAGCCTTCCTCTGAATTTACTCATGTAAGGGAGACTTTGATCATAAACTGATAATTGATCTATTTGTGTGGGAATGATATTTTCCTCAGTCTTATATGCAAATTTCTCAACAATGATGTATGCGGGCAATTAAATGTTGGGTGTGAATGTAAGATTTGAGAGAGATTGATAAATTGGAGGAAAATTTTGATATAACACTGCACTATTACAATGTTTTTCCAAAGTTCATGCAATAAAACTTTAGAAATATGTTTTTTTGCTCTAGGTTTCTACTCGAATATTTTCCTCTCAATACCAAGCATACATCTCTCTCTTCACACATTTCTATTCTATCTTCTTCTCAAATACATACTACACACTTATATATAGACATCATAATTTCTACACAATTCTACTTGGTTCTCATGGTAGTAAAGTTCAAGATGAACTTTGCTTCTTCAACTTTATCTCCTTGGAGACAAAAAATAACTTGTCCACTTCATCAAATTTTCTACACAATTCTATATGAACTTGGTTTTCCAACCTTATCTCCTTGATGTAAGAAGTGGAATCAAACTTTGCAATTTCACCTCCTTTGACTTTTCTTGAAGCTTTCCTTTTGACCATTCTTGAAGTTTCATTTTTCTTTTTCTTTTTCTTTTTTCTTTTTGAATTACAAATTACTTTTCAACACCCCCTCTTAATTTGTAATTCGAACTTCTTTCCGAAGCTTCTCAAATTTTTCTGCACTGACTGCTTTTGTGAATCCATCTGCTAACTACTCATTTGTATTGAAAAACTGCAATTGAATTTCTTTATCGTTGAGGAGATTTCTGATAGAATGATGACGGAGTTCAATGTGCTTCGACCTCACATGAAAATTTGGATTTTTTGTCATCGCGATGACTGACATATTATCATAAAAAAGTATTGTGGGAGTGTCTTGCTTCTGCTGAACATCCTCCAAAATTCTTCTAAGCCAAACAGCTTCACAAGCGGCATCAGTAGCTGCAATATATTCTGCTTCTGCTGATGAGAGTGATACTGTTTACTGCTTCTTAGATGCCCAGGAAATTATTTTGGTTCCTAAGCTAAATACGTATCCAGATGTACTTTTGTGATCATCAAGTGAACCTGCCCAATCACTATCGGTATATCCGACAAGCTTATTTTCTTTTTCTTTAACATACTTGATGCCGAGTTTTCTGGTACCCTGCAAGTACCGTAGAATTCTTTTTGCTGATGCATAGTGTAGCTTGCTTGGATCATGCATAAACCTTGATACCAAACTGACTGGATGAACAATGTCGAGCCTTGTATTTGTTAAGTATATCAAGGATCCAACTAAGCTTCTATATGTCGTTGCATCAACTTTAGCTGCTCCATCATTCAGCTCTAATTTTTCATTGATCGCAAGTGGAGTTGAAATTGGCTTGCAATTGCTCATCTGAAATTTTTTCAATATTCCTTCAAGATATTTTTCCTGGGAAATAAATATTTCTCCTTTTGATTGACGAACTTGAATCCCAAGAAAATATTTCATGAGACCCAAATCAGTCATCTCGTATTCCTTCATCATTGCCTTCTTAAATTCTTGCAACTTGTCTGGATTTGTCTCTGTATAAATCAAATCATCTACATAGAGACAAACAATAAGAAAATCTTTTATACCTTCTTTCTTCACATATAACGATGGCTCACTTTGGCTTCTTTGAAATCCACTCCTCTGAAAATAGCTGTCAATCTTGCTATTCCAGGCTTTTGGTGCTTGTTTCAAACCATATAATGCTTTCTTAAGTCGATAGACTTTATCTTCTTTGCCTTCAATGATATAGCCTTCTGGTTGCTCGACATAAACTTCTTCTTCGAAGTCTCCATTCAGAAATGCGGATTTGACATCCAATTGATAAATTGGCAGCTCAAGTTGTGCTACAAGAGCTAGAAGAATACGTATTGTCTCCATTCGAGCAACTGGTGCAAAAGTTTCATTGAAATCAACTCCGGGCTGCTGAGAATAGCCTTTTGCAACTAAGCGTGTTTTATGTTTGTGGATTGAGCCATCTTCCTTGTATTTTGTCTTGTAGACCCATTTTACTCCAATCACACTTTTTCCTTCGGGAAGTTCTACAAGTTCCCATGTCTTGTTCTTTTCTATACTTGCAATCTCTTCATCCATGGCAGTTTGCCAAATTTCTTCTTTTGCAGCTTCATTGTACGTTTGCGGGTCACAAGTAAAATTTGCAACATCACATGATTCATAAATTTCTCTTAGGCTTCGTACTCTTCGGATTGGGCTTTCAGATTCTGGATATGATCCACCCGATGAATCTGAGGAGCTAGAGCTTGGACTTTCGCTTTCACTAATGCTTGGCTGGTTGTCTTGTTTTGAATTACCAATTGGGCTAGGCAAATAGATGATCTTTGTTTTCATCTTTTCATTTTCATCCCAATTCCATGCTTGCTTTTCATCAAAAATAACATCTCGAGAGATAATGAGTTTATTTGTCTTTGGATCAAATAGGCAATATCCTTTGGATTCATCATTATAACCGATAAAGATTAGTTTTTCTCCTTTATCATCAAACTTCTGTCTTTGTTAAGAAAGAATGTGTGAATAAGCAATACATCCAAAGACTTTGAGATGATTTACTTGCGGCTTTCTTCAATGCCATGCTTCATATGGAGTCTTGTTTGGAACCGCTTTAGTTGGCGATCTATTCAAAATATAGACTGCTGTATTTACTACTTCTCCCCAATAAGTTTTGGGAAGTCCATTGCCAGCCATCATGCTTCGTGCCATTTCCACAATTGTGCGATTCTTTCGCTCAGCAACTCCATTTTGTTGAGGACTATACCGAACTGTTAATTGTCGGTGGATTCCTTTCTCTTTGCAATAATTCAAGAAAGATTTTCCAATAAATTCACCTCCTCGATCTATTCTAAGAGTTTTTATTTTTCTACCGCTTTGATTCTCCACATGTGCTTTAAATTCCAGAAACTTAGGAAATACATCTGACTTATGCTTTAGAATATAAGCCCACATCATTCTAGTGTAGTCATCAACAAATAAAAGAAAGTACCTGTTATTGTTAAGAGATGGCATCTGTGTTGGTCCACATATATCAGCATGCACTAACTCAAGAGGAGCTTTAGCTCTGTATGATATCTTTGGAAATGGCAAACGATGCATTTTTCCAAAGATACATCCTTCACAGGTCTTGTCTTGATCTGGAATAGTTGGAAGACCAACTACCATATTTTTCTTTTTCAATAGATTCAAACCTTTATAGCTCAAATGCCCATACCTTAGATGCCAAAGGTTGCAATCTTCATCTGTTGAACTCTGAAGCACCACTTTCTCATTTAAAGGCAAATTAATAGGAAAAACTTTATTGGAACTCATCTTAATTTTAACCATCATGAGATTCTTTTGCTTGTCAATAATGACACAGTGGTCATTATTGAACTCCACTTTGTAACCTCTTTCCAACAACTGACCAACACTCAACAAATTTTGTGCTAAATCAGGAACATAAAAAACATCCTTAATGATATTATTTTTACCTTCTTTTGTTTGGACTTCAATTGCTCCTTTTCCCATAATTTTGCGAGTTTTTCCATCTCCCAATTTCACTTCTGATGAGTATGACGCATCAAGCTTCATGAACATTTTCTTATTTCCGCACATGTGATTACTGCATCCACTATCCACGTACCAAATATCCTGAAGTTGTTGCTGAGAATTCTGGCAGGAATAAAATATGTGATCAGCTTCCGTGAAGTTGACTTTTTTTTATTCTCCATCATCTTTATACCAACAATCTTTTTGAGAATGATTTGCATTTCTGCATTTCTTGTATTTGTAGCAGCAGTCTTTGGTATCATGACCACTTTTTCTGTAGATTCGATAATAAAAATCAGAATTTTGACTAGAATTTCTCTGATCAAAATTAGTCCTTCCTCGTCCTTGACTTTGGAGGTTTTGATATTTGCCATGACTTTTTCCTATTGAACCTTTTTGCTTAAGGTCATTTTTCTGATTTTTCTGCTCTGAAATATTAGCCTTTATCTAAAAGGCTTGTTCCAGGTTTTGGTTTGAAAACCTGCTCATCCTCTTTTCATGGGCTTCTAGTGATCCCATGAGTTCATCCAAAAATAATTTTGACAAATCTTTGGATTCTTCAATCGCGGTGACTATATGCTCAAACCTTGCTGGTAAACTTCGTAGCACTTTTTCTATGATTTTTCGATCCTCAATGGTATCGCCATATCCTCTAATCTGATTAACCACGGTAGAAACTCTAGAAAAGAATTCTTGCACATTTTCATCTTCTTTCATGGCTAGGTTATCAAAATCTCGCCATAAATTTTGCAACTTAATGGAGATAACCTTTTTGTATCCTCCAAATTGATTTTTCAAATTTTGCCATGCTTCTTTTGATGTTTTGACACTCGTAATGCGCGGAAGGATAGATCTACTTACCCCTTGGTGCATAAAGGACAAGGCTCTTGCATCTTTCGTCTTGTTTTTCTTATGCTTTTTCTTCTTTGCTGTTGTTAACGTTGCTTCTTCCTCTGGCGTATGTGTTTCATACCCCTCTTCAACAATATCCCAGAGTTCATGGGACTGAACAACATCCTCATTAGAATGCTCCATAATTCATAGCCTTGACCAACAAAGATTGGAACACCTTGTTGGGAATAGGTAAAAGCAAGCTCGTTGCTGCTGTTTGAAGCCATTTTGTGTATAGAAGGGGTTACTAGGTCAAGGGGTGGCTCCGATACCAAAAATATATTGCGTGTAAATGTAAGATTTGAGAGAGATTGATAAATTAGAGGAAAATTTTGATATAACACTGCACTATTACAATGTTTTTCCAAAGTTCATGCAATAAAACTTTAGAAATATATTTTTTTGCTCTAGGTTTCTACTCTAATATTTTCCTCTCAATACACAAGCATACATCTGTCTCCTCACACACTTCTATTCTATCTTCTTCTCAAGTACATACTATACACATATATATAGACATCATAATTTCTACACAATTCTACTTGGTTCTCATGGTAGTAAAGTTCAAGATGAACTTTGCTTCTTCAACCTTATCTCCTTGGAGACAAAAAACAACTTGTCTACTTCATCAAATTTTCTACACAATTCTATATGAACTTGGTTTTCCAACCTTATCTCTTTGATGTAAGAAGTGGAATCAAACTTTGCAAGTTCACCTCCTTTGACTTTTCTTCAAGCTTTCCTTTTGACTTTTTGACCATTCTTGAAGTTTCATTTTTCTTTTTTTTTTCTTTTCTTTTCTTTTCTTTTTTTTTTTGAATTACAAATTACTTTTCAACATTAAATACAAGCCAACTCTGTCCCCATTTCCCAGGCTTGACTTTTTAGTTCCAGATTTAGAGGGTATTTGGCTAAACTTATTTAAAATGTTTTATAAGTTATTCCATCTTATAAAATATTTTTGAATTTTATAAGATGTTAGATTTTATTTTATAATGATAATTTTATAATTAAAATGGTTATAGCTTGTTATAATATTGAAATAAATTAAGATTTTCTTACATTTTTAAAAGAACTTATAAGATCCTAAAAATAAGATATTAAGATTTAAGATCTTATAAGCCCTTTTCTGAAGAAAATTTGTCAAACATTTTTTAGCATCTTATAATCTCTTATGTTTGAATGAGCTTATAGACTCACCCGAAAACCCTCTTATTTGGGTTGTTTGGGTGCTTGCAGGCAAATTTGCATTTTTGTTTGGTAATCTTACTTTTAAGTTTCAACTATGCACTCTAAATAAGAACGTTATGTCACAACAAGATAAACATCACATGTAGCTGGAATAACAGAATCCCATTAATTCTTTTCATGATATTCTTTCCTAATCATATATATACAAAGTCATTGGCATACTCATGCATAAGCATTATGTTGCTAATGAGCATCATTATATATTTTGTTATTGAGCCTCTAATTGTTGTTTTGAACAGCGAATAGATTTTATATTTGTACTTTAATCATCACCAATTTTGTCCACTTTTCACTGGAAACAATGCTGGAGTTATGGCAACATCCTTCTTGCTTTGAAAAGACAACATATACATATATAGAGCTGCAGTTTGAGACAAACCATATGTGGGCAAGATTTTGCATTCATATTCAATAGAAATTGTAAATGAACTGGAAAAATAACTCAGCCTTTGATTTATTTTATCTCCTGAATGAATTCTAATGTTGCTTGAATTTCTCGGATGGGGTGTAGGTAGATGATTTTTCACTTGTTTTATTAATTAAGAATCTCATTGCCGAGTTCCATTCCACTAAAAATATGCTTTGCATAAGATGATAATAATTAAAGTTTTCTCTTCTTGCAAGACATTTCCTTTTGACAAATTTGATGTTGGAAACCATGAAAAAGACAACTCATGAAAGTAGTCATGAAGGAAGGATTGTAAATGTCTCATCCCTGCGGCACAAGTTTTCATACCCCGAGCCCGAGTGCCCGCTTCAATTAAGTAAAATTTTAATCAGGTAAACTCATTTTACCCCATACAAATGTTAGCATCTTTCTTGCGAGACATTGTCTTAATTCTTACATGTTCTTAATTATGCTGCATTCAAGATGTATTTTCAATTTTTCATAGTGAATGCGAGGTTGATGGGCTTGGATAAAATTTGAGGATTTTCCACCATTCATAGGCATTTAATTTTTAAGAGTATAATTTGTATTATAAAAAGATTGATAAAGGAAAGTGAATCTTAGTTATAGGTGTTTGGCTAAGCTTATGTTAAAGATCTTATAAGTTCTTATATTTTATAAGATGCTTTTGGAACTTATATAAAAAATCTTATTGATTGAATTGGAGCATAAAGTACTGCAAGAGTACTTGCATTGCGGTGTCTATCTCATTATGGCAATCAGTCAGAAATCTCTCTGCTAGGAATAAGTCCAGAGAAGCAATCATCAAAGAAGCTCCAAAGGCAAAAGTTGATGCCATGGACTTAGATCTCAGTTTGATGGCATCAGTCAGGAAATCTGCTTTGAAGTTCAAATCCTCAAGCCTTTCTCTGAATGTACTCGTGTAAGGGACACTTTATCATAAATTGATGATTGATTTCTTTGTGGGAATGATATTATCCTTGGTCTTATATGTAGATTTCTCAACAAGGCAACTCTCCATCATCCTCCATGCTTGACTCTTTCTTTCCAGTTTGATTTGATGAGATCTTTATTCCAAGATTTAAGTGCATTTCTGTTTGTTAGTTATGTTGCTAATAAGCATCATTATTCAAAACTGAACCTCTAAGTATTGTTTTGGACAATAACTAGATAGTGTAATCTATACTTTAATCATTACCAATCGTGTTTCAGTTTTCAGTAGAAACAATGCTGGAGTTATGGCAACACCACCCTTCATGCTTTGAAAAGACAGCATATATAGAGCTGCAGTTTGCAACAAACCATATGGGGGTAGGCCTGTAAATTGGTAGGGTATTACCCTACCCAAATCCAAAATATCATACCCATACCCATACCCATACCCATACCCATACCCGTACCCATACTTATTAAATATAATGTAATGGGTATGGGTAGGGTCTATACCCATAAATTACCCATGTACCCATACCCATACATTACCCATTACTTTATATTTAAATTTAATTTATGAACCTAAAAATTGTTTATACCGAAATCAAATTTATATTAATGATAAAATTTTTATATATAAAAATTATAAATATGTGAATGAGCGGTAACAATTAAATGAATTTTTTTATTAAAAATTAAACTAAATTAATAAAATTAATAAATTGAGATTGCAATTTTTTTAAAAAAAAAATTGAAATAGCATAGCAACAGTTGAACACTTTTTATTAATAAAATTAATAATGGAATAAATATTTTTATAAAAACAGTTAATAAAATTAATTTTGCTAATGAATAAAGTTTATTAATATAGAAATTAACTGTTTTTATAAAATTAAATATAGAAAAAGTTTTTGCTCTTAAACTGTTTTTATTAACTATTTTTTTAATAAACTGTATATAAACCGTATTTTTTTAATAAAATGTTTTTATTCACTATTTTTTTAATAAACTGTATGGTTTTTTAATAAACTATTTTTATTAACTGTTTTTTTAATAAACTGTTTTAATTAACTACTTTTAAACTGTATTTTTTTTTAATTAGCAAAAAGTTTAACTGCTAATAATATTAATAAAGTTTAACTATTATATTAATAAAATAGTTAATTTAATTAGCAAAAAGTTTAAAATTAATTAATTTAAATTTAATGATTAAATTAAATATAGAAAAAAAATTATTTTTTGTTGTCATATGCAAAATAATATTTTTAGTATATATTAAGAAAATTAGTGTATACATTAAAAACATAAGTCTAATAAACTAGACCCAATGGGTCTTGGGTTAGTTAGGATAGGGTAGGATTAGGGTCTCATTCTTTTGGGTATTTTAGGGTAGGGTAAAAATTTGGTATTTTTGTTTGGGTATTTTAAGGTATGGGTATGGGTAAGGTGATACCCTACCCATTTACAGGCCTATATGGGGGTAAGATTTTGCATTCATATTCAATATAAATTGCAAATGGATTGGAAAAAATATCTCAGCCTTTGATTGATTTACCTCCCGAATGAATTCCCAACTGTTGCTTGAAATTCAGATGGGATACAGGTAGATTATTTTTCACTTGTTTTTATTAATTAAGAATCTTGCATTACCAAGTTCCATTCTACCAAATATGCTTTGCGTAAGATGATAATACTTAAAGTGTTCTCTTCTTGCAGGGCATTTTCTTTTGACAAAATTGCATGAAGAAGACAGCTCGTGAAAGTAGTAGTCATGAAGGAAGCATTGGAAATTCTCAATCCATGCGGCGCAAGTTTTCATACCCTGAGGGGATCCGCTTTAATCAAGTTAATCATCGATCAGGTAAGCTCATTTTACACCAAATAAATGTTAGTATATTTCTTGCAAGACATCATTTTCTAACATGTTATCAATTATGCTGCATTCAAGATGCGTTTTCATAGTGATTGCCAGGTTGATGGGATTAGCTTCAATAAAATTTGAGGATTTCCCACTGTTTCTAGGCCTTAAATTTCCTTTTTAGTGGTATAATTTGTATCATAAAAAGATTGATGAAGAAAAGTTCATCTTAGTTAGTGGGTATTTAGCTAAGCTCATATGTACTTATAAGATGTTTTTGTAGCTTATAAAGTGTTAAATCTCATTTTAAAAAGAAGCTCTTAAAATATTTGAATAGAAAGGAGCTTATAAGATATTAATAATGAAAAATTTATGATTAATATAGTGAAATTATATGAGTTTATTAAGATCTTAAAAATAAAATGGGAACTCATTTCTTATTTTAGAAGAGCTTATAATATCATAATATGGAACTTGTAAGCTCTTTTTTGAAAAAAAATTTATGAAACATAGTATAATCAAATATCTTATCACATGTTTTGAAAAGCTTATAAGCTACTCAAATGTCATCTTAGAGGGTATTTGGCTAAGTTTATTGAAAAATCTTATAACCTCCTATATTTTATAAAATGTTTTTAGAGGTTAGTTATAAGATGCTAGATCTTATGAGTTATTAGTAATAATAATTTTATAATTAATGTAATTAAAATCAAATGAGTTTTTTTAGATTCTAAAAGTTAGGTAGGAATTTCTTACTTCTGAAAAATAACTTATAAGATTCTAACATCTTATTGTGAGAGCTTATAATTTTTTTTATTAAAATTTTTACCAAAAACACTTTATAATATTTAATAAACTTATCAAAACATCTTATAATTTTACCCCAAAACTCTCTTAGTCTGGCATAACATGTTTTTAATTCAATTCATTGCCATAACAGGAGATTTCTTTACCAGTGGTGCTGGTGGTTACTTGCTTTGGAGGAGAAATTCTCTCATTTACTCTATCAAAATGAGATGGGACAAAGGTGGAGTACAGAGTGCAGATCATGAATCCTTTCTGTTCTGAGTTTACCTGTCTTGTTCTTCTGGTTCTCTCTCTCTCTCTCTCTCTCTCACACACACACACACACACACTGACTCATAAGATGAAGCGTTTAATGCATTTATGAACTTTTACGCATAAGGCATTTCATTAATGTTGCTCCCCATTTTATTAAGAGAGAAACCTGGTACCCATGTGCTTTACCTCAGAGCTGCTTCAGCCTGACCAGGTCTGCTCTCTCTCTCTCTCTCTCTCTCTCTCTCTCATTTTTTACCTATGATAAGTCTTTTAAGACATCATGGGTGATTGATGTAACCAAGTTCGTGATGCATTTTTGAAATTAATTTAGTTGTCACTTGATTAATTAATTTTATTGGAATTTGTATACAGATTTATTGTACATATTCCTTGGCTGTTTTCAGTTTTGGCAGGGGCTGGTAGCAGGATCATATTTCCACCCTCTTTTGAAGTACATAGGCAGTAGCAGTAGTGTAATGGACAACGTATATAGGCACATGGGGTGTTCCCCCTTCAAATTTTGTTTTTTTCACCAATTGCATATATGTGCGGCACTTTCCCCTTCGAATTTCATTATCTTAACAAATTATTATTCGAAATTAATTTAAAAGCACTTACCCACTTTTGAATTTGCACTTATCGCACTAATTTGTCATCTAGCGGCAATTTGAAGGCAGTTGATATTAAAACCTATTCACCTTTAAAAAAGTTAAAGAATATTGGTTCCACACCGCTCTCTCAGTTAAAGAATGTGGATTTCAATTTTATATATCTTGAATTAATTAATAATATAAAATAATTATTAAAGTATGGAATTTTAATTTTGACAATCGTGATTAATATTCGAAATCTAAAATATGAAATCTTTTTATAATTCATAATTGGTACTATAATATGAAATTTTTCATTGATGATTTATAATCAGGTAGCTCAACTCCCACCCAATAAAATAAAAATAAAAGGATATAAGAGAGAGAAAAGAAGAAAATTAAACAAGAGAGATTTTTACTAATCTATATTCTATTCTTTCATCAAAATTCAAATGACTATATAGCCCACTCTTATTGCACTCAAAATCAGGATCTTGTAATTGCATAATATAAACTGCAATCTTGAAATAATACTAATCTGTTCTTGAATTATCAAAAATCAAAATTATTGTAAACAACAAAATTTAATATATCATCAAGAGACTTCTGATAACAAATCTTTTAGGACCAGTTTGGTTCATGGTATAATTTATAGTAAGCTGATTTTATCAAAGTTAATTATGTGTTTGGATTGTATGTTTAGAAACTCATAAGCTTGTTTGTAATCCGCCAACCCATATATATATATATATATAAATTTATTTGCCACGCATGATTATTAAACTCTTCACATACCTTTGGTTAAATTATCCCAAATGTTAAACTATGTGCCTTGCATGGCAAATTGTCTTTTTTGACAAACCAAACATCAAATTTTTTTTCAATAGGATTAAGATAATTTATATAGAAAACCAAACAACTTGTAAACTATATTGTAATAACTTAAATTCAATAGAACTATCATTTAGAGAATAGTCATGAGATAAATTCAAAGTCCAACCAAACTAGCCCTTAGTATTATAATCCGCAGCATCCCATAATATACTTATCAATACACGAAGCATATGCAAATAAGTGTTATGATATAAATGAAAAAAAGCTTAAGAAAACAAACTTACATCTTACAACCGAAATCCCGCCTAAGAAAGAAAATTACACCAAATTTGCAATCCTTAATCATGCTTTTTTGGGGGATAGTAATAAATCTTGAAAGCCTTGGGCAGAAAAACAGGCAACAAAGACTCAAAAAAATTGAAGTACCCGGCCAAAACCCATATTAGCAAGAGCAAGACCTCTCCCCACATACGATCTCCTCGCGTCATAGTACTCCATTTCCCCTTTCGAAAATTCCATCCTCAGCCACTGCACAATCGTGAAAATCCTCCTTGAATTGTAGAACACCGGCACAAAAACATGAATCAACGACGAAAAGTTGCTCCAAAAACTTGGCTAGCTAGCTAATAAGAAAAGATGGGGTACGGCTGCTTTCATTCCCTCTTTATCTCCTTCAGAAATACCGTCAAAGATGTATGCTATTGGTAGAAACAACCCAATCACAGCCGCCCCAAGGTCATAGAACTTAGAATGGTTTTCTACTCGCTGAAAACTGGAGGCTCGGAGTGTGGGGAAGTGGTGGGTGGAAATGCAACTTTTGCTAGGAAGTACATGTAGATTATGGAGAACATGACGAAAGCAAAGTCCTCGGCGTTTACCATGCCGCTGGTGGAGAGAAATATTATCATCGCAAGAGCGTTGAGATGCCGGAAAGTGAAGATGCTCCGGCAGTAGGCGGTTTTCTGGTGGCCTTTACCACTTCACTGCTTACATCCGGTTCGTGCGGTTCTTCTCCGAGAAGAATTATGTGATCACTTGATGAACCAATCCCGGCTGACATTTTTTCTTAGTTTTTCCGTTGGTTTCTGCCAAGAGTTGTACAACGGTAGCCAGAGAGTTTTGTGAGAAGTTATAGGGTCATAAATTCTTGTTTTGTGAAAAATAATGTCATCCGAAAAGAGAGGTTACCAGTTTTTTGTTCAGAGAGGGAGAGACATGATGGTTTTCAGGTGAGTGGTTGGGTTGGGGGGGGGGGGGGGGGGAGTTTGAACTATCTCAGTTAAAGATCTCGCAAATTCCCAAGCTCTTCATTAAGGAACTCCTAGGGTTTCTTTTTCTTTCTTTCCTGAATTTTACAAATTTTCTATTTAGGGTTATTAGGATTTCTTGCCTGCTGGTATCAAGGGGTTTTCAAAACATCGTTTTGAGTGAAGATGCTTTAATTTCTGTTGTCAAAAGGAGAAAAGGAAAAAAAAAAAAAAATGATCTCAGTTAAAGAATATTGGTTCATGGCGGACATGAATTTGTGCAGCCTAACAGTGACAGCAAGAACGATTGCCTTGAGAGAGCTACGTCCAAAATTTCTTGAAAAAAGAGTTTATCCAAATCATACTTGTGGAAAGAGTTGGGTTCGAACTATCTGTGATGCTCTTCAAATGATCATATAAAAATATTTTGTATACCTAAAATTCATCTAAACATAGAATAATAAATACAAAGTAACTGAAATATGGAATTTGAATTCAAATTGAAAATTTTGATTGTTGGGAATCCAAAATATGGGACTTTTTATAATTCATAACTCAACGCACAGTAAAGAATAAAAATAAAAGGGGATAAGAGAGGGAAAAAATATTAAAAGAAAGAAAAAGATGAAGAAATTAAAAGAGATTTTTACATACTATGTTTTATTCTTTTACAATTATCCTTTGTAAAAATGCAAGTTTCTGCTAAGTATGTAATAAGTAGTAAGAGTTTGGGCAGTGCTTTGAAAGTCTCAAGATTTTCTGCTGCTCCTTCATATCCATTCACCTATTTCTTTTCTTCTTTAATTTGTTGCTCTGAAATATATAACTTAACTACTTACATGAAAATCTCTTCACATGAGATTATGTGAATCTGTTACTGATCTTAAAACCGGATATATGAGGTGAGGGACTAATTTTTGGTGAATTTTTGTAAAAATATTGAGAAGAAGAAAGTTAGACTGATTTTAATTTTTAAACATTTGCAAGCTCTGGTAAAACCAATTTCTATACCCCAAAAGAAATAGTTGTAGCATTGCTAAGGAAGTTGTCTTTCATTATTTCTCAACAATTTAACAAGAAGAAGTCATTCAGATCTATTCTTTCCCTTCCAAATCAATCAAAATGTCAAGCTAACTAGCAAACGATAAAAATATATATATATATCAAATCCTCAATTTTTATAATATTTGAGTGAAAAATCCAAAGTCCCACTAAATAATAAGATGAAAAATAATTATCTTCAAGACAACACGTGGTAATCTGGGGTATGTATCCTCTTCCTTCTTTATCTTTTGTATTTTAAGCAACAAATCCAACCAGTAAAACTTAGAAAATCACAAGGGATATGGATTATTGTAGAAGGCAACGAAGGCAGAAGGCAATAGCAGATCTGATCGAGCAATAAATCCATGTGGGGAATTTTATTCAATCATCTTGAAACATAAGTGCCGGATGTCAAAGAATAAACTTCGAAAAACAAATCATACTGGCAGATTTTTCAGATAAATTAATGACGAGTTGAAAACACAAACACGTTAATTAAAACATTGATTCTCTTCCAACAAATTGCAGAAAGCATTAATACTATGATATTAAACTCACTGATCTCTTTCTTTTTAGCAATGCCTTTGCAGATCAAGGTGGTCATCATCATGGTCGGCAAACTCCTTGGTTTCCTCAGCAGGAGTAGCTTGGCCACCAACCCTTACACCAAATTAAAGCTTTCCTGGGAGCGAGTTCCATAGAAACAATTCACACGACACTTGCTAGCTTTGGGGTAAAGATCGCCACACGCTTGGCTTCTCCTAAACGGCAGTGCAAGCGTAAATTTTAAATAGTCTTTTCTCAATTGATGACTTCTGGAGGTGCAGGGTTAGCCAGAGATCTAGAAACTCAGCTCAGAATCCGGATTCAGATCTGAGAGTGTAACTGAAAGTGGTCTATATTGTGGGTGGGTGGGTGGGTGTGTGTGTGTGTGAGAGAGAGAGAGAGAGTTGTTTTGTAGGGGGGGGGGGGGGGGGGGGATGGGATGATATACACAGGAATGATCAAAAAGGTTAGAAGAGATAGATGCACTTGATTTATTCCCCCATGCTCTTGCTTGTTGCTTTTTCCGTACGTGCGTGGGGTACAAACACGATATCATTTTGAAATAGACACTATTTTTAAACAGAGGACGAACGCTATCATCGCTATTTGCTTTTCCATGCCTTGTGAGGCAACTCACCCAGCAAAACTCCCTTGAATTAAAGAAGAAACTTTGACTATGATTCATTAATTTGAATTTTCTTTTTTCCTATTTTAGCCGGCGGCGCAGGGAGGATTCAGCGGAAGGGAGGAGGTGGTGGTGGGAGAGGCGGATGTACTGCTGGGAGGAGGAATGAAGTCAGGAAATGAAAAAACAAAAAACAGACCAACTATAGTTATCTATCTTTTGAAAGGGCCATGCATTAAACATGGCTGCATAGGTGCACATTTCTGGCTCCTGCAACAGAGACTGCCAGCCAGCTGCTGGTATCTCATGAGCATTGCCAATAGTGGAAAATGGCCGCAAGCAGTGCGAAGAAGGAAATGACGGAGACTATGATCCTTAGCCACAACGGAGATGTAGGTTTTGCCGGAGAGAAACTCATCAAGGCCTAATCTGAGAATGTAATTGAAATTGGTCAACCTTGGGCGGAGAGAGAGAGAGAGAGAG